>CM037090.1:10535977-11135977 GCA_020916435.1 Oxytropis ochrocephala
AGAAAGAAATGCAGGCAAAGCCACAAACACCACCGAAGGAGGAGAAAGACGCGAGAGGAACACAATGGAAGAGAGGCGTGAAGACTCGGAGCAAAGAACGGAGAGGAAATGAAACAGAAAAGAAAACTAAAGCGAAGAGACACGAAGGTTAAACAAGACCCTTTCGAGTAAAGCAATCCAACGGCTAAAAACCCACCAACAAAATCAACGGTGGTTATTTGAAACGGTTCAAATCCCAAACGACACGTGTCCGCCCCAATGGAGCACTTAAAGGACGCGAGCGGCCTCGTGGAAGTCATGATGGCACCTCCCGCCAAAAATCAAATCAATCAAACGCCACGCCACAGTAACGTCAATAATCAGAGACATCGGCCTATAGGCCATCGCCCGTAAAAGGAACCGTAATGCCATTCGGCTAAGAATAAGTCTAGAAAGCGAGAAAAGACGCAATCGATCGCAGACACAAAAAGAAGACCGGACAACCGGAGAACAACAATAAAAGGGAAGGTTTCAGTATTAATTAGATATGTTTACTTTCATTACAACATTATGTGACGTTACAATAGCAAAGCAAAAGTTCCCAATTACTACAAAAGAATGAACCACTAATATATACGGCAACGACGCGGCTCTTTTCGCAGTACCGCCCAACCTTGAAGTATCTCCCGACGAGCTTAGGGCCTACTTGCTACATCCGATGTTCGAATCGGCCTCAAGCGTAAACAGCAGGCGACTCCCCCGCACCAAAGGCGACACCAAAGCCCACTCGAGGATTGCGCCGCCAATTATGACGAGGCTCCGCACTGCTTACCGAGGTGTCCCCTTCCCCGAACGGCCGGTGAATACTCCCGCCGATCGCTCTTTGAGTCTCTTGAACAACTCCGTGCAAATAAGCAAAGCCACCTACAAGAAGAAGAGAGCGGAGTTCACGAAGATCAATAACCCCCACTTTGAGCCTCTGGACAACCCCACACACCGCAAGTGGATGGGGTTGTTCAAAAGACTCAAAGGAGGGACGCGATCTCACCATAGGAAAGCATGCGCAACCAAGCCATGAACGACCAAAGCAACAAAACCCCTATTTATACAAGGGAAGAGCAAAAACCCTAGGAGTTATGATTATGGGCGAACGTAAAAGCTCGTGAGAGTCAAATCGACCGAGTCAAAGAAAACGCACTTACGAGGCGCAAAGAAACCCACGCTACCAAAATCGATCGAGTCAAAGCGGAGCACAAAACCCACGCAGGACTGTAATCCAAGGCGCCAAAGCAAACAAGGCTAAATCTTCTTAACGCACGGAATGAGGACTATGGGAACCGAGGATGAGTTGAAGATACTTAGAACGACCGCACAAAGTGCTCGCCGCCGAGGGATGTGTTCCTCACCCACCACCCAGAAGGCTCGGATATGACGCGCCTCCTAGCCGATCATCCGGCTCGTAAGACGAAGACCAAGTCCCGCGCGCTCATCTCCGAAGCTTCCGTCGTGCAACACCTCAAGACCGACGCGCACATACCATATCACATCCCGATCAGCGGCCGACGCTCAAGGGCTCGGCCAAAGCGTAAAGACCTACTAGATATATTAGGCAAGCCCGAGAATCTCGCCTAAGATCTCGGGGCATTCATGTACCATTATGAGCATTTATGACATATCAGTAATATAAATATACGCCCCTGAGGCCAATGAAAAGGGGAAGCAGTCTATTTTCTACTCACTACATTCCTATGTTGTTTCGCTATATCCTACTCTGGGAAATAGTTGGGAACAATAATATATGTAGACATTGAAATAAAAAAATTATATAAAAGTTTACTATAAGATTTTAACAAAACATTAATGAAACAAATTGTTTGGGAAACCAAAAAGAACTATTGTGAGTGCTGAAAACTTGAGAATAAATGAAGATTGTGTGTGTTTATTCTAAAACATCAAATTTGTAGAAAGCTGCACTCTGATAAAAATTTTTCTTTGTATACATCACCATGATCTGTTAGGATTTATTATATCTTGTATATATTGTAGATCAAACATTTTGCTCACTTAGTAGAATATTTGCTTAGTATAGTTGAAAATCTTACATCATTCTTTCATAATGACATGAAATTATGTTTTGAACATCTTGAAACTTTATTTAAAACATGAAAATTTCTATGATTTTAATTTTTTTTTTTGACAAAATTTTCTATGGCCTTGATGATATTCTATTGAAATTGGAGAAATTTTAACAATTAAATCTATATATATACACACACTAACAATGCGGTAACAAAAAAAAATCAATATATACATATATGATTTGAAAAAATATTAATCATCTCTATAATTGTGTATCTGCTAAAAGATGTTTCTCAGAATTTATTTATTTTAATATTAAAAAAAAAAAGAAAGAATATGAAACTTTTAAAATATTATTTGCAATCTATTATGTCATATGATATTTACATAGTATTTTTAATGAATGGAAAATGTTAGTAGAAACTGTTTGAACCCCCAACCTTATCTCACAAACTCATGTATTCCTCCTCTAATGCACCAAACCACCTTATAGCTCCCTAAATTATTCATGAATTTAAAACAAAAAGTAGAAGAAAAAAAATTAAACGATTTCAATAACATCATTTTTTTAATCTGTTTGGGCCACCCAAAATCTTAACATCATATTTGAGCATGGATATGGACACATAAATGAATAAATAAATATAGTATGATAATACATGAACAGATTCATTAATACAGAATAAACAGTTGTCTTTCTCCCTTCTTTGTTATCATACAATTATTGTTGTACGGTACCCTAATATATCACATTGATCACATTTTTGTTTGGTCTAAAAATATACAATTCAGCTTTTGCAAGTTGTCTTGTTAAAAAAGGAAAAAACTTTTGCAACTTGCAACTATCCACCATCATCTTTTTTTCCCTTTTTTGTTCAGTAACAAAATTATAAAAATTCACAAAAAAGCATGAAAAAAAAACTACACCATAATGCTACAAAGCTCCAATAATTTTTGGCTTTTTGCTACATTCCAAGGCAAACATTTCCATCTCTTTCCTCTTCCCATTACAACCACCACCAATACCATCAGAACCAGGTAGTTTCAAAAGGTTGACCCCAAAAAGCCGAACCATCTGAACCGGTTCAACAACCGGCCGAACCGGAATTATCAAACCACTATTGCGAGTATGAATATCAACCTCGCCAACAACGACAGTGCTCCTATCCTTGCAGTCTATATAAAGCTGCCTGTCCGGTCCGATCGATCTAAAGAACCGAACCGCATCACCAGCCTTGAGATTCTTCTCCTTCACGAACCGGCTCCATCCTTTCGTAAGCACGTAACTCTGGCTACTGTTCCAATATGAGTAACGAAACCGCCACACTTTCCCTCCAACGTCTTCGAAATTCAAAAGCAATCCCTTCGCCGCGGCCATGCTCGGCGAAATGCTGTCTCCGTCGACGTTGACGGCGACGTTGCTTAACGGAAAGTGTTTCTCCGCATGCTGTTTTGGTATCACCAACCGATTCAACTTCCCCACGTCACTCGGCGTAACTGTTTTCTCGAATAGATGCTCACGCGCCTTCGACTCGCACGCTCCACCAGATGTAGCAAAAGCCAATTCGCCATTGCGCCGCTGCTTTCCATCCAACATGCCTCGCTTGCTTTGCTGGAGCTCATCGTCGTAGGTATGTTTCCGAAGCATGTCGACGATCTCGGATTTGGAATGCGAGTTGAGAAACTCAGTTTCATCGTCATAGGCATCATCGCTTCCGGCACCGGAGAGTAACTTGAAGTTAGTCACAGCGTCTTTTCCGCGGAATCTCAGTGCGGCGATGTCGTAAGCTCTAGCAGCTTCGTCTTCACCGTTGAAGGTCCCGAGCCACACGCGCTGGTGCTTCTCGTAAATCTGAGCTCCCCACCGTCCGTTTGGCTGCGGCACCACGCCTTTGTATTTCGAAGAGGGAAGTTTCCGGGATTCAACCTCACCGGTTCCGCCGCAACTTTCTGGATCAACGCGGGTGAGCGTGTTCGACGGTGGTGGAGATAGCTTCGCCGGAATGAGTGAAATGGAAAGAGTATCGCTGCTCGTGGTAGTCTCGTCGGTGTAACTGTCTCCTTCCATTTTCTGTTTGTTCTAATTGTTATAACTAATTTATTGGGTTTGTTATTCTGTTAGTAACTAACTAACTTTGGTTTATGTGAAGAAAGAGGAGGGAAGAATGGTTACATAACAAGAAGTACTATGAAGAGAATAGTGAAGAGGCACAATACAAAAGAGAATGAAGAGCGAAGAGAATAGGTAGGTGTGGGATTGTTTTGAGGGTGGGTATATATAGGAACAAACTTTACCAGTGAATCTGTTTTTTTTAAACCAATATGTTTACTGTGTGCGCAACTTTAACCGTAGAAATTTAATTTATCGGCATAATTTGAATTGAGATTCGTTTAAGGGGTTGATCTATTTTACTAAGTATTTTTTATACGTATCGTGACAGAATCGAACCTTTTACCAATTAGTTAAAGAGCCTAAATATCTACCACGTGTGTTATATATATATCGATGTTGATCGTTATTTTATGGGATATGAAAACTAATGAGGTTGGGATAATTTAGGCATGATGGGTCATTACCAAATTTAATTATGTTTCATTAGTTGTTGTGAGTTTGTACCGGGGATGACGTGGATACGTGTGGGTCAAGTCGTTTGGGATGGAGGAAGATTCAAGGTATTAGTACGAGAGGGAGAGAGAGATGATCCATGTCGACAACAGAGAAAGGATAAGATCACAAGAAAAATCACTTTTTTTTTTGACAAAACAAGAAAAATCACTTGTTGTGGGTCACTTCACAATTTTCATTTTATTTAATGGACTTTATCATTTATCAACAACATACAAAAATTTAAAACCAATTTCTTCGAAGATTCTTTTTTAATTAATAATTAAGATCCCACGTAACAACAATGTCTGTTTAATTAGGTATGAGAATCTTTTTCCCCATTAGGTAAGAAATAAAACTTTAGTTTTCATAAATCAATAATTGAAATCGGATTTTCTAATTAATACTTCTACAAATTGAGTATTTACTTTTACCAACTTACCATTTTATGAAATATATAATTAATACACGAAAAATGCATGCACCTTGTTATTTTTTAAGGAGCACACACTTTTTTTTATAAGCAAAAATCATATTAAAGGGATACAAGCACTTTGCTAATATGAACTTCATTCTTGATAATGATAACATTGGAATTTACCATTATTCGGTTAATGTAGAATTGAGGTGCATAATATGTGGAATATGAAAGTTGTAATGAGGTGTTTGAACTAGCATCGAGCTTAACGATAACTTCTACAAGAGTAGTATTGTGGGGGTGAATGTGTGTCCTCGGTTTCTAGCTATGATGAAGGGTTTCAACGGTGTAAGATTGGGATAGTTTTCTTTAAGTACCGAGTCTTAGGTGGCGCAAATCAAGAGGTTAGGAACTTGGGATCCGTCGCTAGGGTGTTGCGTGCTTGGTTTCGATCGTAGAGGAATAGGTTCATTACCTTTGGGGTTGGATTACTCTTACGAATTCGGTCCTCAATAATATTCATATTTCTTCTTGTCATATCTAAATGCCTAAAGGGGTGTGGCTAAAGTTGGTCCTAAGATTCTGAGAGGAATTCCTTGGGGTGGATGTTTGAAGAGGAATAAAATACCTAGATTAGATGAGTGGCGTGTGTGTGTGAAATCTCGGGGTGGCCTTGGGGTGAAGGACTTGAGAGTGTTCAATCTGAGGCTGCTGAGTAAGTGGCGTTGGAGGTTATTAGTGGGTAGCTCTTTCCTATGGTCTGATGTCCTGGTTGTAAAGTATGGGGCGGAGGTCAGGAGGAAATCGTGGTTGTCTTCTCTCTCTCCCGTGGTTCACCTTTACTTGGTGGAAAGATTTGTATCTGCTTGGGACACAATCTTTCAAAGAGGTGTTCCCGAGATTATTTCTTATTTGTTGTCGGGAGGGTTGAGTTGCAGATTTTGGCAGCTGGGCGAATGGGGTGTGGCGATGGGATCTTGGGTGGCGGCGTGGTATGTTTGTGTGGGAGGAGGTTCATGTGGCGGATATCCTGTGGCTACTCAATTCGGTCACTATTTCACAGGCTGAGGATTTATGGGTTTGCTGGGTGATCCATTTAGGCTATTCTCGACTAGATATGCCTACGTGAGGCTAATGGAGGGTTCAGCGACAATTGTGGGTTTTTCGGATGATTAGGTGACTTCTTTGGGGTGGTTGTGGCAGAGTCTCACCCTCGAAGGTTATTGCGTTCTCGTGGAAGCTCCTCTTAGATCGTATTCCCACTAGCTCCGAAAGAAGGTAATTTTGGATCTATCTCTTGCTACATGCGATATGTGGGAATCGGTGGGGCGTCGCAGACTCTACGATTAGCGGCGGAATTTGAGTCCCTCGCTAATTAGCGAGGGAATTAGCGACGGAAGTGTCCCTGGGTATTTAGCGACTGACCTCCATTTCTCTCGCTAAAAGGATTAGCGAGAAGTATTTTAGCGACCAAACTGGTCCCTCGCTAATGGCAGTTAGCGATAGAAATGGGTCTGTTAGCCACAGAAATTTCCCTCGCTAATCCCAAATTTTTTTGTAGTGCATTTGTTAGGGTGGCAACTGTTACAGCTGCCAGATCTTTTCTCTTTATTTTCACAGCTGTCTATGCTTTTGGTGGGGTGCTAGGGTGAAGTGGGGCTTGAGTCTGATATGACACTCAATTTTACGGTTTCTTTGGGATATGTGAAATGGGTGTATTTTCCATACCAAAGTTCCAGACTGTGATTGAGTTGTTCAGCAGATTAAGTCCATATCTTAGTAGTGGTTTCTTGCTAGGCCGTGAGGACCACGATGTCTTTATTATGTGTGGCATGTCAGTCTACGGTTATGTATGAGTTGTAAATAGTTGTGTGCTTTCATGTTCGGTTCACATGTTGTAATGTGTTCTCTGGGAGTACTCTTTTTCCTATTGGATTTTGGCCCATGAAAGTTTTAATGAAGCTCCTTATATTGTTCAAGTTGGGGTACCCCTTAAATATATTCTTTTGTCTTTTACAAAAAAGACATTGTATTCCTTATAATAAGTTCCAAAGGGAGATATAGATTGAAAAGGTATTTAAGTTTTATTAATTACATGAAGTGCTTAAAATTTGTTTATTGAAATAAATATGATGGTATATAATTCGGGAAAAATGATTACGCTTTTGTTTGACTATGTTTTGAGCAAGAATGAACTAATGGTTACAATGATAAAGTGACTTGAATACATTGGGAGAATGTTTTGTTCGCAATTAAAAATCAATTTTAGTTGAATAACTTTTTGTAACTTCAACTTCTAGCAAAAATAAACTTTGTCCAACTTACATATAGTTTCTCAACTTTGTCTCTCTCATTGTTGCCAAAGCTCATTTTTATGTGTTAAGACCTATTTTGTTAATTGCACATCCAAAGGCCATTTCAATTCAAAGTACATCTTTAGTTGATAAAAATCATTTTCTCGTTGATGTATCCAAACATAAATCACATTATGTTCATCAAAATTCTAAAACACAATTCATTTAAAATCAATTGTTCGCATTATAGAATTAAATAAACACCCGCTATATACTTAATGCATTGTGGGATGACTTATATCATTTGGTTACGAAATAACTCGATTTAACACTGTATTTAAAACCTACAGGTTCCTATTATATGTTTACATTTGTACTTTCTCTGTCTCATATTATTTGTCACTTTGGTCATTCCACACAAATTAATAAATATAGTTAATTTTGTATGGGAATGAGAGAGGTTAGTCACTTTACAAGATTATCCTCTATTAATTATATGGTGAAGATAAATTAATAAAATTGAAACAAGAGAGATTAACAAATAATGAAGGGTATCATAGAAAAAAAACACTATTGCTGCATTGATATTGTATCACATTGTTAAATATAAGACTTTTTTTTTGCTAAAACGTAAACAGAGGAAGTAATTACTTTAGAGTTTAATATTTATACGCTGGCTGAGAATAAATATTCTCTAAAATGTAATTCTACACCTAAAAAATCATTTTACGATCTTACTTTAAAAAGCTAAGAATATTTTGTTGCCATAGTTTGTATTATAAAAAGTTAAAAACTTAGTAACTAAAGTGTGTACTACATATTTATTGATATCATACTTGCAAACAAAAAAATACTTTATGTGTGCTCATAAATATTTGAGTTGTGGGTTGTGTATGTGACGTAGGACCCGCGTATTACCAATTTGATGGAGTCACATATGAGGGGTGGACCATTTTTTTTGGTCAAATGAGGGGGTGGAACATTTGTTTGTGACTTGCGTGGTTGTCAAAAGCATATGGAGAAGTGTATTTATTTGGATGGGGTCTTCGGTTGGTGACACACAAAGTATAGTTACTCACTTTGTGGTGTTTGGGAACTTGGTGAAGGGAAAAAAGCAAAGAGGGGTCAAACTTATAATATGGATGGCGGTAATTTGGAATCTTTGGATGACACGGAATAAGGTAATTTTCAATGGTGAGGTTGTCTCTATTCCGACAATATTAGCGGGAATCAAGGATTTGGCTTGGAGTTGGTTCAAGGCAAGGAAGGGGAGGAAATGTAATGTGACTTGGGCGGACTGGTACAATTGTCCGTTGGGTTGTTTCTCAATGTTGTAACGCTTGTTTTTATTTGTCTTGTAATTCTAAAGACATGCATATAGGGGGAGAAACGGTGGTTTAGCTCCATTTCCACCGTGGTACAATCTTTTGTGTGCAGATCTTTTCCCCGCTAAGTCTTTTTCCCAATGGGTTTTGGCTCTGGTAGGTTTTGAGGAGACCCTCCCCCTTCCCATTTCTTTCATTGTAAGGGTTGGGCACCCATTGTGCTCTCTTCAATGATATATTTGATTATCTAAAAAAACCAATGCGGCAAAATACTCATAGTATTAGTGTATCACAACCTAACAGGTAAATTTGGGGCAAAACTAAGGACTTTGGTGCAAATGATATTTTTCGAGGGGTACAAAAACGTTTTTTTTCCTAAGGTATTGGTGTTAATTTTATTTTTTTAGGGGGTTCCATTGATCTTTTCGCCCTAGTTGAAATTTTATCCTAGCTCAGTTTTGAGCTGTGGGTTAGAAACTAGCAAGATAGGATAAATAAATAATTTATTCATTTACCGTTTTAAAATATAAAAAAAATTAAATCTAATAAAAAATAGATATAAACTAAAAGCTAAAAATTTAAATAATTTTTGATTTAAATTAAAAATATTAATTCTTAATTTAAAGCATAAAGTATAATTTTATGATAAGAGTAATTTTTCAGTTTATATATTCTAAAAATTATAAATCTATTAAAATTTTAAAAACTAAAAAATGTGATAAAAATAAATTTGTTGTTAAAAAATATAAAAATAGAAAATTAACATATACTTTATTTCACATAATTATTTACTAACTTAATTAAAATATATAATCGAATTATTTAGTTACTTATACAATTTTTTATAATTTGAAATTGTTTATCTAATAGTGCCAATGATTATTTTTTTAAAATTGACAAATAAATATTTCAAGTTAATATTTAGAAAATGTGAATATGTGTTTGTTAACAAAAAGATATATGCAATTATTCACAAGGGCAATATTGTCATTTAAAAATGATATATATCCTGCCACTATCCTATCATCTATCTTATCATGTCTCTATCATATCTTGTGAACCAAATAAGACCTAAATCAACCTCATTTTATCAAAACTCAGCTAATAAAAAAATTCACTACCAAAAAATGTCTGCTCCCCACGGGCCTTTTTCTTAAAGAGTATTTCCTCAAAGGTTTTTTTTGGCAACGACAAATTGCAAGTGTTAATTTAGTGAATAACTTATAGCGAAAAAGCTCGTAGAAGCAAAGTAGAAGTGTTTGGTAACCACTAGCTTGTTTGGCAATGCCAAATCGCAAGTGTTTAGTGAATATCTTACTAAGAAATTTTTTCCCAATCATTGTATATCTGCTTAAAGAACATCCTTGGATCATTTTTAGCACAATGATGTTTTTTTTTTCGGAAACAGGACCGACCTAAAGGCAGTGTTGCCTGTGTTGGCGCACAGGGCCTCGGCCCAAAAAAAATTTTAGGGGCCCAATTTTTTTGTTGGTCCATACCCTACTACTAGTTTACAACAGCCCAATCCCTTTTGTTAATAAAAAACAAACACAATCCTTCACTTCACAAAATCAAAACGTGTTCTCCATTAAAAAATAAAAAACATGTTCTCTCTCAGTTTCATTTTCACTCACATGTTCTCTGTTTTTCACATTCACACAGACACACACAAACGTCAAACGAATGCTACCAGTCCACCATTGTCGCCTCACGTCCCTCAGACGCGGCGACGAAGACAAGACTAGTCCACCACCGTCGCCTCACCTCCAGTCCCTCTTCATCTCCTCAATCGTTCATGTGTTCAGCGCCACAGTCACTCCCTTCATTTAATCATTCTTTTCACTCAGATTTCAATCGTTCACCAATAAATTCCTAAATCCTCTGTAATCTATAAGGTGATTTCCACAATTTTGCTTGGTATTTAGGGTTGTGAAAATTAAATTACAATTTTAGTACTTTGAGGGTTGATTTTATTGCCGTGAATTCATTGTAATACTGTGAATTCCTTGTTGTGATGGTTCCTTTTCACTACTTAGGGTGAAGGAGATTGACATTGAGATAGGGTGAAGAGCGACGTTGTCGAAGGCGACGACGACCTTCGATTCTGCCTAGAGTTGTATTTTTGTAAAGATGAATGAATGAATATTCTTTGAATTATTTGATCTCTTAATCTCTTCATTAATTTTTCCCAATTTCCCTAATTCCTAATTTTCTTTCACTGTATTGTAGTTTATAAAGGGGAATAGATGAATGAGACTTTGGTTTTTCTTTTTTATGGTGTTGATATTTTTTTTTAAACAAACTGGCAGACTGCCCGAATTTAATGGTGTTGATAATTGATTTGTATGTCTTTTGACTAATGTAGCATGCGGTTGGGAAATTTGCTTGCTTATCCTCATTCCTACCATCGTCGGAAAGCAAAATCATCAAGTTTTGTCTTTCTACTATGTCTCCTAAAATTAGAAAATATGAATCTAGATATGAGAAGCGTAAGAAAAAGAAAGAAATTGAAGAGTTAACTCAGTCTCAAACGGGAGCTCTTGATATGAGAAGCGTAAGAAAAAGAAAAGAACACAAATTCCGGTTGAAGTTAGTGATGACGTTAATTTGAATGTTGATGTTAATCAGTCAGTTAAAGTTAGAGATGATGTTAATTAATTTGAATGTTGATGTTAATCGGTCGGTTGAAATTGGTGATGATGTTCTCAATATATTTTCATAAAAGATTAAATAATCATTTACATGTACGAGCTCACCCAAAAGAAAATGTATCTAGGAATCTTTCTTGACGGTGCATGTTCTCAAACCAAAAACAAGTTATTGCCATCCATTAGTCCCCACTTGAATTCACGTCTCATTAATTCCCTGGCCTGCTTGTGTATGTCTTATTGGCCAGGTTCATTTTTCTTTTCCTTTTACAAAGCACCGAAGAAGGTGATTGCGGAGATTACGAAAATCCAGAGAAGTTTTCTTTGGGGAGGTGATGAGGAGAACAAGAAGATGGCGTGGGTTAAGTGGGGTATTATTTGTTTACCTAAGGAGGAGGGGGGGGGGGGTTAGGAGTAAAGAATTTAGAAGTGTTTAATATGGCGTTACTAACAAAATGGCGATGGAGAATGTTGGATGAGGAAAATAACCCAATATGGAAGGAGGTCTTGCTGGAGAGGTATGGGGTAGGAGGGAGATGGCCCGACATTACCGAGAATAGAAGAGGGTGGGAGAAAAAATCGCTATGGTGGAGGGACTTATGTCTTCTTGGAGAGGGCTATGGCGGACAAGAAGATTGGTTCGGAAACCTGGTAAAAATTAATGTAGGCAAAGGTAATTTGGTTCGGTTTTGGAAGGATATTTGGATCGGGAGGGACAGGCTGGCGGATGTGTTTCCGGATATATTGAATTACTGCAGCTCAGTGGAGGCCAAGGTAGAGGAATTTGGGGAGTGGGCGGCTGGGGGCTGGCGTTGGTCGTGGGGTTGGGCTTCGGATCTGCTGCACGCAAAATGCGAAGTGATACCGGTTGCCTCATCGCAGTAATTTGTTATGCGGTGTTTCATTAACGCAGCAAGCGGATAAATGGTTATGGTTGCCGGACGCGTTGGCTGGATTTACGATGAAGAAATGCTATGTTTTATTATCAAAATTTTCTGCAGGTGATGATGATGCTGTGCAGGCCGAATTGGCTGTTGCAATTAAGAAAATTTGGAAGACTGATGTGCCGTCTAAAGTGCAGATTTTTGTGTGGAGAGTTCTCTTGAAGCGCATTGCCACACGAGTTGCGTTGCATAGAAGAGGTATTATACAATCTCAAAATGAACTGAGTTGCGTATTGTGTTCCCGGGATGACGAATCGGTGGATCATATGTTTATGAATTGTGGAGTAGCTAAAGATATATGGAGGAGTATTTTTGCTCTGGCTTGGATGCTCGCTAGAAGCGTCACGGGAAATATTGTCAATCATTTTGTGGAATTCGGGAATTTGTGAAGGGTAAGAAACAAAGGGGGTAAAGCATCTCATATGGATGACGGTTGTGTGGAAAATATGGTCGGCTCGAAACAATGTAATTTTTCCATGGGGAGGCGGTTTCGATTCGGGTATTATAGAGGGTATCAAGGATCTGACATGGAGTTGGTTTAAGGCAAGGCGAGGAGGAATTGTTCTGCGACGTGGCGGATTGGTATAATAGCCCGTTGGGTCATTATTCTATATTGTGATCCAATTATGTAATGTATTTGTTATTGTTTCTCTTAGTAGGGGAGAAGCGGTGGGCTAGGCTTTTTCCCCATCACACGTTCTTTGCGTCTATGGTATTCTCTTTTTCCTCCTTGAGTCTTTTTCCCAAGGGGGTTTTGGCTCAGGGAGGTTTTGAGGAGGCCCTCCCCCTTCCCTTTGTAAGTGGTTGGGCACACCTGGTGCTTTTATCAATAAATCGTTGCTTATCTAAAAAAAAAAAAAAAAGTATACATATCCATCATTTTTAACCCTAACAGAAAAACAAATAAAGAAAAAGCTCCATGCCAGATCTCCCTTGCCCGCTGATATATTGATGATGATTTTATTGTTTGTCCTACTATATGTATTTCTTTGTCCAGAATCTTGCTTTTCACGGTGACATGGATTGGATAAATTAAAGCACATATATGATTTAGAGTAGTTCGTGCATTAACTACCAATGAATCGATTTTTTAACATCGTGGATCATGATTCTCTAAATTTGCCTCATTGGAGTTAATTTGTTTGATGACTTCCTAGATTTGGGTGTCAGGTTCCTCAATTATAAGAAGGGTTCTCTCCCATTTAAATATTTTGGTCTTTCAATTGGGGTAAATCCTCGTAGGGGTTGGGTTCATATGCTCCATGTGATTAAGACTAACTCCAGGGTTGCAACAATGGTCTAACAGCCTAGGCGGGAGGATAGTCCTCGTTAACTCGGTCCACAACAATATTCATATCTTCTATCTTTCCTTTATGAAGATGCCAATGAAGGTATGGAAAGAGGTTGTTAAGCTTCAGATATGGAGTTCTTGTGTTGTGGGGGTGGAGGGGTGCCTCGGGGTAAAGAAAATCCAATGGTGAGGTGGTCAGATATTTGCAAGCCTAAGAGTGGTGGTGGCTTTCGGATTAGGGATATGAGGATTGTAAAATTTAGTCTATTAGGTAAGTGACGTTGGAGGCTTCTCTCGGAAGGGGATGTGTTTTGCATGCAAGTCAATTTTTGCAAAGATTGGTCGTGTTATAGGTTCTATGACCGATTTTCTCCTATCGTCGTTTTCTTCATCTGCCACTGTTTGACTGTTTGGTGGAAGGATCTTTATCGTATAGGTGGGGCGGAGAAGTGACAGGAGGATTGGAATTTGGATAATGTTAGGTTAATGGTGGTGGATGGCTACACTACCCTTTTTAGGCAGCTTGTCTGGTCAGGTGTCTCATCTCTTAGGTCTAGGTTATGTTCAGTGGCAGTGAATCCTAATGTTTCAGTTAGTTACTGTGGTAGTTGGTTAGATGAGATATGGGTTTTGGTCATCCCTTGGAGGCGTCAATTGTTCTCTCTAGAGGAGGTTCTTCTTTGGGGGCTCCTATTATCTCTAGCACCGGTTTCTCTTACAGCGGCACCCTATGTTTGGGTTTGGTCTCCTCATTGCTCTGGATTGTTCTCAGTATCTTATGCTTACCACTTCCTCTCTCAGCCAGCATCTCATGTTTTGAGGCTCTATGACCAGTTGTTGGGGATTCTAAACAAAGTTTGGAAGAGTTTTGCTCCATCTATGATTATTACTTTTTCTTGGCAGCTTCTCTTGGATAGAGATCGATGTCTTGATCAAATTTTATCCCTATCCCAATGTTGGTTCTAGGCTAGGGTAATTCTCCCCCCTCTTTATTTGTAGACCCAATTGATTGTGTATCCAGGAGGTAAGTGTTTTTTTTGTGGTGTTGGACTATTGCATGTATATGGGTTGAGTATCCATTCTATTCGACTTTTATATAATATATTTGTTTGCCCTTCAAAAAAATGTTCCCTACTTTGACCTGTATTATTGTGATTTAGGCTAAATTGAAAAATTCGAGTCCTTCTCTGACGCACCATCTCTCACTCTCCCTCCCCTCTCATATATATATATATATATATATATATATATATATATATATATATATATATATATATATATATATATATATATATATATATATATATATATATATATATATGTGTGTGTGTGTGTGTGTGTGTTTTCTAATCACATTTTAGTTTTTTATAAACAAATCTTAGTGATTAGTAATTAGTTAAGGGTGTGAGAATGTTAATTTTAAAGATTTGAACCCTGAACCTCTCTTTCTTGCAATTTTTTTATGTCTCTTAACCCAAGAATTGGGTTACTTTCTTGGGACTAATTACATTTAGTTTAAATTCATGTGAATGCATGCAAATGAACTAGAAAACATTGAATTTAGAGAATTATAATCTATATTGAGTTGCACATAATGTACTCATTGAAATAAATTAATAAAGCAACACAATCAGGTAGGTCGGCAACAATTTTTTTTATTATAATTAGCACTTTTTATTTATTATTATAAGCAATTCTTTATTTATTTGGTCGAGACCAGTGTATTCACTGTCGAACGCAGTGACTAATCTCCTCGCTAGATTAGAGGTATCTCGAAGGGTGGTACAGCTGGCCCAGTGATTTAAAGTTGCTCCATACCCAAGGCGAGGATCGAACTCTAGCTCGCCACTTGGTTAAGGGTGAATGAGCGTCGACCACTCAACCACACCCTCTAGATTTAGCAATTCTTTATTTATGAGAATAGAAGAGTGCACCAATCCATTACAAATGTAATTCAGCATTTAAGTGCATTTTTTTTTATCTTTTTATGAACCATTGCTCATATAAAAAAATATATATGAGTTCAGCACTTAACTGCACTTATGCAGTTAGTATAACTTAAGAATTTTTTTTTTTTCAAATTTCTTTTGACAAAATAAAATTAATGATTGAAATTGTGTGTAGTAAATCCAATGACTATGAGTTGATGATCGTTAGAGGTGTTCAAAACCGAATCAACCCAATAAAAAATTGCAAATCAAACCAACCCAAACTGGAAACCGCAAACCACAAGATCTAAAGCTTATTGACTTGCAACCTTCCTTACCAAACCGCAAGTAACACTAAAGCTTATTGATTTGCAACCTTCCTTACTAATTTATTAGCCTAAATCCAACTAAAACTCAACTCTCACTCACTTACTAGCCGAAATTCAATTGATTTCTTAACTCACTTACAAACAATTCATATTGTTATGATATATTTAAAAATTATAATAAAACATTTAATTCAAATTCTTTTAAACATGGTTGTAGCTATCTTAAAAGAATTAAAAGAGAGTGATATATAAAATACAAATATTTGAGCAGATTTTTTTAAAAAAAAATTATGTTAGTCGTTTTTTGTTTAAGTTAATTTTAACTTTGTTTTAAATTATGTTTTTGTCTCAAAAAAAACCAATCTAAATCAGATTTGTATTGGTTTGGTTTTTTTTTAAGTTCAATCGAACCAAACCAAACTACATGTAGTTTTTACTCATGATTTGGTTCACTTCACTTTTCTCTAAAACGGACCAAATTGCACCACGAACACCTTTAAATTAACTGCACCAACTGCACTATTTTGTGACTACACAGAATCTAAACCCAAAAGATAGGGAGGAAATAATCATCATATGCTAAACTAGCCAACTCCAAGAGGTCGGCAACGATTCTCATCATATTAATAATATTTTTGAAAACAACATAAAAGAATTCAAATCCAAGTCACATATAAAGTTAATTTGGAGTAAAAACCAAACTGGTCTTGATAAAAACTGGAGGCTTGATAATGATATGTTGTGAAAATTCATTCACTCGCTCAAAATTGTTTTTTTTTTTCTAAGAAGTGCTGTGAATCACATATATTATTTCTCATTATTTTCATTACAGTTTGATACTATTATAGTTTTGTCAAAAAAAAGTTGGATATTATTATAGGGCATAAATCTGTACGGAAGAAGTCATTGGGATTGATTGAGATGGACCCACGTAGTGTGAGCTCAAAATATCCGCTTGTTTTTTCATGCCTTCCTCTTCGTGGTTTACGAGTCCGACTTATAATATTAAAAAATAGGTTAGTAATTATTATTAAATGAGTATAATAGTAATTTTCCTATCAATGAAAAAATTCAATAACCACAACAAAATTATATTGTGACAAATATGTACTAATCAGTATTTTCATTTATCTGTTTACTCATCACACAAAAATTAAATTGTGGTCAGTATATATTAATTATTAGATTGTTGTATAATAATCACCGACCAATTTAATAACTAGTTTTAAGGAATTCGCCGTGGTTTACTACTACGTACTGCTTTCGGTTTTTTTGTTGACCCTCTTTTAGTATGAGAATCCCACATAACAAGCTTTTCAATTATGCGCATCTTACAAAATTTTGAGAATAATACCAACAACAAATTTCATTGATGGCCAATAGCTATTCACTTCTATCTTAAAATTAAAATTAAAGGTTTTTTTTATAGGCCAAGTGTTAGTAATTAGTGTGTTAGTTGTTAGAGGGGGAGCGGGAGCGGGGTTCGAACCCCGTACGCCTACGTTCTATCTTAAAATTAAAACTAAAGGTATTCACTTCTATCTTAAAAGTAAAATTAAATATTATCTGTAAGGTTTAGCTCAACTGGTAAATATTAAAATTATTAGGTTGGATATCATGTCCTGAGTTTGAAGACGAGACCTCACAGTTGTGTGTGTGAGTTTCTAGTGGTAATTGTCACTTCGTCTACAAACAAAAAAAATAAATATTTCACTTAATTTGATTTATTGTGTCAATTTACACAAAGTGATAAATAAACACCATACATATTAATTACCATACATCAACATCGGAGTTCAAACTCGAGAACTGACATCTTTAATTATATCGTTGAAATTGCCAATACAAACGAGTGGTGAAGGACTATTTTACTTTGATTGATTGTCAATAACCTATACAAAATGAACTTAATTTTTACTTCGATTTTAAGTCAACATAAGCAACCATATATCATATATATTTTCTAAAAAATAAAAATATAGTGATTTTATCTAACTTATCGGTACAAGTGGCTATATTTCAAAAATTATCAACCATCTATTCATAATTTCCAGTTCTAATATGATGTAATAATATTAAAAATATGAATAAAATTTATACTCCAAAAAATATAAAAATACCATACATTTATTTTATATATATATATATATATATATATATATATATATATATATATATATATATATATATATAGTGTTACATATTACTTATACATTGTAATAAAAATACGATGGCTGTAAAATAAAAAATACCTATACATTGAGTAAAAAATAATAATATTGTTAATGTATAAAAAACATATTTTAATTATATATCCTATCTATATTAAAGTTGTAAACATGATTTTAACAATAGTTTCTTTTAAGATAAACAAAATGGTTAGTAATTAGTGTGTTAGTTGTTAGAAGGGAGCGGGGTTCGAACCCCATACACTAACATTTTTCCACCAACAATATCTCTTTCACTCAACCAATTGAGTTACCCTTCTGGGACGATTTTAACAATAGTTGTTGGCTTAGTGGTAAATAATGAGTCGAGATTATCAATGTTGTGGGTTCAATTCCCATTTTATACATTTTAGCGAAAATAAATTAAGCGAGCTTTTATTTTAAGAAGATAAAAAAACTAGAAAAAGCCTTTCCAAAGAGTTGAACACGAATACAGCAAGTGAGGAATGAGAGTTTAAACCACTACATCAGAGGTTCAATTCCCAATGCTAACTACTAGTATTTAGTACACCTATGATGCAATCTATATAACAACATAAGCGGAAATTAAGTTCGTTTAAGGTTAAATTGCATTCTTTATTTTCTTATTTTTGATTAAAATTTCAATTTGGTTTTTTATTTTTTTTCTCACTTTTGGTCAATAATCTTTCATATTTGTGTCCGTGTGGTTATTTATCTTTTAGTTTTCTCACTTTGGTCTTTTATCTTTCATATGTGTTTCCTTTGGTCTTTTAAAACAAAAACTCGGATAAATGAAGAACAGTGTTAATGTCTTCAAGCACGTCATTGTCCCTTTGACTTCTTATTTTTTGAATAACTCATGCAATACGCGACCAAATTGAATGAAATAAAATTTCGTAAGGAATTCAATGGAACCAAAATTAAACTATAAAAAAAGCTCTTATTCACAAAATCACTTCTAGAACCAAAATCTTGAATTTAATTAAAGTTCAAAAAAAATTCAATCTCAACAATAGTGATTTTCTATAGAGCACCAAATTGAACGATTCTTGAGCATAAAAGGCTTGAGATTACACAAAGCACCAGAATATAGCATCAACTTTGTTCAGAAAAGCACTTAAAATGCAAAACACTGTGAAAAAATAATTCGCATCTATAAAACGTGTTTTGCCTCTCATTTATTCATTTCTCAAAGAATTTCGTCAAATCAATCAAGGCTCAACTCGTATCGAATGCAAAAATTGAACTATAGTAAAATCTTTCCACGAAAACGATGCAAATTCAAAAACAATATGAAAACAGAAACTTTCATTTGCGTTTCTATATAAAAAGCGAAGCAAAAACTAAGTTTGTTTAAGTATCACAAAAAAACAGAGTTAAATCTCTTGATAGAGAGTTTTGTCGCCCATTGTAATCTTACTTGGATCGAGGGATTAATCTCTACAGTCGCGCGCAGAAGATACATGACTTATTTAAAAAAAACCAAAACTAAGACCCTGATATTATGTTGCCGACATGACATGGCACGCAAAGGAGAGTCAAAGTAAAATTTAGACAAGTGGTAGGTGTCATAGTTGGCACCATTGTATTTGTTGTTTGTTTGCTATAATAGTATACTGCCACTCATTGGCCCATTGGTGGTATGGTATCTTTAGGATAACCCTTCTTTTCTCACTCAAAAAGTCACCATCTGACATCTCAAGTTGCCAAAGTGTACTATAAATTCTGCCACTTGTTACTCCATTTGATTCCTCGCGAAATTTCCTCAAAAATATGCAAGTATGCATTTGTTGTTTGGTAAGCCTAGTTCAAATATGATACGATGCTTCTTTGTAAAGCCTAGGTCAACTAAGTCAACAGGGTTGTTTTTGTCAATTGCTTCTTGGGAATACTTTTGTTTTATTTTGCTTATTGTTTACAAAGTTTAATACAACATACAACATTAACTATAAATTTGCCAATAATACTTTTAACTATTTATTGTAGAGACAAAAAAATATAGGAAAAAGGTAAAAGCTTCCATCAAAAGAAAAAAAAAATTATTAATCTCTTTAATATGTGTAAATGACCTTAAAACAATATCTATTATGAAACAGAGGAGTAATTTGGTTGCGTTTTTGAAATTTTAGTTTTTTTCTTGTTTAACTATTTACTTTTCTTGATTTCATCATGCATAGTTAACTCTAGCTTTGTCATAAATAAATAAATAAGGATATAATTTTTGAAAATATAGTTAATGTAATATTGAACATCAAAAATATTAGTGAAACAGTAGCAATTTTTTTCTAAAAGAAAAAATGAACCACTAAAGGAATGGAGGTAGTACACTTAAAATATCAATTGGATCCTTAAGTATATTGGTCAAATTTCTCCTTTTAAAATAATTTTATCAACATTTTAGCCTCCTTAATTAGACATTAGATTGACTTATATATTTATTTAATTTGAATTTCTAGATGGTCAAATTAATGCTTTTGTTATATATATATATATATATATATATATATATATATATATATATATATATATATATATATATATATATATATATATATGTTTGGGCCTTTGCTCTTAAGACACCCAAAATACACAAGTTTTTCATTCTATTGGGCCACGCAGGCCACGCTCCGGTTATCTCTGCCCTAAATGTGAGGGGATGTGTGTTAAGAGCCTCACATCGGTTGTGATATAACTCGAAAATGTGTTTATAAGTTTTATGATTCTTCACTATACTGAAGTCAGATTGTAGAGGTGAATAATTAAGCTAGCTCGACCCATCAAATTTCATTAATTCATGTTGCTTATATTTTGAGTATATGAGGGAGTAGTTGACTTATAGGATCAACCCCTTTATTATTATGAAGTCAATTTTTAACTTGTAGAAACAATTGTCCCACACCCTATACAACCACTTCCAGCTGGAGTCATGTATATAGGTCAAGAACTTTTGTAGACAATCTCCAAATAATTAATAAAAAGCTTAGATTCATACTTGTGAGTTGTGTCATAATTAAGTTTGTTATCTTTCCTTATAAAAAGAGATTATGACATTAATTTAGGTTACACACTTGCACACTTCAAACTTCTTAATTTGGTATATAATCATTATTATATATTTATATAATTAAGTATACTACACAAATAGTACTGTATATAGTTTGAATTGGTCTTTTCAGTCAAAGCATGGCTGGATCTAAGAGAAAATATTTCAGGCAGAAGAATATAATTTACTAACGTGTTGCGTTTTAAAGTCACATATAATCAAAGGCCTGTTGAACAAAAAAAAGTCACATATGTATTCGTTGTATGATTGTTAAAGTAAATTTCCACACTTGCCTAGTTGCACTTCTTAATTTTGGCTTTGGTCAAAGTCAATACCTGGATTAAAATGTTGTTGTACTCCATGCGTTTTTACTTGATTGAAAGAAAATTAAGTGGAACGCTTTTTTATTTTTTTTTAAACCGGGTATTCTCTGTGCGACTAATCCCTTAAGTCGGGTAGGACTAAAATAGGCGACAAAATTCTTCTTCAAGAGATTTGACATTGCATGTGTAAGGTTGGATTTGAATTCAAGACTTTGGTTAACCTAAAAGAGATTCATACCATCTCATACAAGTGAAATGCTTTTGAGTCTTAATTTACGACTAAAATATGTTGTATTCTCCCAAGAAGGACGAAGTTGAATTGAAAGGTTAATAGATGACTTAAGAATGAGAAGATCAATAAGATTTGTCATTTTTTTCTCCCTAACTTAAACAAGGTCTACACTAGTATTATAAACAAAACATCTGGTTATCATTTACTAAAAAGCACTTGGTTATCAATTTACCATGTGACTATATAATATAAACCTTTTTGTAAGAGACGGTATAATATAATCCTAAACACTTACTTCGTTTTTTCATAAGATTAATAAATACTCATCAAAAGCTTGTAGAATGGTCAACATGAATTTTGAAGGGAAAATAATAGTGAAAATCTTAAGATTAGGCCTGAGCATCAAAGGGGTTCGGGCCGTAAGTTCTAATCCAGCTCATATATAGTAAATGTGTGGCCTATTTTTATTACACTCTACCTCCTACTTTTGCACAACCCTTAACTTTCAAAATAACTCAACCCCCTCGATTCCTCTCTCTCTCGTTGGGACTCCCTCTCTCTTAGTTGCACTCCTCCTCCTCCTCCTCCACCTCTTCCTCCTTTAAGCTCAGGTAAGCCTCCATATCTCTTTTCTACATTTTTTTCACTGTTTAGGTTTGGTTCAGTACTATAAAGTACAAAACCTTTAAAAAATTTGAAAAAACACAAGTATGGTACTAAGGTATCGCATCAAGACTCATCGCACCTATTATTTTGCAATTTTTTTAATAACAGGAGCGACACTAAGGTACCGAACTGGTATTCTTAGTACCACACCTATATATTTAGCTGGTTTCTTTCCATTTTGGCGTTGTATTGATTTTTTTTGTTTTAATCTTGTTTATTTGCTTCTTTAGGGATAACAAAGACTAGGAGTGGTGCTTCTTATCAAGCACGAAGGCGTGAGGAGCAACCTAATGCTTTTGTATGCCAAAGGAGGACACATGGCCGGGGCGGCCGGACTAGCGTGTATATTAAGGACCCGCCAGTTGAGGAGCAGCATCATGGTGATATTGCTACTGATGAGCGGCCCGCTCTTACTGATGTTGGTGGCACATATACGTACCCATACACGGGCGGTCTGGAGGACGGGACAGTTCTAACTTGCTACTGCACCCACGTAGCAAAAGCCTTATGCGATCAAACGGTTGCTTACTGTTCATAATTATTTTAAAATTTATTTTAATTGTTATTTTTTCTTTTGAATGGTTGACTAGTAGATACCATGACCAAGCAGAACTATGGCGTGCTACGGGTCATTTCCCACGGGCAAAGTAAAGCAAAAGTTACCATACTTCCAGAGAATGAAGACTATGTGCAGACATCTGGCCTTTATATCCTCTTAGGGACCTAGGGTTCCTATAGGTCCTTAAGGGGCTTATATACGCATTTGTGGAGCGGTGGCAGCCATACACCTCAGTCTTCCACCTTCCTATTGGTGAGATGACCATCACCATGGATGCGTCTCTATTTTGCTGCACCTCTCGACTGTTGGTAGGTTTTACGACATGCCTGCCTATTCTAAGCTTCAGGCAGCAGATGTCTTCGTCGAGTATCTCGGAGTGGACGCTAAGGATGCACATGATCAGATGGAGGGTAGAAGGGTGTAGGTGCAACTAAGCCGATTATGGAACGTGGTCTTCGCGCCAGCCATTGTCGATTAGCGATGGGAGCATGCTATCAAGGCTTACATGTTGTACCTAGGCACCACAATTTCCATTGACAAGTCAGGTTCAAAGGTGAAGGTGGAATATCTTGGGATGTTGATTAATCTCCAGGACACCGACAATTACACCTGGGACGAGGTGGCCCTTGCCCATGTCTACGACCAGCTGAAGGATGCTAGCATAGCTAAATGTACGCAGGTAGTTGGTTACATCACACTCATTCAGGTATGTATTATAATTGGGTAATGTTATTCATAACGAACAAAATTCGTGGAATTCATTGCGAACGTGACGTGTTGCTTTGTGGTGATACGTCATCTCCGACTTTTACGGCAAACATGCATGTAAGTGTGTTGACCATCCACTCACATGCATTCGTGGGCTGATTCGTGGAGTTTTGTCGCTGCAATGAGCATTAGTGATTATAATTACTTTAATTTTCAGCTTACGGTGTTTATGTATGCTTTTGTCGGTTCTTCAATCTATTGCTCCATTGTCCTTTACTTCCATGTCTTACACTTTACAATGTTTTGCCCTTTGCTGCATTTTGAAATCATTTCCCAATTTCTGTAACTCTCCGTAGGTTGAGAAGAAGAAAATGTGGGCTTCAACCTATTTTTATATGGGTTTTGCTTTTCCCACTCCCCTCCTACTCAAAACACACCCCATAAGGGTGTGACACCAAAAGGTCAGCCAAACCGTCTTTCTTTTCAAGAATTTTCACGTGTTCGAATCTGCTAGAACGACATCGCCCACGTGAGTTAAAAATTGACTTCACACCTCTGTGGCCTAATTTCACTGCTCGAATGGGGTCACCGAACATGTTCGCATAACCTTGTTCGGACATCCTATTTTATTTCGTTCGTAATTCGTATGATGTTAACTGATGCAACAAATAATGGACCCTCACACCACATTCACTAATTTTATTGCGTTCGCATGCTGTTGTTCGAACGTGTTCGAACAAAGTCGTTCGAACTGTCATAAAACACGCGTCCTCTCAGCTGCTTTCACGCGAGGTTATTTTTGAAATAAAATTTATTAAGGGGTGTGAAAGAGTAGAGGGGAGTGGGGAAAGTAACACCTTTTTATCTTGGCCCTAACTTTTGGGCCAAATTATTTGGTTTTATACACAAAGTCGTTGTTATTTTTAGGCGTTTACTTTTCCCACACCCCCTCCTACTCTTTCACACCCCTTAACAAATTTTATTCCAAAAATAACCTCGCGTGAAACGCCGTGAGGACGTGTTTAAAGACTCGTTGAACGACCTTGTTCAACACGTTCGAATGACCTCGCTCGAACAGTGAAATTACGCACGCAAAAGGTGTGAAGTCAATATTTAACACACTCGAACGATGTCGTTCGAACGAGTTCGAACAAGGTCATGCAAACATGTTCGCATGACCTCATGCGAAAGCAGTGAAAAAGTCCAAAGAGAGTGTGAAGTCAAAATTTAACACACTCGAACGATGTCATTCGAACTCGCTCAAGGCCCGTGTTCGAACAGTGAAATTTCGTGAAAAAAAGAGGTTTTACCGGCTTTTGTCTTTTTCACACCCTTGTGGTGTGTGTTTTGAGTAGGAGGGGGTGGGAAAAGCAATAGCCTATTTTTATACGGAGAAAACAACGTAACGCAAGCATAAACATTATACTAGTGGAACTCAAATTATAACCGTATATATTAGTTTATTTATTTTTGAATAAATCGGGTATCCTCTGCGCACAACTGCTTAAGAGATTTAACACTGCTACATGTCTAAGGCTAAATTCGATCTCAGAACCTTAGTTAAGCTTGAAGAGACACCTACAATCTCATCCATGTGCTCTTGGGTACCATATATATTTGTTTATGAAACAAAAAGAAAGGCTGATATTTTTTTTTGGACTCAAAAGGCTGATAATTGATATATACCCTTATTTGCAATAAAAAAGATACTTTATATATAATTATTTCTTTTTGACACAATTATACTTGATCCATTTCATTGCTCCTAATTTGGCATAAATACAAATGTTAAATTACAATTTAGATAAGTTATTGGCCTAACTATAATTTTAATTTAGATGTTTTTATATGCTAATTTAGTATATTTTTTTGGTCTAATTTGTAACATTTTAATTTACTAACATTATTTTAAGTTGAGACCTATTTTGACAGTTTCATACTTAGAAGCAAATTTAGTCCAACTTATCCAAACAAGAATAGAAAAACATCACTTTTTCCATAAACGTATACAAACAAAAATCACCTTACACTCGATTCACTTTTAATTAAATTAATTTCTACAAAATCAATTCTCATCATTGAACCAAACATTTTAGATATTTTCGATCATGTCTTGGGTTCAAATCAATACATTGATATCCAAATTTAACAAATTCAATATTCATAGTTGAAATTTAGACCTTACAGATATTATCATGCTTTAATCCATATAGTACAATAATGCTCGCTCACTGATTTTAACTAAATACATCACTATACACTATACAGTATTAAAAATCAATAAGAATAGATGTAACATGAAAGATCACCGACTTGCAGCAGAAATGGTTGATGGGTTGTTCCTATGTGGTATAACCGGGAGTATGCCTCTTATAACGACGGTTCAGGAAACGATTGTCAAAGTTCATGACAGAACGCTACCATGCAGAATCCTCGACGTGACAAAAAGTAGTAGCGGAAATGCAAACTCCAGGGCCTCTTTTTTCCTTTCTAAAGCAGCATTGCGTAGTGACCGAGCAGGGTGCTGCAAGCTTGTAAATTCAATTATTTTCTTTATGCGATAACGTATATTTAGCTGAAAACTACGAAATCAATCTTGTATTTCCATTAAAAAAATGTTACTGTGGAGTAAAAGGTGAAGGAAATCCCTTGGCATGCTGACTCTCCAATTCAAGAAGCATCAACGATTTCTGCTTCTGATATTTGTTTCTCTTGGCGGCTAGTGCTACAAAAGAAGCCATTAAAAAGTCGACAATTAGCAAAGCATTCAACCATCCAAGGTCCATAAATACAACTTCAATCCAAAAACAAAATCCATATAGTAGAAGAAAACAATGATTAGAATAGATACATGATATATGGCTTCATGCCAATGGCAGTTCCTTTGCCGGCAAAAAGATAAACAAACATAAATATAGCACAATCAAATCCTTTATGTATGAAGTATACGCAGTTCAAGACAAGAGTAACAAAAAGGCAGCCAGCTACTACACCGGTAAATCAAATGAGGCAACATCATGTTTAATAGTATACTGTATAATACTACACTTTAACAAGAATGTTGTGAGCAAAGCAACAATGCTCACCAATAACCAGAATCTCACTGAAAACGAACTTACCCGTTAGTTCATGAGGCAGACCAAAGTCATAATCATTCCTTTTCCTTCTGATGTAAATATATACCAGGAGCAGTACCACACATGAAACAAAAAGACAGGACAAGCCAATTGCAATTTCACCCCCAGTCGATAATCTGCCATGCTCCCAAAACACAGGACAAGATGGTAGAGATGGCACGCCACACAAACCCTTGTTGCCAGAGAGACTGCATGAAGAAAAAAAAAATATAATCAAATTGAATATAGAAAAGATCAATAGAGTGCTAGCATTTAAGATTGTGCCCATTTGAGAGATTTGGTTTTGTATAATAAGTTTCTGAGTTACTTTGTTGTCCAAAAAATTTTACACTTGGACTCAAGATTTCCACCGTATATTGTGGGAGAACAAGTCTCATATTGGAAACAATAAAGACGACTCAAATGTTGTGGGAGAATAATTTTTCATTGGATTAATTTACTCATCTCAAAAAGAACTGTTGGTGACAGAATTTACATGAAGAGGATGGTTGTATTGAGGTGTAACCTAATCTAGAATGCATGCTATAACTACACAAAATGCAACCAGAAAGTAACTGCCCTTAACAAAGGAAAACAGTTGGTGAACAACTGATGTAGTTAAGTGTTAGATGATTTCAGCTGGTAGCTTCTTCCTCTGGTTTGTGTAACAAAGGGCAAGTCAAAATGGATGAGATTTTGTAAATCCAGTATACTTCAGCTTAGAAGAATTATGCTACTATGATAGCCATATACCAAAAATGGCAGATTATAGTAGATACAAAAAATGTACAATCCGAAACACAGAAGAACAAAAGGAACTTAATGTGAGAACGAATTTGTTAGCTAAGTTCAGCATTCAATGAAGGATGACACGGGTTGTGTGGTAGTTTAATTTAGTTGCATACAGGGAGACAGATACAATAATAATGCAAACGGGTATCATATATGCAAGCTAAGTTATCCATCATATCAATTGAACACAGCATTATGCAGAGCCAGAGAATACAACTAGCAGATTAAAGTGACATACTCAATAGCTCCACCATGCACACCAACCGAATAAAGTTGCTCTGGCACTTGTCCTTCCAATAAGTTACCATTCAGTAGCCTGGCATGATTAAAGGGATTACAAAACAAACTAAGTGTAACTTGTGTCGAGAATAAAAGGGACACCCAATGAAGACTGCACTAGCGAACAAGCATTTTATATCCAGGAAAATAAGGTTGCTAAAGTGAGAGTGACAAGAACACCAGACACAAGAAAAATATACCAGATAACAATATGAATATGGACATTTAATTAACGAAACAAAAAGACTAAGGAAGATGATTTGAAATCAAATTGCAGAACTTGATGACAATAATCATACTCATACATTTTTTCATAAAAGCAGAGTATCATAGCATCATTTACTTGAGGGAAAATAAGAACAAAAAGTATGGGGAGAAAAGGACTACACGTCTTCTATAACAGAAAAAGAAAGGATTATTGCAAGTAAAAGATAGTCACAGTAATTAATTAATTGAGCGAATGCTTACACAAGCTGCAACTCCGAAGATGCCAAACTATCAGGTATGGAGCCCGTTAGCTGATTGTTGGATAAATCCCTACAGAAAACATTACCAAAAAAACAAAAATATCAAATAAATAACATTGTTAAGTTTTTCTTTTAGTAGGACTAATCCCCACTTTTTAAGCAAGACCACATTGGTTAAGTTAGGTTAATCTTAAGATAGATGAGAACATGCATCTTATAATTTGCAAGAAAAACATGTAGACTGTGATTCTGTGAATATATGCCGCATTCATTATAAAATGACAAAATATATGACTTTAAATGGGTAAAAACATTGGAAAACAATGACCAAAAAAATGAAGAGAAAAAAAAAACTAAACAGTAACTGTAACCAACAGATAATATCTGCTCTTACACGTATATCAGGGATTTTTGACCTAGTCCCAAAGGTATTTCACCCTCCAAGGAATTAGAACTCAAGTTCCTGTAAAATCAAAGAGAAAGTTACCAATAACCAATATGAACAAGACCAAAAATTTAACATAAGAGAACACATGTGTGGCCATAATTTTGAGGCTTACACTAGAATATGCAAGGAATTCTAATGACAATGTCATTGTCAGGTAAAATGCAGGAGAGGTGCAACTACTACTGTGTAAAGTGTAAACATTTGGCAGCTGATATGAATATGATAATACTTACAGGCTTACTAAGTCAGACAAAAGACTAATCTGGTCACTTATGGACCCTTTCAAGCCCTGACTACCAAGATTTCTGAAATGAAATGCCAATTATTAGTAGATTTAATTTAATTGTTGAGTGTGAGAGTAAAAAAATGGTTACATTTCAGTAACAAGAAGAAGAGCAGTCCTATTGTCACTCATTCTGCAGGTAACACCCTCCCAAGCATCCCAAGTAGTAGGAGCACAAGGATCACCATTCCAACCCATTCTATCAGGAACACGAAGCGATTCCTTCAATGCCTTCATCGCACTCACTACAAAAATCAAAATTTAAAATATCAATACCACCCATAATAAGTCTTGTCTTGTAGCAGATACTAGCAATTAGCAACAAATGAGAGAAAAACAGAGAGGAGAGGGACCTTGGAGAGGGTGAGTGGAAGGGTCAGTGGGTACCAATGCATAGTTCTCAATGGCACTAATGAGAGGAGAACCAGAAACAGCAACAAGCTTGATACTCAAAACGTTGCTGCTCAAGTTCTTCACCGTGTAATGCCAAGTCAACGCTGCGAAGCTACCAACCTCTTTGTATATGTCAACCCTCGTCACGTTGTCGCCGTTGACCAAAACATCGAAAACCCTCTCTCCTGCTTTTTGCACGCTCGAATCGATTTCCGCAAAGTGCAGCCACACGGTATAGTCCATTTTAGCGTCCACACTCAATTCGTACTCCAACGGGCCCTCCGCTGTCACCGCTGTTTGGAATAGCTTCATCGGAAAATAGTTTGGCTCACGGTCGGTGCCGCTTACCGTGTTCTCCGTCGATACTACCCGTACAGCATTGTCTGGGCCGGTTCTGAACGGTGAGTCAGGCTGCCAGGACCGGCTGAACTGGTCGGTGTGGTTGGTAAAGCCGGAACCCCAATGATCGTCGGAGCCGCAGGAAATTCGGCCATAGTTAACGAGAATGAGGTTTTCTCCGGTAGAGAGGGAATCGTAGGAGGCGGAATCGACAGGGATTAGCTCGATAGAGGAGACGATGGGATCGTCGGTGGCGAAGCCGTAGAAGCAAAGATCGGCGGTGGCGGGAGTGTTAAGAAAGGCGAAGAGATCAGAGTAGGCGCCGTCGCGGGCGGTGGATTCAGGCCAAGGAGAGCGCCAACTGAAAAGGACTGTCGCACCGAGGGCTACGTCAAAGGAGGGAGGGCGGGAATTAGCGTCGTAGTTATCGTAGACGGTGAAGGTGCGGAGGAGGTAGCGAGCGGAAGGGAGTTCAGAGAAGGAGTAACAGTTTTTCTTACCGTATGAGGAGGAAGAGAAGAAGCGGAGGGTTTTTTCAGAAGGGAGACGAAAACGAAGAGGTTCGGAAACGAGTGCGGTAGAGCCGCCGGTGTAGAAACGGTCGGAAAGCCAGGTAGTGTTGAAGGGATCAGTTGTGTTTGTTGAAGTGCCGCAGTTAATGTGGTAGGAAAAATTACCTGAAACTGAAACATTATAATAATATATAAATAAAATAGTGAGTTGAAGGGATGGAATGGAATGTGATGAAAGAAATAGTTTGGAGATTGTTACTTAAGAATAATATACTTACCATATGGGAAGGGTGTTGAAGATGGAGATGGAGAGGGGGATAGGGTGGAGGTGGCGATGCACAAGGACAAGGATGAGAAAAAGAAAAAGAAAAAGAAATGAGGTAGCAGAATCATTGTGTTGTGTTGTGTCGTTGGTTGGAGATGGAAAGAGTGAGAGTGGGGTTTGTTTGTTTGGGACAAAAAGGAGGGAAATGTAATGTAAGAGAGAGTAGGAGAAGGCGAGCGAGATTAGCGGGAGAAATTGATTGAATTCAAGCCTCAACGATAGATATTACTGAGTATTGTGGGGGCAAGGATCGTCTGAAGTTAACGCGGGAAACTGCAGGATGCAGTTAGTGTAAAAAACACTTTTAACATCGGTTCGTTTATTCAACCGATGTTAAATGTCTGTGTAAATAGAGACATTTAACATCGGTTGAATAAACGAACCGATGTTAAAAGTGTTTTTTACACTAACTGCATCCTGCAGTTTCCCGCGCTAACGTCAGTGGATCCATTTCCGTATTGTGGAGTCAACTACTTTCATTTTCAGACCCATCGCTTACCAATATACCCCACTATATATTTTGATCGACATATCCTCGATAAATTTTTTATTTGTCCAACACTATTTTTTTATCCACTTTTGGTGGAAAAATTTTATTCCCACCATTTACCAATATACCCTCATTTTGTACCCCACTCCAATATACCCCACTCTATATTTTTGACCGCCATACTCGACAAATTTTTTTTTTTGTCAACACTTTTTTTATCCATTTTTTTGTGGGAAAATTTTATTCCCACCATTTACCAATATACCCTCATTTGTACCCCCACATGTTTACCAATATACCCCCACTCTATATTTTTGGACCGACATACCCCCACTCTATATTTTGTACTCCACCATTTACCAATATACCCTCTCATTTTGTACCTCACTATTTACCAATATACCCCCACTCTATATTGTTGGACCGACATACCCTCGATAAATTTTTTTTTTGTCCAACACTTTTTTTTTATTATCAAAATGTACCTCATTTTGTACTCCCATCGCTTACCAATATACCCCCACTCTATATTTTTGGACCGACATTGTTGCCTCATCCCACCAAGGGCTATTGTTGCTTCTTCGTATTATATATATGTGTTGCGATTTTTATACCCCTTATAAAATGTTGATGTTTTTTCAAACTACATCCGTAAGTTCGTTAATCACTTTCCCTACGCGCGCATCGCACGTAATTTAACCAATAGTTGACATCCATTTTTTTTTGAACTATCTTGCCTCATTATTGTTAAAGAGTGTTTTTATTACATTTCTCACATTCTAAATCATCATCACGCACGGTTCAGATCTTCGCAAATATATCATATATATAAAGACAACCATGTTAACATAAAAATTCTATTCTATGTTTAGTAGTAAATTATCAATTCGTATCAACCACTAAGTTTGTAATACATAATTTTTTAATTTTTTTTTCACAACTTATAACCACGCCACGTGCATCGCATGTGTGTAGAATGAGTCCTCTATATAATGAGCTTTTGACACGCCTAGATTTCATCCCACCAAGGGTTATCATTGCTTTCTTCGCCTTATATATATATGTGCCATGCGATTTTTACGCCCCTTATAAAATGTTGATGTTTTTTCAAACAAAATCTATAAACATACATCACCTCCTCTCGCAGACAAAGACGCGCAAGGTCCTAATGTAATGTAAGAGAGAGTAGGAGAAGGCGAGCGACGGGAGAAATTGATTGAATTCAAGCCTCAACGATAGATATTACTGAGTATTGTGGAGTCAACAACTTTCTTTTTTCTAATGCTCCTCTTCTTCGGTTTATGCTCGGGCTTTCCCACTCAATTAGCAGCTAGTAGAATACACCAAAGTTTTTGTTTTAATAACAAAAATGTTATTTAGACAAAAATTTGAGACAAAAACAGACAAACACTAACTTACAACACCAATTAACCAAGTTTTTAGACCATTTAGTCAACCTGCTTTTTCACGCTGGCGGCGTATAAAAACTTTGTTAATCGATCACTTAGTGAAATGGTCAAAAAACTTTGCTAAATGGTGTTGTAAGTTGGTGTTTGTCTACTTTTGTCTAAATTTTTTTGGCTATATAACATTGTTGTTTTAATAAAGAGCGGTTGAGAAATGCTATCATCACTCACTCTATCACTCTCTTTTAAACACTCTCCTTTTTATTGGGCCACATCACCCCATTTTTTAAGTGACTTACTTGGTAACCGGTTATTCAAGTCACTCAAATAAAACACTTTTTTAATTTTTTTTTATTATCAACGTTCCAGTTCCCCCTCTTTCCTTGCGCACTCACCTAAGCTCAAGCTTCCTTTCTTAAGGCTGAAACGACGGAGATGTGTGGTAGTGGTGGCTAAGCTCCATTTTCTTTTCTTATGGCGGCAGTGACGATAGTGGTGGCTGAGATTCATCTTCCTTTCTTATACCGGCAGCAACGACGATGGGTGGTGGTGGCGGTGAAGCTCCATCTTCCGTTCTTATATGACGACGACGATGGGTGGTGGTGGTAGTGAAGCTATGCTCATGGTGTTTAATGTGATCTTTCTCATGGAAAAATGGTGATGAACTTGTTTTCCTCCAAACTGCTATGCTCATATTTCACCGTAATATTGAGCTAGCATTTACTTTCCTCTGCAAAAATGGTTTCTATACTTGCCTGCGGATCTGGTGAGTGAGTGGGTGCAATTGTGGATACAATGAAGACGGTGAGAGAATGTCTCAGCTATTGAACAATAAAAGTAGAAATTGTTCTGTACCGTATCTAAGATAAGGATATCCGAGATAGTTGGTAGGTAATAAGGTTTTGATCAATTTGGAGTTATGTCCGGGCTGATTATTCCGAGCTGGTTGTTCCGAAATTTGTGGTGGGGGTGTACCGCATAAACACTCCGATCGTCAAGTCGAGCAGAGTGGAGTTAATGCAAATAAGTGATAATTCACGCGCACTCTCTCCTTGAAATAAATGCGATTTATAGGTTTCGGGAAGCACTTGGGTGTCATCATCCGAACCATTGGTTGTGGAGGTGCATAGTGGGTCGTTGGATGAACGTTTATGGGCCTTGGCCGCTGAAGGCCCAATCGGTTGGCTTTGGGGCAGAGGGGTGCAAATAGTATGCATGTGATTTCTCCATAACAGATTGCCCCCAAGTCGGGCTTGGCATGTTAGTCAAACTAGACTTGAAATATGTGTAAAAAGTGAATCGTTGAAGTGAGATTGGAGAAAAATACCGTATTTCGGACTTTCTTACCGATCTTGTAGATGATTCAAACCGAATCAGATATCGATCTTTGAAGATGGTTAATGCCGAATCAGTACTACCGATCTTTGAAGATGGTTGATGCCGAATCAGCATTTCACCGATCTTTGAAGATGGTTGATGCCGATCGTATTTCACCGATCTTTGAAGATGGTTGAGTGTTGGTGACGCTTCATTTTAATATTATTTCTTTTTTCGATAGAGCATTAAATGCTCGTGTTGATCGATGTGACCGCTCACGATTTCGAGGCGCCTTTTTAATGATGACTTCCTCGATTCTCGTGTCGCTTCGATTCTCGATTGAGTGCGCCGCTCGAATGAATAGTAACTGGCCATATCTCGTAACCCTATAAATACAAGCGAGGTAATTCATTTATCTTTTTAGTTTTCTCGCTTCACTCGAGCTACCGATTTCGTGGTTTTAAGTTCGCCGAGCTCGCTCCTTCTATTTCTCGACATCAAATCTCTTCATTCTTTCTCAAGACTTTCTTCCGAGGTTAGTGTTCTATTTGAATTTACTTTATGTTGTGTTTTTCAGAGAATTTATTCTTCACGCGCTTCGCTTTTTCAATTTCCACCGGCCGAGATCTAGCCTCACCGCCATCTTTTTGCGGGATGGGGTTGTGTGCCGTTCCACCTTGTTCGTGAACCCAACATCTTCTTATGATTTTATCCTGATAGCTTGCCCCCATTCCTGTAGGTAAAACTGGCGAAAACAAAACAGACAACTCGCGCCGAAACGCTCCGACTTATAGATCAAGCCGAGCAAGCTCGCAAGTCTAGAGGTCCTGATATCGGAAAGTTAATGGCATCTAGAATCGATTCTAATCCCTTAGATAGGAGAGCATGGCTTCACTCAAATACAGGAAGAAATGTCTTAGGGCCTAGAGGAAGTGATGATAAGAAGAGCTTCCGACGAAGAATCGCCCACCCTTCCGCCCCAACAATCCGAACTCAGAGGCTCAAGTGGATGTGGATTTAGATCCGAGCTCTTCAGACGACTCCGATCTTGATTCGAGTTCAGAATCCGATACTGAATCAGATGGGAGAAATGTTGACGACCCTCCCGCTGACCCGTAAGAGGAAAATGTTGGTGAAGATAGAAGAGGAAAGAGTAGGAAGATACCGGAAGTTTTGAGTTGTTATACGGGTATGAAGATTCCGGTTAACAACGCCGACCTCCCCGTAGTTCCCCTCGCTCGCCCCGTGATTACTCCCGGTATCCGAGAAACTTCGTAATACTGCACTCGCTTATTGACTCCGAGATCGATATCGCAATTATTCAAAGAGGCTTTATGCAAAAGATCCCGAAGCGCCGGCGTGTCTTTGGAATGGGAAAGAAGGCGAGCATGTGGCCACTTACCCGCATTCTCTCAAGTTTATTGTTTCATCGGACGACTTTAGCTCACATGCGCATCCGCCCTCCATTCACGGCCTTTCAACAATCGGTTTGGCCAGTTAGAAATAGCCCCATCTCAACTTCACCCCAATGCTTGGGCATTCGTGACGAGCTTTTGAGTGGTATGCATTCATCTAGGTCGGCCCTTTCCCTTCAACTTTTCTTGCATATGTTTCAAATAAACAAAAGGATCGAGAAGAACAAATGGCAAACCTCGCACGCTTAGAGCATTATGCCCTCCGATCCGCATCAGAATCAAGGTTTTTCGCCATATTCGTAAAGTTTGAAGTATGAATGGAAGAATAAGTTTTTCCGGTCGAACCGGTGTTGCTGGGCTGTGGTAGACCGAGTTGGGACATTTAATGCCGAAAATGACATCGTTCTCACCACCAAGTTTCCTCTTGGTTGACCGTCGAGATGAGACGAAAAGGCATTCCGCTGAAAAGAATCATTTGAACGAGGAGGATCGTAATACCTTGAAAGTGCTCCAATTTATTGCAGATCGGATCGTCACCAACAACGAGAATAGGCCGACTGCGGGGTTTCGATACCAAGTTGTTGGTGGCATCCGTTAAATTTGAACAGTCGAGAAAGCTTTAGGCTCGGTTTTTAAGACGTTTCTCTTAGTTTATTTTTACTATGTTTGCCGCTTTTAAATATCTCACGATCTTGACTTGCATAACATTTTTAACATAATTTTGCAATCTTTAACTTTGCAGATATAGCATGGCCCCGAGATTTTAATATGGCGCTTTGAAAGCCTTAGCAATTAAAGATATTACCCGGCCATGCCGCAAGTGGAAGTAGCGGCATGGTTCTAATTGAGGAAACTCTCTCCGCAATTGTCACTTGGCCTGTGCCCATCACCGTGGTTAATCCCAGGGGAAGAGGAAGAGGAAACTCGGCCATTTACACTAAAAAGGAAGCAACCATCCGGTCGCCTTCCTCCTAGGTCCAAACCCCAAGATCGGAGAAAATGTGATTGATCCGAGCGACCATTCAAAAAAGCACAAAAACATAAGCTCATCGCTCCCTTTGATCCACGGGCATATATGACCTCAAGACCGAGGAATTCCAAGTCGACTTTCTCTGAGTTTCACTCTCGTTTTTTCAAGGATGGTCGACTTAGTGAGGAGGATAAAGCGGTCGCAGACTTTTTAAAAATTAAAGGTATAGTTTCTGGTTTTCAAAACTTGCCTACCCGGACTTCCAACTTCTTTTATACTTATGTATTTATCTATTTGTACAGATCTTGAAGCCAAGCACGAGTCATTTCGGAAAGTCGTAAGTCCACTTCTGGCTGATCTCGATAAATCTCAAAAAGATGTGGAACTCTACATGCAGATGATCAAGATTTGGAATCTAAGCGCTACAACTGAGGTTAAAAGAAACAACTGAGGTCAGAAAAGAAGAAGCAACTTGAGGCCGATCTGAGGCGCATAAATGAAAATTTGAAAATGCCGCCACGAGCTTCAAGAAAAGATGCTATGATCGCGAGTTGATGCGACTTCGACTCGATTAAATAACTTTCCCGAGCTTCAAGAGCAAATTGAGAAACTTATCGCTTCTAAATGTGAAGCTCGGAAGATCGGAAGAAGGCTATTCGGGATGGGTCAAGATGGCATTGTCGGCTTTCAATAACGCCTCGACCAAGTCGCCGTAGTTAATCCCGACTTTGTTGCCGATCGTGATATTTTTAACCCGAGTACGGGTTCATGATGGTCATATTGTTGAGTTTGACCTTAATCCGACGAAGTGTCAAGGATCGCTTATCCGAAAGATGTGTAATTTGCTAATTTTCATCTGCTTTTTGAGATCGAGGTCCGGCCAGAATCGGTATTTTTGTAATGATATCTCTATATTTAACTCGTCATATTTTTGGCTTCCTTTGTGGCTACGTTTTTATCTCTGATATCTTTTCCTCGCTACTTTTAAACAAGTTTAACATCCGAAAAATAGCGGTATTGATTGAATGCTTTAGCAAAGCAAGTCTATATTAAAACAAGATCGGAACTAGAATGCCTTAGCAAAGCAAGTCTATATTAAAACAAGATCGAACTAGAATGCCTTAGCAAAGCAAGTCTATATTAAAACAAGATCGGAACTAGAATGCCTTAGCAAAGCAAGTCTATATTAAAACAAGATCGGAACTAGAATGCCTTAGCAAAGCAAGTCTATATTGAAACAAGATCGAACTAGAATGCCTTAGCAAAGCAAGTCTATATTAAAACAAGATCGGAACTAGAATGCCTTAGCAAAGCAAGTCTATATTAAAACAAGATCGAACTAGAATGCCTTAGCAAAGCAAGTCTATATTAAAACAAGATCGAACTAGAATGCCTTAGCAAAGCAAGTCTAACTGTAATATTTCTTGAGTTTGGTGGCGTTCCAAGTTCTTGGGATCGCTTGCCTTCTAAGGTTTCTAGCTCGAAAGCGCCATTTCCCGCTTTTGTCGTGACTCTATATGGACCTTCCCGCTCGGTGCTAGCTTGCCCTACGATGCATTTTTCATTCTACATCCGCTTCTTCTCAAGACGAGGTCGCCGATGTCAAACTCCCCTGGGACGACTTTTTTCGATTATAACGGGTAGCTATTCTTTGTTTGTTGATGGCTTCTTTGAGGGATGCATGATCCCTGATTTCATCTACCAGATCTAGTTCTTCTCGTAAAGCTTGCTCGTTGTCTTCTCGTGATTTTTGGATTTGAAGTTCTCCAAGATAATTCTCCGATTTCGATCTGGGATGACGCCTTCGCTCCCATATGATAATCGGAAAGGTGTTTCTCCCGTGGAGCTTTGAGGAGTTGTTCTATATGCCCACAAGACATAAGGGAGTTCTTCAACCCAATTTCATTTGGCATTGTCTAACCTTTTCTTCAATCCGCTGAGAAGTACTTTGTTTCACGCTTCGCTTGACCATTTGTTTGGGGATGTTCCACCGACGTGAATCGATGTTTGATTTTAAGATCTGACATCAACTTCCCGAATCCTTTATCCGCGAATCGAAGTTCCATTGTCCGTGATTACCACCTCGCACCCCGACCGTAATTATCTCTTTCGGAAAAAAGAGATGCGCTTCTTTGCCTTAATAATAGATAGTGGTTTGGCCTCAATCCATTTAGTAAAATAATCAATCGCCACAATTAAGAATTTATTCTCCCGGGCTTTTTGGAAAAGGTCCTAGAAGGTCTATCCCCACCATGCAAAAGGCCATGGGGAGGAGAGAGTGTGAGACCGGTAGGAGGTGCAATGTGAACGTTTGCGTGAATCGCAATTCGGACATTTCTTCACATAGTTCCTTGCATCGCCTTCAATGGTTGGCCAAAAGTATCCCGCCCTTAACACCTTCCTGGCTAAGGATCTACCACCTAAATGTTGGCCACATATTCCTTCATGAATTTCCATTAACACATATTCAGCCTCCGTCGCTTCTAGACATTTCAATAATGGTGCAGAGAGTGCCTTCTTGTAAAGTCGTTTCATTGAAAATCGCAAAAGATGCCGCTTTTTTCGGACGATCTTGGCTTTTGCGCAGATCGGAAGGTTCCCGTGTCGACATGATGTAATTCAAGATAGGAGCAATCCATGTTTGATCTTCATTTATCACGCATAATCGATGACATCGAGTGTAAATCGCCCCCAAAACTAGGTTTGCCGAGGATCTCTTGTATAATCGACCGGTGATTTCAAAGTAGTTTTGGTGCTTGCTAATTTGGAAAGAACATCGGCTCGAACGTTGTTTGTTCTTGGGACATGCTTAACCTCTACAAATCAAATTTGGCCGGGAGTTTCTTGACATGATTCGTACTTTTGGAGGATTGGCTCTTTTGCTTCAGACGCCCCGATCCGGGAGACCACGAGGAGTGAATCAAGATGGAGATTTAGCCGAGTGATACGTAGATCCGGCCAAACGTAGGCCAAAGAATGCATGCTTCGATTCATTTTTGATTATTTGAAGTTGTAAATTTGAAAGTGAGTGACAATTCTATAACCACTCCGAAGGACTTTCAAGGATAATTCCCCCACCCTTTGGGATTGGAAGAGCCATCGACATGGATCGCCCATACTTCATTCTCGCCCGCCAAGTCATTTCTCGCTACAAAGTCGGCTAACACTTGAGCTTTCATTGCCGATCTTGATTCATATTTGATATCGAATTCGGGACAACTTCATCGCCCACTTTATTATTCTTCCCGAAAGGTCCGGACGATGTAGGATTTGTCTCGATCGGATGGTTTGTTCGAACGACAACTTGGTGAGAAACAAAATAATGTCTGAGTCGCCGAGTAGCTATTACTAAAGCCAAAGCTATTTTTCTATTTTTGATATCGGAGTTCGCCCTTGTAAAGCTTTGCTCACAAAGTAAACCTGCTCGTCCTCTTTTGTTTCCCGGACCAGGTCGCCCCTAATGCTTCCTCGTATATTGAGAGATACAAATATAATACTTCCTCGTGCTCAGTCGGGTTAATATCGGAGGTTCGATAATATCTTTTTTAACCGGGTGAGTGCCTCATCCTGCTTCGTGGTCCAAATAAATTCGATTCCTTTTTAAAAGTTTAAAAAGTGGGTAGTGATTTAAAAGCAAAGATTCGAGATGAACCGAGATAAAGCCGCAATCATGCCGTTAAGTTTCGAATTTCTTTCTTGGTGTTTGGGGTTTTCATCTCCACACCGATTTGCATTTGTCCTGGTTTGCCTCAATCCTCTTTCGGTGAGATAGAATCCCAAGAATTTTCCGCTTTGACCCCGAAAGTGCATTTCTCCGGATTTAATCTCATCCTGCTTTTTCCTTATCTCAAAAAAGCTCTTTGAGATCGCAGAATATGACGATTTGCTTGCTCACTTTTTGCAATCATATCATCTAAGTATACTTCTACATTTCGCCCGATCCGTTTTTTGAAAACTCGCTCATCATTCTCTCGACACGTTGTTCTCGTGCATTTTGAGACCGAAAGGCATAACTCAGAACAAAAATTTCCGCTTTTTCTACCATAAAAGATCTTCTCTTGATCGGGAAACATTGGGATTTGGTTATATCCCGAATATGCATCCATGAATGATAATAAACCAAATCTCGATGCATGATCGACTAGTCGATCAATATTTGGAACCGGAAAAGCATCTTTAGGACATGACCTATTAAGATCGGTATAATCAATGCACATGCGCCATTTTCCATTTGATTTTTAACAAGTACTGTGGTTTGAGAGCCATGTAGTATATTTGAGCTCGCCATAAAATTAGCTTTAACTAAATCGCTTCACCGCCTTGGTCGTTGCTTCCGTCTTCTCGATATTCTCAACCCTTTTGCGTTGGGCAACCCACTTTGCATCGGGATATATTGACAAATGATGGCAAGCGACTTCGTGTGGTATACTGTGCATGTCTTCACCACCAAGCAAAGAGATCGGCGTGTTCCTTAAGCACCGGGTTAATTCTCTTTTATTTCGTCCGTAGGTCGCACCGATCTTGACCGCTTTTTGTTGGATCATCGCCCAACATTACTCGATGAATTCCCGTCCGGTTTTGGTCGTTTCCGCCTTTTTTCCGAATGAGGATGCCGAGGTCGTCTTTCTCTTCGTCCGAGCTCTCGAGGATCGAAGCGCGCGCCTAAATCCATTACATTTACCTCTCAAAACTTCACTTTTCTTCTTTCGCAGCACGTATTCTTTGATGCAAGTTCGCTTTGTCTCTCGCAGAAATTTCACTTTTGAGAAGGAGGTAATAGCATCTTTCGGAAGATTCTAAATCGGCATTGATAGTTACTACCTCGTTATTTTGAGAGTGAAACTTCATTTTCGGATGTACAAGAGAAGTCACCGCCCGAAGTTTCCCCAAAGTCGGCCTCCCAACGATGCAATTGTAGATTGATGAGCAAGGTAATACCATGAATTTAACCGAATTGTCCGAGATAAAGGTTCCTCTCCAAAGGTGACCCTTAAGTCTATGTAACCCATCGGTCTAGTTCGGGAACCATTGAATCCGAGAGGTCCGTTCGTGATAGGGAAAAAGTTCCTTGGTGTAATTCCAATTTTCTCGTAGTACATCGAAGAACATGATGTCACAAGAGTCGCCTTGGTCAATTAAAATTCTTCTTATCTCTTTCTCGGCCATTATCGCTGAGATTAACAATGGAATGTCTTCGTTTACCTTCCCGCTTAGAAGATCGTCATCTCCAAATGACAAATGGGGACGAGTTGCATCGGGTCAGGCCGATGATGTAGATGCTACACATTGAATTTCCTTCCACTTTCTTTTGATTGTTCTTCTTTGTAGCTCCTTGGACTTCACCACCGAGATTACCATTACCATGTGTCGGCCTCTACTCCTTCGAGTGTCCGCTTCTTCCTTATAATCTACGATTTCTTTCCTCTTACTTCGCCAACCTCTTTCTCTTGTTTGATGCTTTTTCTTGTTGGAATGGCTTCTTGATATATCGCCCGAGCTTACCTTTTTGATAAGGTCTTCAATGTCGTCTTTTAAAGCGTTGACCGATTTGTGTCATGGCCGGCGCTTTGGTGATAACGACAAGATTTGTTGTTCCTCATTCCCGCCGTTGGGGAATAGGATCGGATACCTTACGTGTTTAAATTCATTGTTCGACATTCTTGCAAGATCTTCTCCTTTCCACATATGAGTTCTGTAGTCTCGATGTCGCCTTGTCGAGGTTTGAATTCCTAGATGGGTTCCTGGGTCAAATCTCCGGGAATTTCAATATTTGATTTGACTTTTCGACACGAGGTCGGCTTTCTTTGGTTTGGTTAGCTACGCTTTTCACAAAGAACTTGCTAGCTTCATCGCCTTCCTCATGGTCGATGTACTTCTGAAAGACGGAGGAACTCTCCTAAAGTCGAGGTTGGTTGATGCTTACGCCGATTTGGAATAAAGTGCCTCTGCGTAAACCCGGGATAGGAAATATAGACGAAATTCTCATTCAACCCATGCACCTTTCCGCCTGCGTGTTGAATCTTGCAATATAAGACCGGATAGATTCATCATCGCTTGGTGGATTGCATGCAACACCATCCATGATTTTCTACTTACCTTCGAACGTGCGGAAGCTTGCCGAGAATAACTTGGAAAGTTGTTCCCGTGAAGAGATTGAATTTGCCGATGTCTCTCAACCATAAACCCGCAGATTTTTCAAGGGTGAGGAAAAAGTCTACACATGATCTCACCCGGAGCATTCCGATATTGCATCATGGTTTCATAGTACTCTCAGATGAACATCCGGGTCTCCGAGTCCGCTCATAAATTTTCAAGTGTTCGGGAGGTTTCTCTAAACCTCGGGAATAGGGAAATAATCTATTCCAAGTGAACGCCCTCTTCTTGGTGGTTGCAACTCCTGTTTCTTCTCCCGGTTTCGAGCTTTGCATGAGGTTGGTAATGGAATGATGTTGTTTTCTTTCCGGGCTCTCTCTTTATAGTAGTGATGTCCGCGCCTTGAGGACTTTCTCTCGCTCCTGCACCGTTGTCTGCGTGGCGAGGATGACGACAGAGGAATCTTCTTCGCGCAGTCCTCTATATTTCTAAGAGTTGCCTCGCTCTTCTCTTCCTCGCTCTTCTGTGGAGATCGATGATAATGACGCCGTCCTGAGGAGAACGATGTCGCCTTCTGAACTCGCGGTTCTTCCGGTTGCTCGAGCTCGTCTATCGTTAATCCGGATCATATCGCGCGAGAACCCCGGCCCGCAATATCTCGCCCGATAACTCGCAACCTCGCTTCTAATTTCAAATGCGAGGCTCTCGGCTCGAGATGCTTCATTATGCCGATTTAGAATTTGAACAATTTCGTTGTAAAGTGTTTACCGAACGGAATAATCGTAGGAGGTGAAGGAGCTCGATAAGAGGTTGACTCGTTATTGACATTTTTGGCCAAGAATAGATTGGTTATCGCAATCCTCCGGGTTCCTTCATCTTGTGGACCGGATGATACTTGCTATCCGCACCGGTTTGTGATTCGGGATCCATGATTGATCAAAAATAAATAGATAAAGTTTTTTAATGAGTTCGGGAAAACTCCCACCGTGGTCGCCAATGTTCTGCATCAGATCTAAGATAAGGATATCCGAGATAGTTGGTAGGTAATAAGGTTTTGATCAATTTGGAGTTATGTCCGGCCGATTATTCCGAAATTTGGTTGTTCGAAAGTTGTGGTGGGGTGTACTCGCATAAACACTCCGATCTTTCAAGTCGAGAGTGATGGAGTTAATGCAAATAAGTGATAATTCACGCGCACTCTCTCCTTGAAATAAATGCAGATTTATAGGTTTGGGAAGACTTGGGTGTCATCATCCCAACCAATTGGTTGTGGAGTGCATATAGGGTCATTGGATGAACGTTTATGGCGCTTGGCCATTGAAGCGTCGGTTGGCACAGGCGAGAGAGAGAGTCTGCAAATAAGATGATGTGATTTCTCCATAACAGAAATTATTAAAAAAAAAAACCCCACTTATTTATCCGGTAGCCGAGTAAGACTCTAAGAAAAATAATGACGTGGCTGAATGAATGGGAGAGTGTTAACCGGCGATTGTCAAAGCGTCTGTTGCTAGCATTCCTCAGAGCGGTTATTTCTGAACTGTATACTCTCGCAAACTTTATGCCGTTAATGAGGTTGTTTAGTTTTGTCGGCACATGTGTTTGGGTACAAATTATTTTTAAAGATAAACTACTTATGTTCGTGCGTTACGACTACTTTCTAGAAAACAAAAACTATTTGGCTTAAACCCTCAACTACTATTAGTAATCATCCAATAAAACAAATCAATATCCTCTTTGATCAAAAATAATAATCAGTATCCTCTTGGTTATTCTTGTGTGCAAAATTTGGCTTTTAATTTTCATACCCTCCTATTCGATCTTATCCCTCCAAATTGACCAAACTTTCAATTTTATCTTTAATTCCTCAAAGAAATTTTCAAATTAATCTCCTACTAGATGAATTCGGAACGTATTTTGATGATTTTTTCCGAAATTATCTCAAAACATACTTTTGGAATCTTATTTTTTAGAGTTTTTTCGGAATTATGTGTTTTTTCAATATATATATATATATAGAGAGAGAGAGAGAGAGAAACCGTCGTTAAAAGTGGTGAAATGCAATTAAAAAACTTCCGGATTTATGTTTTTAGATAAATCCAAAATTCCAGAATTATGTTTTTTACATAAATCCGGAATTTAGAAAATACATTCTGGATTTTTTATAAAAACATGAATCCAAAAAAATTCTATTAAATTTGGAAGTATTTTTTTAAAAAAAAATTGACTACCTACAGACAGTGACCGTCATTACAAACTTTTTGACAAAATGCTCACATTTAGTGATAGTTTCTGTCCGTAGATAAAAGTCATTTTTTTAAAAAAATCTCCCCAAAATTAATTTTTCAAATATAAATTCAGAATGTCTTTTTTTAATTCCGGATTTATGTAAAAAAAATAAATCTGGAATTTTTTTAAAAAAGTATTCCAGAAATACATTTTTGAAGATAAATCCGAAAATTCTAAATATTTTGGAAATCTTGGTAAATTTTATGAAAACTAGAAAGGTATTTTCGGAGTTAATTCGAAATATGAGGGTATATATAGGATCCAAAGAGGGGTACGAAAATTAAAACCCAAATCCTAATTTCTGATTCAATTCCTAACCTCACTTGATTATGGAGATCTCTCAAAGAAAAATGCATTCTCGCAAGTAAACTATTTTTATTAATCAAATCAGATTAATGCACTCATTTTACAACCGTTTCAAGAGGATTTGAACTCAAAGACTTTGAGGATATAATACTTAATTTTCTTACCCGAGCCTAAGACTTCAAGTGTAAACTATTTTGTGTTTTGAGACTAGCTCTCGCAAGTAAACTATTGGTTGTTTGCAATTGTGTTTTTTTTGTGGGATACATTCAGACCATTTTATTTATAAACAAAAAAAATAATGTATTTTTTAGGTTTATTTAATAAATTCTGCATCTCGTCTATATTATAAACCGGATACATAAATTATTTAATGAACTTAAAAAATACATTTTTTTTTGCTTATAAATAAGACTCGAGAGAGTCTCAAATAACTTTTGCTCCATTGTTTAACTTAATAGTATAAACTTAATGTATGTCACTATGTCAGCGTATCTAAATTTCCAATAAGCACAATTACTTGTAATTTTTAGCATGGATTTTATTTCACGGTTAGTCCAGCTAAACATTTGTCTGTATGATTTTAAAGCAATTTAGCTAGAAAAAATATGTTTTGCTCCTAAAATCAAATTCCAGCCGAAGCAATTATAGATAAAGCTTCCATGTCCAGTTAAAATCAATTTTTGGCATTCAGAAATTGTTTTGCGAGTTTACCTCTTATTGTTTGCTGACAATGAATTTTATTCACAGTTTTACTCGTATATTCTTTTCTCATCCTCTCTCTCTCACTTTTTCATTCTCCACAACTTGTCTCTACATCAAAATACAGTGTAATTGGATAGGTTGCTGCATTTGATTTGTGAAGACGGGGTACCCACTACTTATGCTAACCAACCAACCAACACTCACTGTTAATTTAGGGATGGCAGGTGGCCAAGAAATGATAATTTTAATTTTTAATTTCAACGATCATGCATTAAGTTTAACAAAAGTTTGAACTGGTACACCTAGCCAACTAACCAACACTCACTATATTTAGGGAAGCATATATTGGTTTATATAGTGGTGACAATTGATTTTGTCATTTTGTGTAAATGTAATCGAACATAACCTGGTTTATATTTGAATATATTCTTAAAAAAATATTTTATCAATTCAAATTGTTTGCATAATTTGAAATAATATTGATTTTTGTATGAGCAATTACCAACATAGGTCACACACACATATGTGTGTGTGCGCGCAAAACTAAATTTCTCTCCAGTTTAAATAATTATAAATTTATGCTAAGTTATTAAATTTAGTATAGTTGTGCAATATTTAAATTTATGTTTATAATTTTTTTAAAGAAACACTTTAATTTTTTAATTTTTTTTTTAACTTTTGAAAATGTTTTGATACACAAATACAAACATTTGATACAGATGTCTATATGCTGAGGTTAAATAATGTGTGTTCAAGCAATACTTTTGCATATTATAAATAAATAAAAAATACGCTACGTTATAGTATTGGTCATCTTATTTTCAAAAATTCAAATACTTGGTCCCTCTATTTTAAAACTCATACATTTTGGTCCCCCTGATTTTGCAAACCATGTAGGTACTTGTGGGATGGTCATATGAGTTAGTGTTTATATTTATTTTAATTTTAAAGTTGTTTTCAATGTTGACTAACAGAGATCATGACCTTACAGGACTACGGCGAGCTACGCGTCATTTTCCACGACCAAAGTACATAGAAGATTAGACTATATCCACAGATTGAGCACTCTGTGTGAAGACCATGCTTTCTCCCCCTTAAGGACCTCGGGTTCAAGCAGTTGTCCCATTTTGAGACACACTAGATTGCTTGACTCGAGACCAGATCACATGGGATCAATACACCGAGCACAGAGGTGTGACGCCCTTGCATAGGTCGGCCTTCTATCGGGGAATCATATGTCATGCTATGTGCATGATATATCACGCCTGCCCGACCGTCGTCGAGCGGTTTGGCTACATTTAGGGGATCCCAGCTGACCAACAAGATATTGAGCTGACGTCTGTCATTCCACAGCAGGCTGACAAGATGTGGGAGGAGATTGACGAACACAACATGACGATCCCGGATCGGATCGTGGAGGGTCAGACATACACTATTGATAGGTACATGGACTCGTATAGGAGGGTATCACACCCATACATATGTCCGGCAAATTACCCTACACTAGATGATTCACAGGTTCCATATGTATGTGAATTTTTATGGTGTTTTATTTTTTAAAATATGGTATTATTTTAATTCTTTTTTCTGCCGCACATAGTATATGGTGGAGGTAACAGAGATAGCTCTTGTGTTGGAACAACGGTTGAAAAATCATATTTTGCGAGGGATGCGTACTTAGAGTTTACTCTAGCGGTTGAAAGTCATTGTCAGGCCATTCACTCATTTTAGAGGGTGCGGGTATCAACGGCATGAAAGTGCACGATAAACCGTAAGTTGCTTTAGGACTTGTTTTGTTTTAGGTCTTTTACTAGAGGATATTTCGCATGCGCTGTACTGATTGTTGTAATATTTTGTATTTAAATTTACATTTGTTGAAACAAATCATAATTAAATATACTTAAATTGAAATTATACTACACGACTCGTTTACTTCAAAAATAATTTCTTATTAAACTTTTTTTGATTAAAAATTTGAAATATCAATTTTAAAGTCACAAAATTGGAGCAATTTCTTAAATATGTATTTTAATATTAGAAACAAAATGCAATATTCATAGTCTTTGATTCATGCAATCATTTTAAAAAAAACAAAACAATTACACTCTCTTATTAGAATTTAACACATAAAGAACCACTTATGCAACTATGCAATTATGCACTTGTGATCTTTTTTATGTTTTTCTTTTCCTTCTTTGATATTTTGTTAAAGGATAAAGGAGTTCAGGTTGTCATGTTCATAAATTGGTTTGAGAGGGCATGAAAAGCCACTAAGTTAGCTGCTAAGGAAAAGAATGGTTACGCAGGGACTAAAACGATAGAAACGTAAATGTTTCAAGGACTAAATTGACAGTAAGTGACATCTTTCAAGGACTAAAATGATATAAACTTATATGTATCAGGGACTAAAATGACAGTTACGCAGTCATTTTCTGGAAGAAGGAAGAACGAACTATGATGAAGGAAGAACGGACGATGATGGACGATGATGCTTGACGAAGCTGGAAGGTGAGAGGTTGAGGAAGAAGAAATTGACGAAGGTGAGAGTGAGAGAAGAAGAAGCTTCTGTTTCAGCAAAAAAAAGTGGTCCCTGGTAGTGGAAAGGTTGAGTGTTGTTTTAAAATTAAAAAAAACTATTTTAAAAAAATAATATGTTTAATGTCAGTTTCGTCCCTCATATGTGGCGTTACACATGGCTCTTAACGTGCTACATAATCATTTTTAAACGGAGTTAACTATGTCACTAACGACAGGGACTAACGTGATTGACAGATTGTACTTTCAGAAACAATTTTGCAATTTCGCTAGATTCAGGGACCAAATTGACAGCGAGTTACATTTACAGGGACCAAAATGACTATTTACCCGATAATGCATTTTACATTTGCAAACCTCAAGCAGGGACGGAGGGAGGTTAGAGCTTCCCATGGCTTTAGCCACCCCTATGTTAGCAATACTTTATTCAATAGTAGTAATAGTAATAATTGATAATATCTATATTTTTGACAAATAACAATACCAATATTTGATAGTAATAGTATATAGTGTTTTAGCTATTTCCAATGCAGTTTGAAGCTCTATTTATTTGCTTATGCTCATCGTGAAGTCTAAATGCATTTGTTGTGATATATATATATATATATATATATATATATATATATATATATATATATATATTATTCATAATCATTTCAGTGTTTTAAAAACAAATTACACCAATCAGTTATATAGGCTGTATGTGAATTTCTAAAGTAAAAATTCAAATTGATCCCTAACAGTTTTTTGGTGGAAAAAACTTGTCCCTTGTGTCCCTGACATTTTCAAAATGAGAGTCCCAAAAAAAATGTATGGGACAAATGTATCCCGCGAATAAATTGTTACAGATCAATTTATGTCTTTACTCCAAAAAAATTGTAGCCTAAACTCGCCCCTGCAGCCAAGCATTGCTGGCTCCGTCCCTGACCTCAAGGCTAGCTAGGCACACAAGTCATCATGCCCAGTACAATCATACACTTGCTACAATATTAGTTGAATAAGAATTTGGTAGAAGCATTCTATTGTGACTAAAAAGAAAAATAGTTTTTTCAATAAGAATTTGGGTAGAAAATTCAGTTATCTTTTAAATATATTACATTTTAATGTAGAACTAACTGATTAAGAAAATATGGCGTTGAAATCATGCAACGAAGAGAACCATAGTTGAGAATTGGTTTGGTTTCATTTAATAAGCATGATACTCTCCTCCTATTTAGGATGGAGGGAGTAGTAGACTCATCTAAATATGTATTTGGATTTTCTCATTCAACACTCTCTCAATCATTCTCTACACTCTTATCTCTCTTAAAATATTTAAAATAATATATTTAAGAGAGAAGGTAAATAAATATTTATGAGAAACCCAGAGAAAATAATATATTCAACACACCATACTTTCCGATGATACAGTCGTGCATACCCAGAGAAAGACACCCACTATTAAAGGCAAAGGTATATTTTTATGGCCGCCTACAATAAAATCGAGGCCCTTTCATTTTTATGACATCGTAGCCAAGTTTCGTTTGAAATGCACCTGACCAACTTTCATGTCACTCCTTACCAGATACGCCTTCTGAATATTGGAACATTGGCATGCCTTCCTCAATGTGTTAGCATTGCCATGTTTTGATGTGGTTCCAGCGGATTGAAAAAGTTACAATGCGTCGAATCCAAGGTTTCATATTTGTTGTTCACATGGTCGTGTACTTCTTCCTCTCTACCAATTGCAACAGCCACCACAGGCTATGTATGATCTATAATATACCACAACACTAACAAAAAAGCAAATACTTCCAAAACAATATTCGATCTTTCAACACCATGTTTGCACTAACATCAATGGGTGGAACAATAGAACGACAAATGAATGTCGGTGGCGGACCACCAATATTTGTAATGAATGGCGAAAATTATCATTATATAGATAGTTTACTAGCTACCTATGCCTGGAGGTCCTCCCAAATTTGCATAGCTATATGTCTATGATACCAAAAATGAAATCCAGAATAGGATGTCAGCCGTCAAAAATCCCATATAACATTTATCAACCTCTCTATGGATCATGTTTCTTATTAACAACATAACCATATGCAGCTACATATAAAAACTCTTTGTCATTTTTTCATGATGACGATGGTAAAAAAAAATAGTGTATGAAACTACTCAGAGCAACTCCAACATGGTTGTGTAAGTGAGTTTTTAAACTTATGGAAGGAAAGGAACTGTTGATTATTTCATTCCCCGTATAATTATGAATAATTTCTTAATAAAAAATGTATTTGTTGCAGAATGGCAACCAACTCATCCAAAATCTATGGAAATAAGAGGGAAAACGACAATAGAAGCCATAATCAAATAGTGAGAGTATAGATTCAAAACATAGAAGGCAAAAATCATACAAGATGAAGCCAAAATTACACACCTCTCTGCCAATAGTAAAAAAACCAATATGAATTGTAAAAGTCCACTACAAAAAAAAAAAGAACATTAGTTAGGGAATTTTCCGTCGCGAACAAGTCAATTTTTCGCCGCTAACGACCATTTTTGCGGAGGACCTGTTCGATGCTAATACCTCCTCGCTAATTCCCATAGCGAGGAAATGTGTCGATCGCTAATTAGCTAGGGGTCATTCCGTTGCTAATTTCTTCGCTAAGTCTGACAGACACGCTTCCCAAACCTGAATGACTTGTATGAGGGATTCAAATTATTATTATTATTATTATACCTATTTATTATTAAATATTATTATTATTATTATCATCATCACCAAGCTTTCCAGAGAGAGAGAGAGGAGTAAGAGTGGTGGTGGTTGTGGTTGTGTACCCTTCGTGGTCGTGGTGGTTTTGTGGTAGTGGGTTAGGATTTGTAGGTCGTAGGTGAATGTGGTTTTGTGGTGGTGATGGTGGTGGTGGTTGTGTGGGTAAGAAACTTGTGGAGAGAAGAGTGAGGGTGTTGTGAGTGAGAAAGAAGAGTGAGTGGTGGTGGTTGTGTGGGCAATAAATTTTTGAAGAGAAGAGTGAGGGTGTTGTGAGTGAGAAAGAAGAGTGAGTGGTGGTGGTGGGTTAGGGTTTGTAGGTGAGAGAGAGAGAGAGTAGAGGAAGAGGAGGGGAGGGAAGAGAAGAGTGAGTGGTGGTGGTAGTTGTGTGGTGGTGATGCTGGTTGTGTGGGTAAGAAATTTGTGAAGAGAAGAGGAAAGAAGAGTGAGTGGTGTGGTGGTGAAAATGAGAGAAGAGGGTTAAGAGTGAAAGAATGAGAGAAGGGTGAGAGAAGAGTGAGAGAATGGGTTTACTGCCAAAAAGCAATTGGCCTTAGCGAAGGACTTGAAGTTTAAGCCGCTAATCGTCCCCTAATGTTCTCTGCTGTGATCGGACCATTAGCGAGGGAATTGAAGTTCCGTCGCTAATTCTCTCGCTACGTTCTTTGTTTTGCGTGCCACACAAATTCAAATTGGCGCTCAATGTTGCGACTGAAGTTTCGTCTCTAATGATCATTGTTCTGTCGCTAATGGTCACATTTAACGAGGGCCCATATTTCCTAACTAATTCCGTCGCAAATGCCTGTTTTTGCGAAGGACAAATTTTACCTCGCTAATTCCCTAACAAAAGAATCCTCGTTTTTTTTGTAGTGGTTTATCACAACATCCAGTGACGGATCTAGAAAATTTAAGTAGTGGGGGCAATATTTATACAAATCGAAACAGTTGTCTGCGATTTTTTATATTTGAGAAACGTTGAATGATTTTCTCATCATCAATACTTTCAAAAATATATTTATCCGTTTATATTAGTAACCAAACAATCATTTAACCCTTAATAATAGAGAAATTTCATTTGGCAATTGCCACTAGTAGTTTTAATGATAACTATATAAGCAATTAGGAATTTTTTTTTATCATTTTAATAGAGAAATTTCGTTTGGCAATCATTTATTTTTCTTTGGAAATCTTTTATCATTTTAAAATTAGCTCTGATTAGGAAAATGAAGAATTGTGTTTTGCTGCTGTGATAAGAGAATATTAACATATATCTAACATTGCGATGATACTTCTTACAACAAGGTCGTTGTAGTATAGTGGTAAGTATTCCCGCCTGTCACGCGGGTGACCCGGGTTTGATCCCCGGCAACGGCGTTTGTTTTTTGGGATTGTGGTTTTGCGTGCTTTACCTACGCTCCGCTTGAATTTCTCCCAAACTGTTTTCGAGCTTAATTTTTTTTTATCAATGATTTTCTTTAATCCACGAAACCAGGGTGTTGAATGTTCCAAATTGGAGGAAGTGCAGCATATCTTATTATCAGCGATTTGGATTCAATTGTATTTCTGACGTGTTCCTTTTGAATCCGAGGTATAGCCAACTCCCGCTTCATCTTCTTTTTCATGAATTGAAGCTTTCCCCTTTTCCTTATTTGATTAATCGCTATCAACTAAGTAGCTAGGTATTGTTCATTTTGTGTAATTGGCTATACATTTTTACAATGCCTAAATTACTTTCTATATATATCACTGCAAACTTGTTATGCTAGGCAGTTAGAGCACACTGGCTCTGACATTTAACTTTGAGGGAGCTGATCAATCGATTGAGTGAAAGAAAATTCTCTTTGTTGACGTTATACACGAACCACACACCTGGCTCACACACAAACACACAATGAGAACCCATGAGCATTTGGATGAGATGGTTTGGGTCTCTTCCGGCTTAACCAATGTCCCGGGTTCTAATTCAGCCTTGAGGGAGAGCTTTGCTGCCCTTGTGGTGCTACCCGACTCGAGGGATTAGTCTCGGTAGTTGCGCGCAGAGGATACTTGATTTATACCAAAAAAAACACACAAAGAGAAATGTACATGTTCTCATTCATAACCCATTATGTCATAACAAGTTTCCTATAATTTTCGATATAACAAAAAATAACATGCTTCTTAGTAGTCATCAACATGGTTCTTCACTTCTTTGATAAACCAAAGAGGTTCAAATCAAATATGTCTTGTATATTCTCATCCGAATTCATGTCTTTAGATAGATACCTGACAAGGCATCCAACTATAGACAAGTGTGACAACATGTATGATCTTTCCTTTTCAGATATGTTGCACCAGAGCAGTACATCATGAGCATGGAAAGTCCATCTGCATCCACAGTGCCAGTTGCAACTGCATTTCCTCACTCATTTCCTATGGCAGGTCATACATTTCTTATCAACCAGCCACGGTTCACTAGAAGAATCTGAATAACAATCTTTCTCATTCAATATAATCATATTGTCTTTTGTTAATTGTTGCTGATAATGATAATAATCTCCACAAACACAATATCTTTGGTTCTGGTATAAGTTCTTGATATGGCTAGTGTTAAATACCAATGCCTAGCTTTCATTCTCCTTATCAAAATTAATCAGTCAATTGAACTACAAATGAATTACATGAAGAAATAGTGTAGGCCATCTCCATAAGCAAGAAGACGGAACATATAAGTTTTACTTAGCATATTTGTTACTATATTTACACTTTAGGTATATTGATTCTTGTAACCAGAGTATTTTCCTGCTTTTCTGGACCATAGTTTTGTTCTGGAGTAACATGTAAGTCATAGCAGCTATCTATCATATATAGTTGATCAACTTGGAGTTTCAAACTTCTTGAAAATTATGCCATTTTCTTAATAGTCGTTCTGTAAGGTGCTGCAACTAACATAAGGAAAAATTGAAGAGAAAAATACTCCAAAACCTTTGGAGGAGAGTAACCTCCTTGAAACAACATAGAAATTGAGTATTCTTTCTCTTATATTCATTGCATCCTTTTGTTACATATAGCATTTGTAACCCATCAATGATCTAACAAACCAACTAATGACTTAGCATTACAAACTTACATTGTAACTAATTACTTCTAGACTTTTTACAAGGAATTGGACCTACTGCCAGGCTTTTGGTTTGGGCCATAACACATTCCCTGGAATAAACACAGATAACAGCCTTATAAATTAAACCTTACAGCCTCGCTATGGCCCGGCATTCAGACGAGGCTTTAAGGTGTTGGATGCAAATACTAGATAGAGGAATTGGATGGGAACTTGATTCTGATATCAGTATCAACTATCAATAATTCAATAGTCTGATACAAAAGCACACCAAGGGCTGAATTCTAAAGCAGCTATACATCCCTATTTGACAGGGAATGCTTGTTGGTATTATCTTTACTGCAAGGTCTGTCATTGCAGCTCTTACGTGCAACTTAGCAGGACTATAGGTTGATTGTTAGGTTATTGGCAAAGTCAAGACTAGTAATACAAAAGGATGGTGGATTTTGATTTGGATTAAGTGATTTTGAGAATATGTTTCTTGCCTTAAAAGTCACCGAAACCCTCCCCGGGATTCGGTTAATCTCAGATTTCAAGAACTGATAGTATTATTCACTTAATTCTGAAATCACTTTTTTGTTTTTTGATCATTTATCATCTAGGTGGTAAATTTTTTCCCTTTCATTTAATTGTGAAGGAAATTTCTCATATATGCAAGAGATGTAGTAAAAGAGGGAGTGAAGAAATTTAAGAACAAAAGAGAAAGCTAGAAATATAATGAGAAAAATGAGTGAAAAAGTGATGTAAGAAAAACAAGAAATGATAATATAGAAACTCTACCAACCAAGGGTTGGTCGAGTGGTAAGCACATCCACTCGATATGGAGGAGGATACATGTAACTTTGAATCATACTGGAAAATGAAAAATGCTAACAACACGCTCTTTAACACTATTTCTCTAACACTCATTCTATGATTAGTTCATGTGAGTTTCATCACTTTGAAAATGAGACTCTTTAACTTAATAGGACCCACATGAATTTCAATCAATCATAGATTAACTGTTGATGGAAGAGTGTTATAGATAGTGTTGCTAGAACTTTTGGGAGATACTCCAAAATGTTACAAAAGACTCAAATCTCCAAAATACGGTAGTTAAAAAGATAATATAAAATCTCTTGTACAAAATTAAATGAACTTAGGAAAGTCCTTTTGGTAGAGCATATATGGAGGAGTGAAGATATGTAAGTAATTAAGATAAGAATAGATCTGAGAATTTTGTCTATATGTTGGATATCAAATTTAATTAGCTCGATGAGATAGAATACTGTTTAGTATGAATAGAAAGAAAACACCTAGAGGCTGATGGAGATGTAACTGGAATCTTTTGACCGCACGTGTAAACCTTCTTTATGTAAGATGACATTATCTGAGGATGACACTTTTATTATCTTATAATGTTTTTTCTGGCCAGCTGTGATCCATGAGAAATAAAAACTCATATTTTCCCTTAAGAGAGCACGAAAAGACCTTGCAACTTCTCACTTAACTTCAATGTTTATAGTATTTATTTCATTTGATTGAATGAATGACAGTAACTAGTACTAGAGTTTTTTCAATGGATAACCACTTTACTTTTACTTTACTTGAACATAAGATCTTACTCTGGATCTGCAAAAAAAAAAAGAGTACTTTCATGTTCATGACTGAAGAATGGGGACAAATGGTTTGTGGCCAAGTGTTGCCAATCTTGCTTTCAATATAATTACTTATCATACCAAGTTTTTTACACTATTAACTAAGTAATCAATTAACCAAATTTTTAGTTAATGGTTTAACAAACTCTGAAAAGACGGGTTGGTTAATAACCTAAAAAACTTGGTTAATTAGTGTTGTAAATTGGTTTTTGTCTATATTTGTCTAAAAAAATTTGTCCAAATATAATTACTCTATCATTCCTCAGATTACCGTGGTGTAATTAGATTACATAGTTACATCTAAAATCTATGAATAGTTGATATTATTCATACTTATTATAACTAGATTATTTATATGCAAGACTTAGCTCAAACAAATGTCAAAATTGCTAGGTTAGATATCATTACTGAGTTTGAACTCGGGATCTAACAATTATATGTGAATTTTAATTGGCATTTGTCACTCCGTTTACATAAAAAAAATCAAGTGGATTATTTGTGTTACTAATTGTTGTTTTCAGTAGTCACCGACCAGTCATATGATATCATATGCATTGTTATCTAGCATCTGTGGCGCCTTAAGCAAATGATAACCAGCTGCTTGGTTAATTAGCAGTTAGCAATAGAGATTTGACTAACTAGTATTGTATTCTAATTCGTACATATAAGTGAAGCTGTAATTAATACGTAATTAGCAAGCTACAATATTAATTGTGTTTCATTGCACTCAATAGAAGCTTCTGGTGTGATCTGTGATCTGCTGGTGCCAAAATTACCTACCCAAATCAAAAAATTAGCCAAATTGAAATTCTTTAGTCTTTAAAAGCTCTATATATGCAAATAAAATGAGCATTTTTGTTCCTCAAAGGCTGAAAGTACAGACTACAGTACATATAATAATTTTATGTTGATTATACCGCAGGCAATGGAGAATAGACAATGGTGTTGTGAATCACGAGAAGTTCATGTGCAACTCTGACTTGTTTGTTTAGTAGTACAATCACCATCAATTTTTTTATGGGTTTCAAAATATACCATGATGGTTGGACCACTTTGATTACAGAGCATTCCAGACATTAATGTTATCACCTCTGTCTCTAATGTTTACACTGTTTCACTTTCTCTAACTCTTTCAATTAATTAAATGCACCCGTGCATATCATAAAAAGGATTTAAAAATATCATATTACTTTTTTACTATAAGAAAAATGTTACTGATAACATATTTTTATATAAGGACCGAATGAACGAACACCTTTAAATGTTGTCGACAACCAATTCCCTTAGAAGCTTAAACTGATAAATTTCATCATTCATTTGTTGTGCTTTTTTTTTTAGAGACAACATATTATAGGCCTTTTTGATGAACGAATTAGTGCAAATTTTTAAGATGAAGATGAATTTTGAATCCAATCAAAAAGGTTGAAATGGAGTGTTAATCCTGAAAATTGCACAACGGTGACTCTCCTTTGTGTGCGGTGGTTGACAGCTTCAAGTCTCCATAGAAGTGTCCCTGCAAAGACACCCTTAAGCCTAAGTCAATTTAGGGTTTTAGAGAAAATAAAAGGAGAGCAATATTAGTTTTTGGTTAGATTACACATTAGCAAACATGGGGTGAAGACTCCTATTTATAATAATGTTGTTCAGTAAACCTTAGGTTCAGAGATGCAAATCCTAGTTGCGGCGATCTTTGCTAATCTCAGAGTAATTATCTGGTCTCGCGACAGTTACGATCGTGGCGAGATCTTCGCCATTAATGGTACTGTTGAACTTAGGCACGTTGTGGAAGGGAGGTCGGAATTAGGATTCATCGTCGACCTCTGCCATAGACTTAGGAGCTCAATTTCGAGGTAGAGTTACTAGGGGCAGGACTCAGACTTCGATTCCCACACTTATCATGTTTCGTTTCGTGCTTCATGTAGGCACAGATGACGACCACTCCAAGAGAGCTCAGATCTCTTACTATCGTGATGGTGGTCGGTTTGGTCTTCTGCCAAAAGCTATACAGGAAACTCAGGGCTGAGTTCAGCGATGCAAGTCGCGTCGCTGCCATAACAAGAGGAAACAACAATTTGTTCCAAATTTTAAAAACGAAACTGAAATACGAAGCTAAATGCAGGAATAGAGTAGAAGTTTATCAAGGAAATTATATATGAAAAGCTAACTTGTGAGGCCAAATTTTAAACAAGATTAGGAAGCACATAATTCAATATTAAGAGCTTAAAATTGCATGAAAACTGAAGACAAGGAAGAATTAAAAAGTAATAAGATTGTCATTAGAACAAGCCGTTGGAAAAAAAGTAAAGCAAGTGGGTGATCAATCCTTGTAATCCACCATTAATTTATTTAATCAACTAAGTTTTTATATAAAATCTCGTGTCCCTTCATATGGAATCTCAAGTCAAAAGCTTGAAACTTACGTCCTAGACTACTTTTGATTAGATCACTAAGATCTTGCAGAAGCAATTCTTAAAAAACTCTCAACTCTCTCACTTTTTATTCATTACATTAGCATAATGCTTTGGGGCTTATGCAAAAGCCACTTTAGCTTATTATATATTTGGATTTTCTGTCAATGTTTCTTATAGTGTATTAATTTTTTGGATATCTGTAGGAGGAACAAGAGACAATGTGAAGGGGCAGAAAATTCTTAGCCAGTTATAATGTGTAAGAATCTTTGTGATTCAAAGCTGTCAGAAACCTTGTAACATATATATTCTCATATTCGGTTGGTTTGGATATTCATTATGCAGCTTTCACCTAGAGATTTTTAACTAATTAATCTCAACAAAAACTCACAGCTAATAATTCCAAAGAGAACCCTAATAATTTTAAATAGTGTCTGTTATTTAGAATCTCAGAAGATAGATAAGACATAAATTTCATGAAATTTTTATATCATCCAAATAGTACCCCGTTTAAGTTTTGTAGTCTTTCGATTATGATGAGGTAATTTGGGTTAGGCTCAACAAATTATGTTCCTTGAGTGATCTCACCTAAGACGTGCAATTATTTCTGAATTTTGAATACCATTGGATAAGCAAGATTTTAACCATGCTTTGATGTTGATAGCCGGGGCCGTAATTACGTGTACCTTTGGTATATAGAGTCAAGGTAATAATAATAAGTTAATTAGAGTCCATTCATTATGATCTAAAAATCTTTCTAATGGTTGCTGTTATGAATTTTTATGTTGGATTCAACAAAACCAACGTCATTTCCCTGATTATCTGGATCCAACGAAATATAGAGAGAAGAAACAACAAAATAGTAAGCATTATAGAAAAGGAGAAAAAGGCTTTTGTCCTCGTATGTGCAACTAGATACTTACTTTTTTTTGTCGGTAGACAGAGTGATAAGCGTCGGCTTAGGCTCGCACATGATGTGAGATTTGAATACAAACTCAAGATGTTATCTGCGCTAACTCAATGCACATGACAAAATCGAACATGTAGGGTGAGGTATGCACTTCATTATATACTCTTTTGAGAGCTGTCGATGTGGGACTTGAGTTTCTCCCAATAAATCGAACATGGTCTCGCTTCTTTAGATTGCGACTTAGAGGAAGGTATCTTAAGGTTTGATGATCTGCCAACTAATCTCAAACATCTTCTTGTTGTTGATTCTGCGAGAGTTCTTACACCTCGTTTGATTCCTATGTAATTGTTTTTGGATTTAAAGTCCGGTCGGTGTATTTTCAAAAAGAATTCACTCAAGGTTAATGAAATGAAATGTTAAACTTGCTTAATAAATATACCTAAAAATTTGATTGATAACATTGCAACACCTTAATACACAAAGTTAATTGCTTCAAAAAAAAATACACAAAGTTAATGAAGTGTTGTTCTTAGGTGTTCACTATACATATTAAATTATATTTGAATCATTGCGATGGTATTTGGTGACCCACTCCGCTCAAGAGAGTCGTAGCTGGCCCAAACCAGCAAGAAGCATCACTACAAAATGATCAGCGCTTGCATGCGTGTGATCAACGGTCCAGATCGACCCATTCGATCCAACGACCACAAACCATCGCCTGGTACTATATATAGGGGTCCACCACCTCTGACAAGGTGCACGTTTCTTACCCATACGTCATTCTGCTTTATACTCTTATCCCGTGAGCATGCTGGTGAGTGCGCTGCGAGTCTGGCCAGGTCGAGTCATTTTAAAGACAACCAAACTGAGCTCTGCTCACGACTTACTCATGTAGTTGCTTGAGCTCCATCCCTTGGGCGCTTAGGTAGAGATCAAATACCTAAAAATGTGATTTATAACATTGCAGCACCTTAATATATTTATTATTAACTAAATTCAAGACTTGATTAATCATGCAAAACTATGATTGATTTTAGTGTTTTTTTGGTGGAAAATAAGACTTGTCTAGTCAAGTTGAAATGGGAGATCCATTATTATGCTGGTTGGTGGTGCCTACACACAGTATTAGGATTATACTAGAGTGTGACATAGCAATATGTTGGAAAGATAGGCATTACATTGCTGAATTTCTTATTTTATGAATGAATGAATGAATGAATCCATGTCCGGTTATTGAGGTATGGATGGTAAGGTGGGGTCCAAATTAGTTTTTGTCTGTTGATTTTGAAGGCACTGCACGCTCTTTCATACCCCATCGGTGCCTATTTACTAAGACCAAACTATTATTGGACCACAACCTTCACCTTCTATATATAACAACTCATTCTCTTCTCTTCTCTCATCAATTCATTCATTCACACATAAAAATCAAACCTCAAAAACAACTCATTTTCACTTTCAACAAAAAAAAAATGAAGATGGGTTCTAGCAAGAGAAGGCTATCATCATCATCATCAAGCAGAGGACTTGGTGGAGTTCTAAAAGAGCAGAGAGCTAAGTTATATATCATAAGAAGGTGTGTGGTCATGCTTCTCTGCTGGCATGATTAACTAGTTGGGAGTTCATGTCATTAGAATAAGATTTGTTCTTTCTCTTTTTGTTTTAGTTCTTCTTGTTTCTTTCTTTTTCTTAGTTTCTCTAATTCATGGTGGAGTGTAAATAGCTAACGGTTGGATATTATGGATGGGAGAGTGTAACAAATTTTTTTCATGGGTTTCTGGCCTTATGTATATCGGAAGGAATATATCAATGAAATTAACAATTTCAGTTTTGTCATACATATTATTTTACTCTTCATTCTGTTATATTTAGCTTTCTTTTTATTTCTCCTTTCATTTCTTTCTTGGAAGTTCATTGATTTACATATGTGATATTACCGGAGAAGGAGTTTAGTGGGAGACTTTCTCGCTCTACAAACCGGTTTTGCAATAAAAGACTTAGAATATGAATTTATATTTAACCATATTTATTGTATTCTGAAGAGTGAGTGGTTTTGGTTCAGAAACATGATGAGTATTCTTTTTCAGGTTTCATGAAAGTAAGCCTTAGTTTGATTTCTCTGTGTGGAACTGGAACACATACCATCTACAGATATGGAAGCAGGGAAGGAGTATTCTGACTTGGTTAATTGGTTTTCTGGCAATATTCAACACAAAGAATAGTAACCCCAATTCAGATTACATGCTTTTTGAATTCCATGAGTGAAGTAGATTTTATGTTTAACACCATCTAGCACTAACACTTCTAATTGAAGACGTGTTTGCTGTCTGACATCATATATATATATATATATATATATATATATATATATCTTTGGATATTACACAAATCTTCAATTTCTTGTATTGTTTTGATTAAAATCAGTGTTCACGTGTTTGTGTCATATGTCTGTGTCCGATAGGTTTTACAAGCGTTATATGATAAAGGCTGAGTTCTAAATTCTAGTTCCTTTAAGAATAGTTTTGCCTTATGAAACATGTTACTGGGGGGATTAATTATCTTTCAGCAAGATAAAAAAATAAAAGTAGGTGTCTTTTTGTTTATTTCTTCAGCATGATCTCTTCACTTAGATTGAAGACACAACAGCAGACATTCATATAAGAGAAAATATTAGAATGAAAAAAAAAAAACATGTCAGTTAAGATTACCTGACAAACTAAAAGAATAGAAATTTTTAAAAAATTGATGTTTATGAAGATTAAGTTAATAGCAACTATTATCAATAATTAGACTTAAGAAGTAGGCCCATGCCCCATTAATCATTTGAAGTGAAGATTTTGTTGATGCTCTAGAATTTGAAGTACTACTGCTATCATGCAGTAACATTTTATATGGTTTATAGAAAATCTACTTTTTCTCCTTTTTCTCCAAAGGGGAGTATCTATAAAAGTGCTTCCAAACTGATCAACTGAAATAAAGTACTTCTTTAACAAACAAATATATCATATTTAATTTGTTTTAGGCAGCTTGATAAAAAAAATATATATACTTTTTCTACCAATAAATTTATCATTTTAATTAGTAAATAAATGCTCATCAAAATTTTAGAGAATTTTGACAACTAGTCTAGATGTAATTTTTATAAATTCCACCACATTTTGTGTTTTGAATATCCTCTACCTGTTGAAATATGATGGTTATATATTGTTGGGAAGCATGATTAGGACAAAGACATAAGGGGAAGGTTGAGGTGGATGTTGTTGTTTTTCAATCATGATGAAAATAGAGAGTGTGATTAGATCCTCTTGTCTTCAACCTAACAACATGATCAGATATATAAAATCTTCTAATAAAAGGGAGGGATATTCAACTTGTAATTAAGTTGTTAAGAGAAAGAAGTGCTTTTCAAACAGCAGACACCGCAGTTTAAGCTGGATCATGAACAAAATGGATGAGTTTTTGGTCAAAGCTGTCTGTAAGTGTGGGCCTTTCTGAATTATTGGCCCCACCCCACTTTCACGTGTGCCACGTGTACACTTCACTCGGCATATATCCATTTCCCCTAATCTTTTTGGAAAATGTTATTTGGACATAGATTTTTAGACAAAAATCGACATAAACCAACTTACAACACCAATTAACCAAGTTTTTTAGATTATTAGCCAACCTGTTTAATTGATCACTTGGCTAATAGTCTAAAAAAACTTGGTTAATTGGTGTTGTAAGTTAATTCATAGCATCAAACATAACAACACCTAAGTCTCCTCTGAGTTAAGCGCAACACATGTGCTTCTAAATTGCCTTGTAACTCCTCAATTTTCAGTGTACTCGTGTTCTTGGATTGTTCTATTTCAACAACAATAAAATCAAATTGAGAAGTTAGAGATCGAAGTACCTTTTCTACAATCGTTTGTTCAGTGATCGTCTCAACACACGTCTTCATCTTGTTCGTCAAAACAATCACACACGAGAGTCATTACTGTGTTTGTGGAGGACACACATTACTGATAGGAATTCAAGTATGAATGATTAATCTCACATTAATTTTCTTTTACACAAATCTCGCATCGATTAACAATGAATTATATGAAAGATATATAATAAGAGTGACCTATATACTCAAAGTCTTAACATTTTTAGTAAAGATATGATATCCAAAATAATACGGTCATTAGTTCATTGTTGCTCCATGTGCTATTCCATGACTTTCCGGGAGTCACTTCACACAAGATTGGGTAGTTGTTTGTTTTGTTTGGTTAGGTCAAAATTGCAGCCCTATGGCACCCACGTGCGATTCCCTTATCTAAAACCCCACCACGTACCTTTGATTCTTTTCCAGTCACAGCATGTCCCTTCTTGTCTTCTGGTGTGGTCCCTATTCTTCTTTCATTTCACTTCTAGTTTTTCATATACATCCCCCTCAATTCAACTCAACTCAACTCATTTTACATCCAATCCCTTCCCCTTCCCTCCTCGCCTTTAATAATACCATAGCCATAATAATTTTCACAATTCAAATAGATGTTGTGTTGGGTACCCACGCAAAATACAAAATGAATGATGATTGGAATACACAATAATTTACATGGCTCACTATTTCTTGCACCTGAAACTACTATAGTTATAGGATTATAATCGTTGGGGATTTCAAAATAATAGGAATCTAAGAATACCAAAGTGAAAGATAAACACAATATTTTTCATGTTAAAAGGTGTTTTCTTTGACGCGGCTTTTATTAGTGGTTGTGTTCTTTCATATCAACATTTGTATCTACTCATTTAAATACATTTGAGTGAATAGATGCACTCATTCATGTATGAGTGTGACTTGTGACTCCAAATAGAGAGAAACTTTTATTCACCAAATGGTATGAGTTAGTCTATATATAGAACAATTTCCAAAGTAGAGATATAATTTGTTCATATGTCTAAGACAAAAATCTACCAAATTCAATATTCCAAATCATTCTCTTTCCTTCTCTTATGCGCAAGTTGAAGTTAGAGAACTATTGTTCTGTAACTACTATTGACGATACACTTGGTGCGGTTATGCAAATCTGTCAAGAAACTTCATTGTGTCTCGAAGGGGTTCGTCGGCCATCCTATTGCATCCAATCTAGAGTGATTGATGGAGGCGAATCGAACCTAAAGCTTAGTGTTTACACACGCCTTGGAGTTCCATCTTCTCCTTTGTCCTTTATTTTACATGTTCATATTTAATTATACTTATGATGATTTTCTATGTTTGGTTGTTATTTTTAGTTGCAGAATTATCCCACCAACAAATATTCTCACAATAATCACTGTTATATAGTTGACCCAATAGATATTGAGACTAAAACACTAAGCGTGTGTTTGTTTGAGGTGAAAGTGGGAAGAGAGAGTAGGGGAAAAGAGAGTGAGGGAAGAAAGAGTAATTTTGACATGTTTAGTTAAGGAGAGAAATAGGAAAAGGAGTGAGGAATAGTTAGTTTAGTGATTTTTGTAATTTCTCATGAAGTGAGAAAGCGACTTTTAGTTTTACTTTTATCATTTTGCCCTCGGCTAAATTACTTTTACCGTGAATAAAAAATATTATAATATAATTTGTAGGATGTGACACTTTATAAATTAAAATTAAATAGCTCAAATAAATATGTAATTAATTAAGTTAAATGATTAAAATAATTATTTAGCTAATTTAATTAAATAATTAAAATAAATACTACTTGTCAAAAAAATAACTGCTAAGTCAATTAAGTTTAAAAATTAAATAAAACATGTAGGGGCGTTTTGTCCTTTTAAAATTAGTATTTTTTCTATCTTTCGCTCCAACCAAACCAAAGGACATAACTCTCTCTTCCCTATTTTTCTACTATTTTCCTTAAACCAAACACAGCCTAAATTTTTTAAATTATAGAAAGCTGCATTCTATTTAATATATATTCCAACACTCTTATAGTTATCAAGTTCTAAAGTATTAAAATGTTACAATGCAATCATAAATTGTAAAGGTAAAAAGTTTAAGTAAATAGCATCATTACTTGCTTTTAAAACAGTTGTCTCATATACCTTCCTTAGTAACTTGGTGCTAATTGGTTCATATTGTTGGGTTTACGAGTTTGACCCAAACACAGAAAAACACTATAAACAAATATGTTGGTATTGATTTGGATTATAATAAGATTATATAAATAGTTTTTGAATATAGAGGTATTTGTATTTTTATTGAAAGGTTGCGGCTTTCCTCGCACGAAGTGCATTTTCTTCTCAGGGTGGAAACAAAGAGCTTTGCAATTTGTTACGAGAAATTTTTGCATAAAAGAGAAAAATACATAAAAATAGGGCATTTGACCAATCAACAACTGACTATAAAAATAAAGCATTTTTGTCAAAAAAAATAAAAAAAAATAAAGCATTCAGCGGGTAGGAATAGTGTTCGCCGCATTCATCCGTTGCTCGATTTGGATTGTTAATTTCTTTCAAAGCACGTCTACTTGGAAGCCAACAAAGTTGCGAATGGTCTTGCCGCTTTTCGCTTTTCTTCTAGTGTTGGGATATTGTTAAACAACTTCTTGTTGATGATTGTATTGGAGTTTCTACTCCTCAGTTAATTTTTTTGTAATCGCTTTTTGGACTTTAATACCCTTTATATATCAAAAAAAAAAAAAGCTGCTCTCTAGGTCAAATAGTACATAAACCACAGAATGAATTGGTCACACTCTTCCCTAACAAAGAAGCACATGTTGTAATATTATAATTGGTGACAAAGTCATCATGATAAAATAAACACAATGCCATTCTTAGAGCTGTAGTGCAATAAGGGAAAAAAAAGGATTTTGCATTTGCACCATAAACTTCAAAGCAAATGTTACTATGATTGCATTGACTTCTTCCACAAGGAACTAGCCAAATGTGTTGAAACAAGTTGAGTTTTGCAGGTCGTCACTGTCAGAGAGCCAGATTACTCAGGTTGTTTGGGTCCCCATTTGTCTGTGGAGAACAGCAAAGGCAACACCAGTCTTTGGTCCATAAGGTAGATACTTTTGTACACTATAAACAGAACTGGGCCAGCTTTTGTTGCCTCATGAAAGAATGGACTAGAATCAGAGATATCAATCAATTTAGGGTTTTTTCTTTTGTACCCCCACCCTGTCCCCTTAAACCCCCACCCAAAATGAAATCAAAATCTGCCTTTCATATATTTTTTTTTTTAAAAAAGCGCATCGTATATATGTCGATTGGGGACATATATACGATGTCTTGATTTTAACACATCGTATATAAATTTTGTTTTTTTAAATTTGTAAAAAAAAAAAAAAATTAACTTATTTCATGATTTAACGTTCAAAGTTGATCAACGGTGTAGATTGCACGCCAAAATCAGCGGTTGATAATGTTTTACCTCATCTATAAATACTCACTCCCACCATCACTATTTTCACACCAAAAATTCAAATACTCACTCCTCCTTCTCTCACACATCACAAGTGAAGATGATGCGAGAGCCGCTAATGTCATACTACGAGCCTTCTCTTCCTCACTCTTGTTCATTCTAATATGGGGTTTGTTGATCATCGGGTATCATCTTGAAAGATGATGGTATAAGTTTCGATGGGAGAGATGTTGTTTCGTGTAGGTTAAAACACGATATATCATTTTACGCTCTTAGCGAGAAACTATCATGGATGGTTCAACGAGAGAGCGCAGCGAACATGAGATAATTCGTATCGTTTATCGAAACCCGAAGCGACTAGTGGAGGTATTTCTTGGTCTACCATTGATGTGTCGGGCGAGGATGACGTCAGAGACATGATGTCCATTCATATTACAATTAAATGGAGGAGTTACATTCATGCATGCGTCGAAACCGGAAGGACCGTCATTTGAGATCCTTCGTCGATTAACTCCACCCATTTCGGTAGTTTCTATTGTATTTTCATTTTATCTGTCTATTTTTATTCAAGTTGTTTATGTTTTATCGATTGTGTAACTTTGTTTTATCGAATCAATGAAATCAAAAATTCATGGAAACTCGTAAAATAAATAAAACATCAGAAAAAGTTAATAATATAATAAAGTGCCAATATAATATCAAATACATCAAAAAACAAATAAAAATCCCTAACGGCGTCCCCCCGTCCTCGTCCCCGTCGTGCCTAAGCTCCCAAACCACGTCATCCGGTCTTTGCCATCCCCACCAAACCTATGGATTGTCCGTCTGGCCGGATCGCCATGCGCGATGTCGCAAATCACGAATCCCCCCTCTACAAGCCCTCACAAGCTCCCTAATCCGGTCATGATCGTCGTAGCGTATCTCGGGGAGGTGTCGGTGAGCTCTAAGTGATGGTGGGGCGGTAATAGTCGGGGATAGAAGCCGGACGTACCACTCTAAGTAGTTCCGTCTGATCGATCGGGGCGTGAGCGGCCCGAGTAGTGCGCATGATGTCCTCCACGGATGCCATGAAGTGGACGATCTCGAAACACGTGATCGGTATGACTCGGACGCCGGCGAGAGGTCACGCGGGATGATCTGCGTGTACCCAAACTGTCGCGAGCACCTATCGGGCATGTAAGGAACTCGAAGTCACCGGTGATGAAGCCTCTGTAGAGGAGATCTCGCTCGAAAGCGGTCTACCGGCCTGTCCTCCTCAAATGGTCGCCGGTGAGACATCCTCGGCCTCGGCTCATCAAGCATCCTCCGTAGTGGGTGAGCTTGGTGGTCGGACTTCTTCTTCCCAGTAGCGCCCGAAGAGTGGCTCCGCACCAGGATATGGCCGAGGCGACCTCTCCGCCATCCAGGAAATACCACATAATCCAAGCACGAAATGCGAGAAATAAACAACATATTTAATTCACAAGAATTTACCAAAAGTCGGTCGCGATTTAACAAAAATACAAGAAGTTAAAATGTGTACACGAAATAGGTGGCATACCCTCCACATTGTTGCGTAGTCCTCAAAGACGCGCGGTGTTCAAGGACTCATACATGGCGGCTAGTGCACTGCACCCATGCATAGCCTCCAAGAACATCGCGCTCGGATCATCCGGGTAGACCGACCACTTAGCCTAGCCGCCACTGTCTCCGGTCTTCGTAGTGAAGATATCTGTAGGTCGGAAAGCGAAGCGAGATAAGCCCTCACGGCCAGCGGTGATGTCACCCCCTCCTCCATGTTACGCTCATACACCGCTCCGACCATTTGAAGGGCATGTCACGGACCCCACGGGTGTTGTTAGCGGCCTCGACCCGTGACACACCAGATATGTCTCTCAAAGAAGTGTGTGGCAAACTCAGGAGCTCACGGTGATGGCGGGAGGTGTGGCATAGTTCCCTGGATGGGAAGGTGCGCAAAGCAGACAAGAGATGTCATCGAGTGATCGTCATCTCACCAAATGGCAAGTGAAATGACGAAGTGTCCGAGTGCCACCTCTCGATAAAAGCCGTGACAACTCATGGTCTCTTGTGGCGTGGCGATCTGGAGAAGTGGGGCCCATCTGGAGTCCACGACCACGGTGGTGCGGTCAAGTAGTCGAGTCGGGGTAATGAAGATGGAGTCTAGTATGGACTTTGTTGCCATGAGCCCATACTTTGACAACAACACGATACTCGAAATAAAAATAAATAAATAATGTAAGCAAAAAGTGCGGACTATGTGACTTAAATAAATTATTTAAGCAAAAATGCAAAACTTACCAAGGTCGGTGAGTATAGAAGCTATGAGACATGATCTGCCAAGTCGGTGAAAAAAGAGAGGTGAGGCTCCTCACGAGAGGCTCCTCCCGAGGCTCCTCCCGATCTTCTTTGAGGCACCTCGTGATACTCGGACATAGGTAGTGCGAGTAATAAGCATCGACACAGAAATTTGCTGCTGCTTTGATACTCGGGAGGGGATTGTAATGAATAGGTTGAGGATCGTCGCGAGGATCTTCTGTGGATGATATCGAGGAGTAAGTGGGAATGATCTTGAGAAACGGCCTCCTCATGCCAATCCTCCTGCTGTGTGTCTGCGCAGTAATCCCCGAGATAGAAAGCTCCAGTGGCCGATCATCTTGGTGGCTCGGTGATACTCGGTGGCTCGGGCTCATACTCGGTGGCTCAGTGTGCTGTCTGTCTCCGCGTTGAAGCATGGGTGATTATGCCTCCGAGTCCTCGTACTCGGGGCGATGAGATGACCTATCTCTCTGCGATCGGAGAGACCTCACGTCTCCTCTATGCCTACCAGGACAACTGCAAGCGAAGAAAAAAAAATTAGTAAAAAAAAAAAAAATTGCTCATCGTATTTACATCAAAGCAGTGTATATACGATGCTTACTTTTATTCTTCGTCGTATATAAGTCTCTTTGGCGTATTTACGATTGGATGAATTTACGGCTGTCGTATATACGCTGAATAGAGGGTATATACGGTGAGTAAATTTTTGCTCGTCGTATATATAGGGTAGTGGTGGGGGTATATATCCGATTGGTTGATTTACAAATTTGATCGTATATCGTCTCTCTGCAGGCGTATATGCGAGTGAAGGTGGTCAAACGTAGGTATGACCAATTATTTGAAGAAATGGTGATTTTGTAAGTGATCGAGGGTATTTTGGTCTTTTCATACGGTGGGTGGGGGTGTTAGAGGAATGGGTGGGGTCCAAAAGAAAAAACTCATCAATTTCTTGTCTTTGTTTGGAGTTTGGACTCTCATTTTAGATGACCCATAATTTTCTTACAATGACACTTTGCATTCTAGTAATATAATGGAATCCAAAGCTAACTAAATAGTAGATTATTTTGTTTCAATTATTGTTGTTTTGGGTCAAGGTCAAAAGCAACTTGAAGTTTAGCCAGGTTGTGAAGGCCACTATTTATATTTGGGTTTTTTTTTAATACCCCCACCCCATCCCCTCCCACCCCCACCCATTCTTTGTTATTCCAATTTTACCCCGCCATAATTCCAATTTTGACTTTCATTAATTTCACTCGACCGGGACCAACAAGTTAACGCATCGTATATACCTCCATGGAAGGTATATACGATTACATTAATTAATGAACGCTGACCTGAAAAAGTACTCATCGTATATATGTCCTTCAAGACATATATACGATTGCATTATTAAATGCTTCGTTGACTACCCATCGTATATATGTCCTTCAAGGCATATATACGATTGCATTATTAAATGCTTCGTTGACTACCCATCGTATATAGGTTATATACGAGTGGGCTTTGAAGATCTAATCGTATATACATACGGGCCATGTATATACGATGTTAAAAATACCCATCGTATATACATGGTTGAGGAGGTATATACGGTGGGCTATTTTTTTCGTTATTTCTTGAGTTGCTATCTGTTTTGTTGGAGCAGATATTGACCCGCTTCTCTGTGGATCTGATGCCGACTCGGTTGGCTCGTTGATATTGATACTACATTGACTTTCACGACGGATACGGTATAATTTTGTTACTCAAGTTTGGTAAATGGAATTAATTTACTTAAGTACTTAGTAAATTATATATTTTGTAGATATTTTCTACACGCGAGGTGTGGGAGAGTGGGCCTGGCAAATTGGTAGAACTATCGGTGTAGTTGTTATTAAAGTGAGATCCGAGAAAGCGGTGGAAAGAGGGAAAGCGAGATAAGATTGTTTTTGGTTGCAAGAAACATGGCGAGTTTACTAATGATTCAAGGGTTTCGGTTCTAAAAGGAGAGGCGTCCTTTTAGATTGAAGGCTACTTGCTGACCGTTAGCCGTGGGGTTGGTGTGTCACGGTTAAATGTGGTAGACACACGCACGACTTGCTCAAAACTTCCATTGGTACTTGTTTTTTTGGGCGTGCTGTCTAAGCGCGCAAAAGGATCTGGTTAACCAAAGATGCGGATCTTGATGTCGGACCAAAAGCTACTATTGCGCTTTGAAGAAGCTAGATCCGGAGAATGTGACTAGTCTTCGTCAAGTTTATAAGCGGCCACAAACACCGGTCTAGAAGCGATCGGGGTTGGACTTGACATGGGTGAGGACTCTCGGCCTCGATTAGGCAAGCTTTGATTCAGGAAACAAAGGGCAGGAAACCTTGTATTCGGACATGTTTGGGAAGAACCGATTGTTAGAGCTTTCGCAAAGCTTTAACTATTGAGTCATACTGGACGTCACCGAGTCAAAGTGGTTTGATTTGCTCGAGATGGGGTATATGGTTGCAACGGTATAATGTTGCATTGGTTGATTTTCTTTATCTATGAATTTCACTTATCTCGCCTTTGAGAGGCACGTCTGAGTTCATCTAAGTTGAAAATCATATACATTGCGAGCGAGCAAAATGTACTTTGGTTGAATCTTTCAATCTCTCCCACTTGTCCATTGCCTCCTATTGCCCCAGCGGTGGTACCAAAGACTACTTACGGAGTCCGCTTCATGGTTGCATCCGTATCTGCGGACGTTTTACCCTATGGCGATCTATGTGTCCTCCGTGCGACCTCCCACTCACACCGATGCGTCTAGATGTATAGATTTAGCCGATGATTCTATTATGGCTTGTAGATAGATTCACACATTTTTTGTATTACACGTGTATATATGATTATAGCGCGTTTTTGTAATTATACGCGTTTATTTTATCCAATATATGTACGCGTTTATTCAAATCACGAGACTGTAAATTATAACTGTTAATAAAATGTAACTGTTAACCAAAAAAAAGCCCATCGTATATATCTCGTTTAGGGCATATATACGATGTGCATTTTTAACGCATCGTAAATAGGTTCCTCAGGCGTATATACGATTGACTTAAAACACATCAATCGTATATACGCACAATGAACATATCTACGATGTCAAAATTGTACCCATCGTATATAGGCCCCAAAAAAGATATATACAATGGGTGTAATTTTGTGAAAAAAACAGATTTTTTGAAGGGCATTTTGGGAATTACCGTGTGGGTGGGGGTATAAGGGGAGAGGGTGGGGGTACCAAAAAAAAAAACCCTTTATATTTTCATCATTACAACAATGCCAGCATTAGCTTTGATAATTTTGTCACTTTTAATATTTTAAAATCTGAACCAAACATCGAATCGCAAGACCTACAGATCATGATTGATCACTTTAAGCTGTTCGGATTCAAATGAAACCACAATCAAACAATGAAATAATCGAGCCGTAGGCGAGTGTCGATTCTCAATGGTTTAACCAATTGAGTCATTCAGTTGGTTCGATTTTAAAAAAATTAGTCACTTTATAACAACTAACAAGCCTCTGCTCGTTTCTCTCATCATTTATGTAGAATGATTGAAAAGGGTATTATGCTATGCTCTTCAGAAGCACCTTTCATTCTCAATAGGTAGTAATGTTATTATGCTACCCTTGAAAAAGAAAGCGAGTTTTTTAGCTCAGTAAGACGTTTCACACTTTGCAAGACAAGTTTCAATTTCATGACCTGTAAAGCTGGAACACTCTTTAAAGTTCATGAATCTGTCAATACCATAACACACAATTATAACAGAGTTTATAAGGTAGACAATGCATATAACTAGGGACCAATAGTAAAGTATATATACATGCATCTGTTGCTTTCAAAGTTAGAAAGATGTGTCTCTATATGTGGACAAGTAGAGTCCACATAACATGGAATGAATATAGTTTAACTTCATCACACCAAAACAGAAGCATGGATTACAGCATGGTTGATCAAAGTTTCAAACCATAAAATGTAGTAACAATTTAATTTACAACCCTGATTCAAAATTGCAATTTATCAACAAAAATGCAGTTGCAAAAAAGGCTTGGTGGAGAAATTAGTTGATAACCTTGCTGCCACCCCAGGAAATGAAGCTATCCTGTGAATTGAACTCCTACAGAAAAAAGAAATGCATTACCAATAAAGAAACTAAACTTGGTGGCATAACAAATTAAAATGAATGCAATGTAATGTTATTGCCATATCATTGAGAGGACATGAGAATACCAGCTGACTTAGTCGGAACTCGGAAGGTGGTGTATCAAGCTCTACATTTGCAGCGTCGATGAGATTTTGGCACTCTTCAATATCTTTCTTCAGAAGCTCTGGTCCGAGATGAGCGTAAACAGAGAGACCGGGCCATTCCTTTTGTTCTCCAGTTTTCCCCTCCCTTTGGGAGACTGACTTTGAAGGAGATCATCACACAAGGCCAATACTTCTACAAGTTGTTGTGAGTCCAACAAATTCTGTGACTCACTATCCCACCATTTTGAGTCTTCAGCAGCAACATTATTTTCTATATTATCCATCCCTTCATTATTTTGATCGGTTTCCGCCACCGGTAGATCGTGCTTTGTAAGCTCTTCACAGTCAGGATCAATGTCATCAAACCACTCTAGCTGAGGATGCTTTTGTAGAATATGGTGCAGAAGAGAAAAACAGAAAAAGTAAACAATCAACTTCCAAGGGTTATTTTCACATTTTCCCAAACTATCATCATAATAAGCCACTACTATTGAAGTTAATCTTATAACTCTTTTGAATCATTGCCATTCATGATTTGTCTTAACAATATGGCATTTAAGAATTAGAACCGTAGTTAAGAAGTCAAGTAAAGAGAACTAAGAATGATTGAAACTGTAAAAAATAGGCTAAAAGGTACTTTTAGTCCCCGCAAATGTCAAGAAAATCAGTTTAGTCCCTCGCAATTCCAAAATTTTTAAAATAGTCCCCGCAATTAGTAAACGTTACTACTTTAGTCCTCTTTGTTACTACTTTAGTCCCCTGCAATTCTATTTAAAAGGTACTTTTAGTCCTCGCAAATGTCAAGAAAATCCAGTTTAGTCCCTCCTTTTTAAGAGTAAAAGTAACATGCAGGGACTAAAGTAGTAACGTTACTAATTGCGGGGACTATTTTAAAAATTTTGGAATTGCGAGGGGACTAAACTGGATTTTCTTGACATTTGCGAAGGACTAAAAAAATACCTTTAGCCTAAAAATATTTCAGCAGTAGCAGTAACGAAGCATGCATCCATTGGGAGAAAAACCACATCAAATAAATAACAAAGCAAAACATACAATAATGTAAATGGCATATAATAGTTGGAAAGAAATTTTCAGATTTGCCAAGAAAATACAGTTCAGGGTTTAGGGTTTAGGGTGCACCTGAGGAATTTGACCAGATTCCTCTCCTTGGTCTAGATCTGAACATCCCTTTTCATTACGAGGAGGTTCAGGAGTGACAATTTTAGGAGTGACCGGATCGACTTTCACAATTGGTATTTCAGTGCTCTCAGGAATATCCTGCTCATCTTTTTCATCCACTTTGAGTTGCTGCTGCTGGTAAAACACTTTAGATATAACATATTGTCCATCTTTTTCATCATTTTCTGCTCCAAGATGATATTGATGAATAACCCAATTAGTTTTCTCAGCTTTGCCTCCTCTCACTGTGTTCATATAGAGAACCATAATCTTTTTACAGCCCTTCTGAACCCCATTCAACATTACGGGTTTGGTCCTTCCAGTCTTGTGCCAGCGGACACCACCAAAATCTTGATCATTAATTTTTCTACGCTTTCGACTGCCAGTATTATAAGCTTTGATTTCTCTGTGGAAAAAATGGGAAGCACTTCCATCTTGCCTGACACCTACATTTTTTCAATCATATGATAAATAGCTTGTTATGTTGACCAAAGTAATACAATAATCAAGCATTCAAATTTGAACAAAAGTCATATTAAATATTCACCTGGTAAATGTTGAGGATGAGTATAACAAATACCATCTTCCACTTCAAGAGTAGTAATAAATTCATCAATGAAAGGGTGTGGTTTTGAACTCCCTGCACCAACTTTTGCAAGCAAGTGCCATATTATCTCTTGATCAGATGGATCAAATTTAACACCTTTAGGTAGTCCAGGCCATTCTTGTGTTACCTAAAAACAGAATGCTCTCAAATGACATAACATCTATAAATGGAATGCTTGGACTTTAAATAAATGTAACTGCACAAGTAATTGTGTAAGTAACTGCTGCATAACAATAAAATGTGGTCAAGCTGACTATGAAATAAGCTCCCCTGCATAACTTCCCTATCCTTATAATAGGTTTAATAACACATGACAGGGTAAAAACCATGCTAAGCATGCTCTATTTCCCCCATGCAATTGAACATAAAATAACGGTATGTGATTTAAAGCATACAATGCACAAATAAGCTCCCCTGCATAACTTTCCTATCCTTATTATTAATGAGTAGTCTCTGACTGTAATAATGAAAACTATAATAAATGAATGCAAGTACAAAACTACACATGAAAGACATGAGGGTGAACATTTGCCATGAAATAAACCTACACACAGAAACGCAATATATGTACTGATCAAATGTTCTGTTCCTGTGAATAACAAAAAGCTAATTTAAAAAGATACACGTACATCACTGTTGTCAATAACATGTTGACAATTTGGGCAAGCTCTAGTAGGATTGCTTTTCCATATAGCTTTTCCACTTGCTCCAGAGGCACTCTTTATTTTGGTTGCAATTCTACTTTTGTCCACCAACCACGATGTTCTGGATATACAAAAAAAAAAAAGTACAACATTTAAACAGTCTAAGACCATGCATCACTAGATAGCATAAAATTCAATGATGAAATTGTCAAAACACTATGATCAAGATGGTAACAACTGACAAGTGACAAGAGCCCCTTATTACAATGATAGCGCAATACATATCAAATAAAAAAGCTACAAATGGTAACATAAGTGAAAAGCTGTTTTTTTTTTGTACAAAAAAAAAAAACAAAATCAAACATGAAATTAATCAACATCAGAACTGATTATCAAACTTGCAATCGCTTATGGTGAGCTTCAATTTAATCTTCAATCATAAACCATGAACAGTGACAAACCCCAACACTGAAAAAACAGTGTTGTTCCAAAAGAAAAGATATGACTTTTCCGGTGAGAACAATAAACCCCATTTGCAGTACTAAAAACTAGAAGCGCAATACACTGTTTATAAGGTTCAGTTATGTTTCATGTTTCAGTGGGAAGGAAAAAGAAAGAAAGATAGAGATAAGATATATACCCAGCCATGAGAGAGAGATTCGAAAGCGTCTTTTAGGGTTGCTTCACTTTCCCCATGCCCTACTCGCTCTCGTACTCACTCTCTGAAACTTCCGATGATTCGAAGAGAAGGTGTTGTTTGTGACTTAGTAGCGAAGAAAAAAAATACGCTCAATCTTTTTTTTTTTTTTTTTGACACAACGTTCAATGACTCAATCTTTGTTTCCCTCTACTTGTCCCATTTTTGAATCGAATTTTATATTTATTTTCCTTTTATCTTTTTTTTTGAAAAGATATTTTCTTTTTATCTAATTCGTACTACTATTTTTAGACTATATTTTTAATTAATTAATAATAATTTTTAAAGTTTAATTGCTAAGCACTATCCAAGAAAAAAAACTAATTTGAACTAAGAAAAATGAGTTTAATTCATTGTGCACACATTCTTTTTGTAAAACTTTATTACACTATCCACCAATCACAATACATGGTAGGGATGACACATCGGGTGGTTATTAATTGAGTAACTTCTTTTAACGACGTGTCGACTATCGTTGGTAGATTGTGTAAAATGTATATACACATGTTGTGTATATAAATTAAACTCAAAAAAAAATATACCAAAAAACACACATTTATATTTATAATTATAATTCACTACTAAAATAGAACATTTTTTTCTGGTGTTGAGAAGTCGCCCTTGCCATAGGGACTTCTCAACATAAAATTTAATCTTTTATTTTTTTTCGGTTGAGAAGTCACCGCAGGGACTTCTCAACCAGTATCTATATTTTTATTTCTTTATATTTTTTTGTATAAATTGGGTATCTCTCTGCAGAAGCTGCAGAGACTAATCCTCAATGGGTAGGACCACAATGGGCGGCAAAACTCTCCTCAAGAGATTTAACAATCACTGCATGCCCAAAATTTGGATTCGATCCCTTTGATTTCTTTATATTAATTTAATAAAATTTAAATAAATTTGAAAAAAAAAATTATTTTATTAATTTAAAATTACTAATATAATTAATAGTGAAAAAATTAAAAAGATGCACTAATTTATTTAAAAGACTTATCAGATCATTATAATGATTGTACCAATAAATTAAAAAACAAAACTTTAACGGTGTAGGTGATGCCCAGTTCCATATGCATGGTGGTGCTCGGCGATTATGAGATGGACGTTGTTGCGCTGCTGGGATTTATTCTTCAGTTGGGGCAAAGGCAGGTGGTTGTTCGTCATGGTGATGTGATGAGGAACTAGCACCGACCTGCTCCTGAATGGAATGAAGATATGAAAATGATTCTGACGTACCAGGGTGGACACCAAACAGACCATAAAACCAATCTGGGTTGGTCGAAACCGTAGAATACCGATGATAATCTTGGGCTGGCATATGTCCTACTGACTGATTGAACGACTGATAATCCTGATAAGTTGGAGTGAAGGAGAAAGAGTGGCGGTGAGGCACAGAGTGTTGGCTTTCCTCAATGCTTGGGCAAATTTGGGGCGCACATTGAGTTGGTTGCGCACGTCAATTATGGTTACGACGTTTGGTTTGAGTGGTTGGCATAGTTGGCGATTCTTCTCGATCATCCACAACTCTACCCACCGCACTACCCCGTGAGTCCATTAAACTTCCAAACCAGTACGATACTTAACTTGCGAACCAATTAAACTTAGACATCCCATTTACACGTACAAAATTTAACTCTAAACAAGTTCAGTAGTTAACTTTTGAACCAAGTGCGATTTTAGGAAAAAAAATTACAAATTGACAAACTCTGCGTGAAATAGAGGATCGTACCATATGAACACTTGAGCTTTCTAACCCACCTATTAATATATATATATATATATATATATATATATATATATATATATTAGATAACTTCTAATTTTTTGACAAAAAAATTAATCCAAAAACACCATTGAATTCAAATCCGAAACAACAACAAAAGTTAACAGAGGACTTAACGCGTAAACGCTTAATATTTGCAAGAGGTTTTTTTCTTACGGGAGAGCTTAAGTGGATTATGATCATATTTGCAGGGGCTTAGTTTGTGACCTTTCATGATTTTGTCCATATGTGAGCTTCCACGACTTTTGTTCTTAGTAAAAGATGCTTTGGTGGGTTGCAGATGTGAGTGTTTATAAAATATTACCGACATTGATTCTCAAGCAATGTCGATTTTTTGGTGTACATTGGGCACTATAATTTTTGTATTAACTAATTTACGCACTATAATTTTTTTGTAAAAATTAATGTAAGCCTGAGGAATCAAACCCACCTTCCTAAAGCCAACACTCTGTAATTCTTACCATTATACCAAGAGTAATTTCATGTCAATAGATAAAACACAACAGTATTTGTATATGTTTCATAATTTATTTTGGGCCCTAAAAATTTGACATTAGGTCGGGGCCCTGTGCAGTAGCACGGGGCACAGGTCCCAATGGCCGACCCTACCCCTGTATGACACGCCACTATACAGACTGCGAGTCTCAACATTGTATTTCGAGGTATTGTCTGTTTTGGCTCACATATGAGCCTTCACGGTTTTGTGCATGCCTTGGCGGGTGAAGAATGTGAGTGTTTATAAACCATCTATACCCTGATTCCCAAACAATTGGTACAGTGTCATTTTCTATCAATATGGATGGTGTTAAGATCTTTGACGCAATTCTAGCATTGAAAATGAAAAGGAGCGATAATGAAAGATGAAATAAATCTAAAGAAAGAAGATAATGGAAATAAAGAAGCAAATCACTGATATGTAATGACAAATAAATTATTCATTATATTTTTCTGTTTCAAGTCCTTTGTCATTGTCATGAAATTAGGTGCCACTAGCTATCGGTCAAAGAAAGAAGATCTGTTGGTGAGAAAGCATATCTGTTTGTAATCAAGAGCAAGGCGAATTATTGATATATACTTCAATTTTTTTATTAACTTTAACGTGACTGATTTTTTTCCATAATAAAAATTGTCATTTTTTAATTAGTAATTAATTCAAAAACAAATAAATTATTTTTTTTTAAAAAATACCAAGATAGATACATGTTGTATACTGGAAGAGACCTAAACTTCAAATCATCATAAAATAAAAAACGTGCTTAAGGTAGATTCAGCAGTAAATTAAAGGCCTGAATGTGTTGAAGAGTAGATGAAAAACAATATAACGGTACCATATTATATACCATATAGTATACAAATATTTCCTTTAATGTAACGGACATTAAAACTTGTCCTATATAAACTAACTAAGTAGAGTACCCTTCGGTTTTACCATCAAATGCCAAAATTGTTGTTATAACTCTTCTTCTTATTGAGTGAGAGTGAGAGTGAGCGTTGGAAAACGTAGGTATATCATGGCATTATCATCAACAGTTATTCCCAGCAACAACAAGGGGAGAGTGTTGATTGTTGGGGCAACAGGTTTCATGGGGAAGTTTATAGCAGAAGCAAGCCTTTCTACAGCACATCCTACCTATTTGTTAGTACGTCCTGGACCTCTTATTTCTTCCAAGGCTGCCATTATTAAAACCTTCCAAGACAAAGGTGCTAGACTCATTTATGTAAGTCACAATTAGACTCTTTTTTTTGTATCACTGAGAGTATGAACCTCTTCCTGTCTTTTTGGAATGGTTGAAAATTAACAAGGTTTTGCTTAAATGTCTCTGATCTACCCGAATATTTTACATATCCTTGATATGGATTGATTTGTCATATTCTAGTCTATTTGATGTTCCGTTTCATATTAAAATTTTAAATAATAATTCGTACGTCTAAATGATAGTCGGAGATCTCATATTGAATACTAATATTGTCAAGTTAGTTATAAGTGGGATAACCCTAACCCACCTAATTTTTAACATTAGAGTCAAATTCTAAGACGATGATAAAGTTTATCTTATATTCATTGTTTCATCACCTATTATCGTGTAAAATCTAATATTATAATAAATGATAATACTAAAAAAATTATATCTACTTAAATAAATCAACTTAATGACTTTTTGAATAACCTAGTGTATGGATCTTTTCAGTTAAACAGACTTTTGAAAAATTGACACCTAGTTTGGTGTGAACTTAATATAAGGGAATATATAGTTTGTCTCTATCCACAACCTAGTCTATTTTCATTCCCATATACACATACCTAAGAAGAAATAGGAATGAAGACAATGCAAAATATGAGTTTTATATAAAACAAAATGCGAGTTATAAGTTGCCTTTTTTTCGTCTTTAGTACAAACAATTAGAGGATGTGAAAAGAAAAACTGGAGTCGGGTTCGAACCCTTCTAGCGTTCATACAACACTTACATGTGTTTTATACTCTTGGGACAGTCTTAAGATGCCTTTGATTTGTTAGAAAAAATGAAGGATTAAAAATATAAAAATTATTTGCTTCACAATTCTCAAACCTAGAAGTAGATAAATCATAGAGTTGCTCGCAGTGCAGTAAAATTATGTGTCTTTTGGTGCATAGTAAGGTATGTTACAATTGAGGTGAAAAAGAAAGTTGTGTTGCAGGGCGTGGTAAATAATAAGGAGTTAATGCAGAAGATTTTGAGAGAGTATGAAATAGACATAGTCATTTCTGCTATTGGAGCCGAAAGCTTACAAGATCAGCTTACATTGGTGGAAGCCATGAAATCTGTCAACACTATCAAGGTAGGTATTCTCTCCTGCTTAAAATAACTCACTAATATATAATTAGTAAACAAATAAATTATTTGATTCATTTTGCAGAGGTTTTTGCCTTCAGAATTTGGTCACGATGTGGATAGAGCAGATCCAGTGGAGCCAGGTCTAGCAATGTACAAAGAGAAACGTTTAGTTAGGCGTGTGATTGAAGAATCTGGTGTACCATACACCTATATCTGCTGCAATTCCATTGCTTCTTGGCCTTACTATGACAATTGTCATCCATCTCAGCTTCCTCCACCGTTGGATCAATTGAACATCTACGGCAATGGCAATGTCAAAGGTACAAACAACCACAATTTCTACTTATATCAATCAAACTCTACATCATTAAATTAAATTAAATCAACAATCTTTTTGTATGTGCAGCTTACTTTATTGATGGTCTTGATATTGGGAAGTTTACAATGAAGGTTGTTGATGATGTTAGAACACTTAACAAAAATGTTCATTTTCGACCACCTATCAATTGTTACAGCATGAATGAGCTTGCTTCTTTGTGGGAAATGAAACTTGGTCGTCAAATTCCTAGAGTTACCATCTCTGAAGATGATCTTCTAGCAATAGCTGCAGGTTCAATCATACATCACTTTCACAAGTTTATTGTTATTTATTTCTAAAGAGTTTGACTAATTTTGTGAATGACTACAATGCAGAAAATTGCATACCAGAAAGTGTTGTGGCATCTATCACTCATGATATTTTCATCAATGGTTGCCAAGTTAATTTCAACATAGATGGAATTCATGATGTTGAGATTAACACTCTGTATCCTGGTGAGGCATTCAGGAGCTTGGAGGATTGCTTTGGGGACTTTGTTCACATGGCTGTTGACAAGATTCATAAAGGGGAAGAAAATGGAGTTACCAGCACAAAAGCTTTACTAGAACCAGTGCCCATCACAGCTTCATGCTGATAAGGGAAGGACTTTGTTGAAGTGGACACTCATTTGAGTCATAAGATTTGTTGATGTTATTTTGAATTCAAAGACCATTTCAATTCAACTCAAGCATTTTATTAATTTCATCCAAGTATAAACCGTTATTGTCTATAACTAGCCTCAATCCCCGTGCAATGCACGGGTTCGGCTAAAGCAAATCTATTTATTTTTAACATGAATACAAGAAAATTAAACGCATAAAACTACTATCTTTAATAGATAAACAGATTATGTTTTATAGATAAGCTTTGTGGAGTGCATCGATTCTGGTCGAGTGGTCAAAACCATTTCAACTCAACCTTCTTTGTAGTTACTAAAGAAGAGTTTTGTAAGCAAAATTATTCTTGTTATACACTCAAGCAACTCAACCTTCATGTGAGTTTCCCACTTTGGAATCGGGGCTCACATGAATTTCAACCAATTATAAAGTGAGTGTTGATAAGAGAGTATTACTACTTGTTAGCATTGCTCTTTCCATTTTTTTTTTAAAACTTAAGGTCAAGCACGACTATTTTTTTAGATAGACAATTATTAGTGAGGGTAGAAAAAATGTTAGTTTTTGGGGCTTGAACCTGAGAGCACTCATTCGGTATCCTTTAGCTCGCCAACTGAGTTTCCGGGACGGCTATTTACCATGGGAAATCATGGTAGCACAAAATCTACAAGTATTAGAAATAATCTTTTTTGTCAAAAAAAGAAAAAGAAATAATCTTTAGTTGTGGCGCTGCCACAAGTTGTGCAAGTATATGGATAAATAAACTCCAAGGAGTTGGTCTAGTGAAACATGACAGAACTTGTATTTGAGAGGTCTCAGATTCAAATCCTCACTAGTCTCATTGGGGTGAGTTAAAAGTCCCAAATTCACAAGTGCTTAAAGAACCCGAAGGTCTTCCTTTCCTTGGACCGGAGCGACATCCCCTCACCCTAAAATTTATGTAAAAAAACATACGGATAAATATAGCAGTCACTAATCAGTTCAAGCACAGTTGCTTTTCTGTTACTAAGGATAGATTTCGCTTTATTATATGCCAACAGCTAGTCAACTATTATTAGGTTAAGAAACAAGTTGTTGTTAGCCACAACATATAGGGGTATTTGTTGTTGTAGACTTAAAAACAATAACACTTCAAAAGTGACCAAAAAGAAAAAATGGAAATCAACTTCTTCATCAACCAGCATTAATAGTTTGAATAATTAAATACTTCATCGAGGTCCAGTTGTAGGTGATTTATGTTTGACAGACTGAGAAACTAATAGCTATAACCTAAACCAGACATTCAACCAAGTTTTGTTTGACTACAACAAACATTCCCGTATCACATTTTTACAGTATCATAGTACTACTGCTTTAAGAATTTACAAAAATATCCATCAACTTTTTGTTAAAATTTAGTCTGTATAAGACAACAAATACAATCCTTGAACTGCATGGCATTCTTAGTTCCTATACAGTCCAATATAATCTTGCATTGTATACTGATGAGAACCTAGGTGTAGCTAAATTGGGCTAAACAAATAGGGTTGGGAGAGTTTATTCTAGAAGGGGTAAAAGGGGAAATGTACCAAAGTAGTGGAGGGAGGGTGATGAGGTTCACACTTTTGGTGTGAGCTAGTAGAATAAAAGGGGGAGGATGTAAGAGAAAGAATTAGGCAAGAATTGGCTTAGGGCTTTGGGCTGGGGAGTACAGTTACTCTGTCATCAGAGTACTGCACTAGGTTCTTCTAATTTTCCTAAGTTCCATTGTATCCATTCTACTGTAATTCTCACTGCTATCAATTAATACACTACATTTTCTTCATTTTTGTTATCTCTCTTTCACTGTTACATTGAGTTCCTATCATATACATACCAAAATTCAAATGACAATGCACCTATTGCCACTGAAGCCTGAAGGTAACATTACAGTACTTGAATTGAATATTTAAAATTCTGTACAATTTTCATCAAATCTATGGACAAAGAAATTGATAACTCTCAGGGCTTGCCTTGTCTAAAATCACAAGCAGTATGGTAAGTGAGATGTCTACATATCTTACAGTGAGTGAACTCAGTCTACACATCATATATAGGCATCCGTTCTTCAATGGTGCAACGGCAGATAGGGCACCTCTTACATTTTTCGCCGCAAATGCTGTTATCCGCATCAGAGGTCAAATATGGAAGACAAAAAATTTTTAAAAAAGTAGCACATGAAAAGTTATATTGAACTATCTTGCTTCTTTATTACATAACTGTTTCAGGAGAAGAAGAAAGGACTCTTACCTGCAAAGAATGTGATGCTTACAGGGAAGGAGAACCACACTAATCTGCTCTTCAAAGCAAACTCTACATAAGATCTTCTCCTGATAAATTTTAACAATCGTTTTGAAGTGTGTTATATCTTTATATGATTGATCGACAGCCATTCAGGCACAAAAATGAACAAAAATTTCCTACTAACTAACAACAACAAGGCTGCTTCTGCATGAATATAGAAACTATTTAAATTGCTAAAGAGTTGCAAGATAGAGAATGCTTACATTTTGGAGTCTTTCATACTCTTCCTGGCTACATTTTGTAACTTCTGTCTGCTCACCCAGTGCAGCTTGTAGTCTCCAAATCTGGAAGTTATAACGTATAAGAGCTCCGATTATTGAAATGCGTAAAAAAGATTAAACCTGCGCATGTACTAGGTTTAACTAGTTCGTAAAAAACAGTGTGGCATGGCAGCTACATATTTTAATATAAGGAAACAGCATCTTCACCTCTTCAACAAGTTCTGCTCTAGGCATTTTCTTCACCGTATCAGGAGAGAAAGTATTATACCTAAATAGTAAATCAAATTATATATCATTATAGAGAAATTTGATCAACATGATACACTGTTGAAAATAGCAATTATATAAAGTGCAAATCTTAATGTCAAAAAGATCCATTTACAAATCACACCTTATTGCAACCACATTCTAATTGCCAACATGACATAATTATAATCATCAATAAATAAATCATAACTGACAAGATCTCCAAAATTCTATACAGAGAAAGCTTTGCAATTTTTTTCAATTGTGCTAAAAAAAGGCATAATGTAGGGTATACTGACCCGGAATTCCCGGCACAAAAAAGTCGAGCTTCTTCCTCTCTACTTCCTTCATCTATTGACCACCAACCTACCAACCTGTTGAGAGGAAAAGTGCATCCAATGACAAATTCTTCATGTCAGTCAACAACTTATTAAGTTTTTCTAAGTTCAATAGAGAATCTACCTAAAGATAAAATCATTTTGTAGTTCATCGATACCTTGACCCACGATGCAAGAATCCAAAGCAGTCACGGGATTTTGATGCTATAGATGAGTAGCTTCTAGGAATATCTCCATTATAGAGTAAAAGAACTATCTTCTCTATTAATCTATATGCTGCAAATAAAACCCCAGCTCCTTGCAACAGAAAAAGGGGGAAAAAGATGACCCAATTTCGTATATTTTTTGCGCCAGATGGTGTTCCCTAAAATTAAACAAAAAAAAATGATGAAAGAGTAAGGAAATCTACGAAGTCTAATAACACAATGACATGGTTTTGTAAGAGTTTATACCTCTAAATGCATAAAAAGAAGTATTTGGAAACCGATGAATGGAATTTTCATTATATGACCGCCTATATCCTGCAGACTGCATAACCCAGATTGTGGCCCATCTTCATCTGTGGAAACAGTTATGCCTTCTCTACTCCATTCCAGGTATCTAATGCTATTTGACGATGAACATGGTTCTGTAATTTGACTGTTCCCATGAATTGTAGGATTGTACCACTTTGTACAAACGAAGCATAAAGCACTGTGCAATGCTGCAAAAGGATAAAATGATTTTCAAAAAGGAACGGGCACAATACTAATAACAAATGCTTACCAGTCTACCAAGAGATATATTGACTATACCCATAGTTAATAAATAAGTCCCACCATCCTAGAGCAGCAACATCACCTGCAGTAATTGAGGGACTATAAGTAACAAAAAATTTGAGGAGTAACAAATAGAATCAGATCCATACACCTTATCAAAATGATGTGAAAATTTGAGAAGTATAAAGAATTATATTTCAAGGGCAAGTTGAGTACACATTCAATAATTGTTTCCGAGAGTAAATGAAAACTTACCACATATCTTTAGAAGGGTGAACACTGTAGCAGCAATAAAGAAGACCATCGCTATTGAAATCCAGAAGTGCTAGAAAACAAAATTATACAATTTAAATTAAGTATTGAGCATTGGGGGAATCAAAGCAAAAGCAAGATCACATAATCCATGTAGTAAAACATTTTAAAACTTGTCTTTGTAGTAATAAAGTGTGCTAGTACATTAGTACTAGATAAGATCATACTACTTCAATGACCAAATCATATTTAAATTCGTAAAAACATAAGTAACTAAAAAATTAAAATAAAAAAACAAGAGTTAACTTGACCTAACACACCAATAATAGATCAGTCAAAAAGTACGACCTAACATATTTTTAGTTAAAGACTTTATTTTATAGCTGAATAAAACAAAACAAAAATAATACGCCCAATATATACTCCAACACATAGGTAGTTCAACTGAACCAGCTAACAATATTGACTGATAATTTACATTTTAAGGCCAAGTCAATGTAAAACTATAGGCTCGTAAACTCATGAAGAAATCGAGAGTTTACCAATTTTAATAGTGTTTACTCGAACTCGTATGAGTTTGCCAAAGAGAGTTTACATGCAAATTAACTCATTTTCATAATCTAGAATCGTAAATTCATAACGGCATTAGGTTCCTTGATCATTAGTATCACTGAGTTACACTACTTATTCAAGCATATCAATGACAATTAATTAATCATTTAATGAATAATATCTTACTGGAAGAGTTTCCCATACTGCTTCATCAGTCATGTTTTCTTCATCTCCAGGCATCAAAGCCCTACACATCCTACCAAAAATTATTTTTGTCAATAAAGCATCTTTCTCAAAGAAGAGCATATAATAGTGTTGCAACTTGCCGCTTGTATAATTGATTAACAGTAACACTAAGCTTAAGTGCCTAACCTCGTGCCAATAGCCATACATTTGAATTGAACTAATACAGTCTTTTAAGCTATGATATTTTTCAACAATAAATATGATTTGTTGAAAGAAGACTAAAAAATGCAAGTTACTTTATAAGTCGTTTAACGATGTTGAACCTTTGTGGTGATTTCGATGTCCATTTTTCTAAAAGAGTTCCAACTGATAAAACAGAGATGGGGGACAATAACTTGAAATATAAGTGCAATCTCCTTATGAGGTATAGAATACAAATTTTAAAATCGCATACTCGAAAGCTATAAGAGGTATGAAGACAATATAATTACCTGATGTTATCAATCAAAATCACCACCTCTAAAGCTATAAGAGGTATGAATGCAATCTTTAAATTCACCACTGCAACATTACAATTAAAAATTATTCAAATTGACACCATCTTAATGAATAAATTAAAAAGGAAGGACCAAAATGTATCTTAATGTGAAAGGACAGAGGTCAATTATATCCATGATGGTTGCCTACCATAACTGCTCCCAAGATGTATGCAAAGAAGTAGCTCAAATGCAACAAGTAATGGTGTTGCTATGACTGAATGAGAAGGAGCCCACTGCACATGAAATTTTTATTACAAATACCTACCAAAGGACAGATTTCTAAGTCTCTGTAAACATGGAAGATATGTTCCAAGAAGTATATCTTACTTGGCGACCATGAGGCATCGAAGGAGCAGGCAAGGAAAACCTTCCTCGTGCTACCACAGCATGAAAAAGCCATAGGGGGGAAAATACAGTCCTACAAAAATAAAGATATGTTATAACATAACTAACTGTAAAAGGGAAGGGCATTAGCTATCTGAATCTATATCTTCTTAGAACTCAACAATCTATGAACTACTACCTAAAATTCGACCTCTCACTAATATTTTAAGACAGTTTGAAGCAGTAGACCCTGATTTAAGACAGTCATTTCATGCTCAACGCCATTGCAAGTTATCAATCCGGGGTAGCGCTGCGTAAAATATGCTGTAGCAGGATAGTGCATAATAGCAACAAAAAGTCATGAAAACAAACAAGTTTAAGCATCTAAGACTTAAAGTAACTAAACATTTAAATTCAACTTCGGAAAAAAGGCTAATAAAATAAGGATTTTTCCCTGTTAGCAGCCGCTACAGCCACGGTTTTGGGCGCTATAGCAGCCTCTACAGCAAACTGCTCTGCTACATACTTCGCCCCACTACACGGCGATAGTAGCGCGCTATTGACAATTATGCGACAACTTTGAATCCTTTATTTATTATGATCCCTTGTATAATTTGGTTGGGAACGGTACCCACCAGAGTTGCTATTAATTAGTGGGGTCCTCCTAATATGGACATCCTAGCTCAACCAGCTATATCTGGTTTTCTTCCTTAACCTCTGTAACAGCCAGTATACAGAACACAACCTCAGCTATATCCTTGCCAGAAGGATCCGGTCCCTGAAGGAGCTTGGCTTTAAGAGTATGTGAGAATCGAAAAATAATTTGTTTTTCGAATCACTTAAATCAATTCTTCACTTATAGATGCTCATATATCTTTAGTTTTAGAAAATCCTTTGAGGCTCAAAACTAGTCGTCATTCTCTTCTCCTAACACAATTAGTACAATCTAGCAAGAATCAACTTTATCATTGCTCAATGTAACATATGAAGAATTAATGGATCCTATGAATGTGTTGTCACTACGATACGATCATCAATCAAACTATTAAGTCAGGGCACTCTTTTGTGGCACATGAACTCACAGAGCATTTCTCATCTTGTTCTTCACCTTCTTCTTCCACTGCATTTGGATCTGCTTCTTTGCTTGATTCAGATGATGTGAACTCCTTGGCTCCATGTGCTTGACCTTCCCAATTTATGCGAACCAAGACAAACAACATGGTCACCATCACAATGCAGCAGCCCTAAGCAGCCAACAAACCAAGCCACATGCCTTTGAAATTGAATCAAACGCTGCAAAGAAACTCTCCATGTCTTGTGATTCCAAGCAATCCAATCTATTCACTCGAACAACAAAGCACCACCTCATCTGCTTCTCTAATGGATTCACAGGGTGGCCCAGCCACAGAGAAATGGTGACAGAGTGGATGGAGCTTCAACAGTGGCTCTTAAAACTGTTGTCCGACGTTGCAACTTGACTATTGAAAAGCTATGGCGTAAGGAACCGGTTACAGCCGGTTGAACGGGGATGTTCATGGTTGGACCGTCTCCATATTAGGAAACCATAATTAGTGAGGCAATGGATATTATAATATGTCTCATATTGTTAATGCATTAGGGTTTGAAAGCCTTATTGCCAAAAAAAAAAAGAACTTTCTTTTGGTACAAATACATAACAAAGTTAACTAGAAAGAGGAGGGTGCCATTGATGGGGCAAATCTTTTCCATCCTTACTAGCTCAACCAAGACCATATCACTGGAAGGTAATTGAGCTTAAATGCGTATTATATTTCACAATGTTAGTAAATAAATGTATCAAAATTTCATTCCACATAGATCATCACTTTACTCTCATTGAGACAGAGGACACTAAAAAATAGGGTTCCACTTCCACAATAAAATCAAAAACTAAAATGAAATTCCAGTGTCACAAAGGGATAACAGCAACCAAGAACTCAAACTGGAAGCTAACAGCATATACAAAGGAAGCAGACAATTTTTCTAAAAGGAAAAATATCCAGTCAATTGAATGCCATTTTCATAGAAAATTAAAAAAAAATTGAGAAACAAAAAAGCCTCTACGCATGCATTGAGAAACAAAAGGGGGGAAACAGAATTAACACCAATATTTGTCTATCACATAAAAAATCACAACTTGATGATGAATCCAGATATGATAATTCAAAAAAGAAGAAGAAAATCAAAATTTTGTTGTGGAAGAGAAAGAACTCACCACCATGAGCAGAGAAGAAGATGGTCAAGCTTGAGAGAAAGAAGAAGAGTAAAGGAGAAGAGCAAGGCATGAGCTAACATGGCTTGAAAGGACTTCGCCACCCTTCTCCAACTCGCCACCCTCCTTTGAACCAGCATTTTCTCACCAAAAGAATTGCAGAGAGAGAAAGAGAAGACAAAAGAGAAGCACTTGCTGCTGACGACACGAAGAAAGAGAAAACACGCGTCTCTCTCTCTCTCTCTCTCTCTCTCTCTCTCTCTCTGTGTCTGTAAGAATTGAGAAAACCGAAACTGATGACCAAAATATCGCAGTGAAAAATCCTCGGAGGTTGCAAAGAAAGAGAGTGACTTTGGAACAAACTTTTTTTATTTCTCTCTCTCATTGTCTTCTGTTTCACGCCAAAGCAACGTTTTTATTAATAGCTGTGCTTTTTGTGTTGTGCAAAGAGAATAATTCTTTTGTCAAAAAAAAGAGAGAATAATTCCAATGGACTAAAATACCCCCAAATATATGCTTATGGTCCTTTCATATACTAGCAATCTTTTATTTTATTTAACTCTAATTAAGAAAAATAGTTAAGTAAAACACAATGGATGACCAATCTAAATGAGGATTAGTCGCTGCGTCAAATGCAGAAATACTCCTGACTCGACAAAAAAAAACACAATTGTTGATCTATAGTTATTTATTTTACTTCCTATATTTAATAAAAAAATACATGATGCGTCAAAAAAAAATACATGTTTTTAATCCCCAATCTCGACTAAAAACAAAATAAATAAAAAAATAAAAAGACTTAAGAAAAATAAATTTTATACAAACTAATCTTAAACATTAATCCACACATTCAACCAAATTTTAAAAAGTTGATGCGCAGAAAAAGAAACGCGCGGCTTGAATGAGAAGATTCATTTAAAGAGTACATATTATAATGATAAATGATAATAAGCCTTTATTAGTTTTAAAAAAAGGTGTTGCAATCTTTTGTTTATTAACAAAAGGATAAAAACAATAAGAAAATTTAGAGTTGTCAAAAAATAATAATAATTTAGAAATTGTTCTAACAATGTTGTTTGTCCAGTTATCCAATTACACTATGTGTACTTTTTAAAAAAAAAGGTAATTGAAGTGTTGTCAAAAAAAGTAATTGAATTTTGTCAAAAAAAAATAGTAAATGAATAATAATAATAATAATAGATGTACTAAAAAAATAGAATAAATACCGCATTTGTGGATTTTCTCCTAAAATCAACAAGCATGGTAACTTAAAACACAAAAACAATAATCTAAAAAAAAACGCAAAAACAATAAGCATGATGTCTGAGATCTTTTATTTTCAATAATTTCGGTTCACATTAATTTGATTAAAATCGTCATTGAAAAATAAGCAAACTTGGCCTACATTTGACTCAATTTAAAACCGATAGGATTTTGTTGCTTTTGCCAAACGTAATTTATTTTGAAAATTTTAATTGTTGAATCAATTTAAAAATGAGATAGGGACATACTTGTAATCCGTATTGCTTAACTGGATGAGGTGAATCAAATTTCTATCTTAAAAATTGGCAATATGATTAATTCTTAAGAATATCGAATGGGTTGCTTAACGTAATTTATTTTGAAAAAATTTAGTAACGGTTCCACTATGTTTGGATTATTATGAAATAAAGTGAGGAGAAAAAAAGGGAAAAAAAATAGGAGAAATGATTGTCAATTAATTTGGTTTTGAGAGAGCTGAATAGAAAACGTGAGAAGTTAGTTTTCATAAAATTATCTAAATATCACTTCTCAGAGTAGAAGAGGTTCACTCACTTGAAATGCTATTAATAAAGCGCTCCATTTTTTGCAAAACGATTTTCAATTTAAAGTGAGAGGTGAATCAACTAATAGTAGTATTTGGTACGAGTGTTGGTTGTCTAAGGAGCATTTGTGTTATCAAATCCCTTTTGTTGACATACATGATCGGGACATTAAAATTAGTGATGTTTATGCTAATGGTAAATGAAATCTCGAAATGTTATATTCCTTCCTTACTTTAGAATTTCAACACAACATTACATCCCTAACATCAAGGCTCGTTGAAGGGATATCAGATACATGGGTTGGCGTCATACTTTCACCGGTGAATACACAACTCGTGGGTCTTGTGCGCTTTAATCATACCCAGAACCAACAATGGTATTGGTCTTGGTTATGGAAGCTCCATATTCCAACTAATATGCAGTTGTTTATACGGTAATTTTGTCACCCATCTTTGCCAAACTCGTTGCTAGAAATATCATCCCTTCTGGTTGCAGGATTCATGAAAAAACTTATCTGCATTGCTTTTTTACTTGCAGTCTCACTAAAGAGATTTCACGGAGTTGTGGCGTTCCTTTGAATATCCTCCATGTGGCTGACGATTTCGATCATTTTGAGTGGGTATACGAGACAGTCACACAACATGGTATTTTCTTCTTGTTTGTGCTTTGAAAAAGTCTTCTTAATTTTGTTAAGAAAGAGGGAGACCAAGAATATATAATTCGCTCATGATCTTATTTACAAAATGCACCAGTCAGAAACACCTAAGTTGTATTTGACTTTGCTTTTTTCTCTTATACTATTGTTTTAGAATGTTGTGAGATATAGTTAAATATATTCTTTGGAGGCTGTGGGTGTACTGGGGCTATGGAGTGTTTGAGACAAGTCTATGTGTTGTAACAATTTTCACATAGTGTTATTCTCTAGTTGTCATTAGACAACGGTTCGTGGTTTTTCTCCGGTTTTGGAGTTGTTGGGGAAAAACAACATATAGAAATAAAATGAGCACAATCGAAATACAATAATTTAATATGGAAAACTCCAAAACCAGAGAAAAACCACGAACAGTTGTCTAATGACAACCAGAGACTATGTGAAAAAACAATTATAACATTAGACCTCTCTCAAATGCTGCACGGCTCTAGTGCACCCACACCCTCCGAAGAAAAAATATTTAACTACATTTCACAACACTCTAAAACAATAGTATAAGAGAAAAAACAAAGTCAAATACAATTTAAGGTGCTTTTGATTGGTGTATTTTGTAATGAAAAATTTGAGCCCATTATATAGCATTGGTCTCCCTCTTCCTTTAGAAAACTAAGCAATTTGGGACATTTTCAAGATGCTCAATTTCCAATTGACTCCAACAATCTCCATCTTGATTGTAATTGATCCATGAGACATCTTCCGCTTTCAATGTCTACACTGACAATCATGGTTCAAAAGAACTATCATACTCTACCATAGATAGTATACCACTTGAAGCTAGACCACTCCAATAATTTTATCCATGCCAAAAGTCATCGACATAACTTCTTCAAGATGCTCAACTCCTATCAACTACAACAGTCTCCACATTGATTTTAATTGATATTTGAGACATCTTCATTGTCTACACCGACAATTATAGTTAAAAAAGAACTATCATACTCCACCTAAGGAGTATACTTCACTTGAAGCTAAACCACTTCAAGAATTTCTCCATGTCGAAAGTCATCTACATAACACCTTGTCCAACTCATATTGTATCAACACATCCATGACACGTATTTTCCACAAGCAAGGAAAGAGAGGTTGTTCACAATAGACACGCTTAAATATCAAACCTTTCCTTAGCCAAAACATTTCTCAAACAGTACTTTCATAGTATCAAACTTCTTTTATGATGTGGAAGATCAGACCAAACTGCAACCACAGAGCATACTAAAAAATTAATACCCCACTGAACCAAAAGCTTCTGATTCCAGTTGTTGGGGAAAACAACATAGAGAAATAAAATGAGCACAAATGGAACACAATAATTTAACGAGAAAAACCATGAACCGTTGTCTAATATGACAGCTAGAGAATATAACATTATGTGAAATTTTTTTACAACACGTATACCTCTCTTAAACACCCCACGGCCCCAAAACACCCACACCCTCCGAAGAAAATATTTTACTACATCTCACAATACTCTAAAACAAGAGTATAATAAGAGAAAAACACAACGTCAAATACAACTTAAGGTGTTTCTGACTGGTGCATTTTGTAATGAAGAACTTGAGCCCATTATATAACCTTGGTCTCCCTCTCCCTTCACAAAACTAAGCAATGTGGGACTTTTTCAAGATACTCAATTTCCAATCGACTCTAACAATCTCCACATTGATTGTAATTGATTCACGAGGCATCTTCCGCTTTCATTGTCTACATCGACAATCATAGTTCAAAAGAACTATCATACTCTACCGTAGAGAGTATACCACTTGAAGCTAAACCACTCCAATAATTTTATCAATGTCAAAAGTCAACGACACAACTTCTTCAAAATCCTCAATTCACATCAACTCCAACAATCCCCACCTTCATTGTAATTGATACCCGAGACATCTTCATTGTATATACCGACAATCATAGTTCAAAAGAACTATCATACTCCATCGTAGAGAGTATACTTCACTTGAAGCTAAACTTGCACTCCAATAATTTATCTATGCCGAAAGCCATCGACATAATTTTTTCAAGATGCTCAATTTCTATCAACTCCAACACATACTTCATCTAATATGCAGTTGTTTATATGACAATTTTGCCACTCGGCTTTGCCAACTCGTGCCATTCTCGTTGCTTGAAATATCATCCATTCTGGTACTTGTTTGAGGTGCAGGATTCGTGAATAAACTTATCTGCATTGCTTTTTTACTTGCAATCTCACTAAAGAGATTTCGCAGGGTTGGGGTGTTCCCTTGAATATCCTCCTTGTGGTTGAGGATTTCGATTATTTTGAGTCGGTATATGAGATGGTAAACAACATATGGTATTTCCTTATTGTTTGTGTGTATGAGGAACAACCGGTGTTTAAAGGAATAAAAACTCCAACGGTAGTGGTTGTGGGACAAGTGTGAGGTTTGTTTCAAGACACTATGCATGCTTTTGGTGACAATGTTACTCAAAAGAATCAACCAGCTTTAGTGAAAGAGGTCATGTGTAGAGCTCTCAATGGGCCGGCCCGCCCAGGCCCATCGGGCCAAACGGTGTATATGGCGGAGAAGTGGAGCCACCCAATATTCGAGATGAAATTGCAAAATGTAAGGCCCAAGCCCGCCCAACACAAACCCATGGCGTTGGGCACTTACCAAGCCACAAATCATTGACTTTTTAAAATTTTGTATAAATCAAAATTAGAATTTCCAACCACTATGTCTAACTTCAAACACAAATCTTGAAACTTGCATATCGAGTTGATTTCATATATATGAAAAAAGGTGGAAAGTTGATATATCGTGATTAAATTCTCATGATATTACCGACTCAAAATTTGAGTTACCAAATCTTATTCGCTTTGCCTCTAATTTATTTGTTTCTTGAGTGTGATTCATTAGAATTAGGATTAGGATTAGATTAGGATGTTGGTTGCCTTTATACCGAATTGGTATTTTTTTTGAAATAGGACAATTTCAATAGAAAAGAAGACAAAGGCATCTCGAACAATTATGGATCGGTATTTGGTGGTGGTGTTTTTTTGAGTCGAATCGCCTTCAAGAATTTATGAATGGAGTTGCGAAGCGGTTTGAAGAGAAGACGAAGGGACGATCCGCGTTCTCCAAAATTGAAGGCGTGGAATAAATAATTGATTTGTCATATTTTGATTGGATAAAAGTAAAAAAGCATGTATAGCACTTGTCATATTTAAAAATTAAAAAACAAAAAACAAACGGGCGGCCATATGTACTACGCCGCCAATAACATCATCGCCAATCGGGCGCCAAAAACATACCGATTGATTTTGAAATTACTTATTTTTAAGTCTGCCCGCCCTGTCGGGCCATTGAAGTGGCTTCACTGGGCCGGGCCCAAATTGACAGCTCTAGAAGTAACACGACGAGGGTTGGGTTGTGCTTAACGTTGATGGAAATGCAATTTCCATTCTCGGTATGGTTGGCTTCGGTGGGATCATTAGAGATCATGAGAGATCTTTCATTCGTGACTTTCACAACTCCATTGACTAACGATTCCACAAACCACTTCGCCCTTTTCACAAGGCCTCACGCTTGAGGGGCTGTGTATTGGTCATGAGAAAACCGCCCCTAGTATCAAAGTATATGTTAGAAATATATTTACTTAAGGATATTTCAATACTTTCAGAAATAATCAATACTCCTCTTGTTTTCTTTAGTAGTTTTTTCTCTTAACCATATAACCTCAAAATCACTTCCATTTCTTACTTATATCTCACATTTTCCACCTTTCTTCAATTGGCCTTCCTTTGAAATGAAAATTCATATGTATTAAAAAGTAATGTAATCAATACCCACATTGAGGATACATATTAATTTAATCAAGATTTTTTTTGACGAAATTTAATCAAGAAATTTATGAAATGGATTAATTATATATGAGTTTGTTGAAGAATAATTTAGCAGTTACTTTGTTCAGCATCAAATAACTATACACTTTATTATGAAAATACTGCATGATTGAAACGGAACGAAGTATGAATGATTGGGGAAAGTATCCAAATTAATTTATTTATTTTTGACCAAAATAAAATAAATAGTCAAGCTAGTAGGTCTACCATTGCCAGCTTGGAGAGAAGGCCTACAAATTGTAGACGTATTTCCAGAATGACGATCCCTCTTTGCGTTAGAAACTTAGAATAGAGCTGAGGCACGATTTATTAGGTTAAAAACTAAAATCAGCTCATTATTTACAACGGCCCATTAGCTCAGTTGGTTAGAGCGTGGTGCTAATAACGCCAAGGTCGCAGGTTCGAGACCTGCATGGGCCAATTTTAATTTTTTTTGACATGTTGTATTCTGTTCACAAATGTGGTACAAATTCCAATCCAACCAAACCAACAAATATAATTGACGTGAACGTCACAGATTGTATCAACTATATATTGTTTCCTCTAAATGCTTGGGTTGGTATACCAGCCATAAATCTCATACATACTTACCATCATGCTCCAATATTTTTAGTGTATCTTTATCATCACAAATAATATTTCAGCAGCTCATCATTGATATTGGACACTAATCAATACATTTCAGCAGCTCATACTTTGATCTTCATTATTCAACCATTTCAGCAGCTCATACTTACGTACAATACTTAGCAAATTTACAAATTTTTATGATCACTACGTTTGTTGGGAGATATGAGGCTGTGTGCTACTTGGGAAAATTGTTGTAAGATACTGTAGAAAAAGACTTTACGCTACACTGTCCTATAAATGATATGTGAACTTCATAAGGATGTGTTTGGACGAAGGAATTTTATTAAGTTAAGGTAGTTTTAGAGGATCATATGACTGATTAATTAATAAATGTAAAGAATTTTTAAAATGAACCGATTATAATTATAAAACTAACTTTAAAGAATTTGAAATATCACTTCAAAATTATGAATTTGAAATTCCTCCCTCTATAATGGTATCATTTTTCAAAAATACCTATTTTTCCCAAACATCTAGATTCACTAACTGTCTAAATGCGTGATACAGTTTTATACGTACTCTCTCTGGATTGGACTCAACTCAAGCTGCATGTGTCAAGAAACAAGAACATGTATAAAGAAACCACCAAATTATCATTACCTCATTGTCTCATCATCATGTTGAAGGAGACCATACAATACACAACACAACATGTTTCAGCACACCTTGAAGGATAAAAAAAAAAAAAACCACACCCCCAAACAAAAAGATAAAAAAAATATAAATAATACAAACATATACTACTACCTCATAGGTACGATGATAATAATAGGCCTTTAATTAGATAAAAATTATAAAGACCTTAATATTAGTTTGTTTTGTTCTAAGATATTGATATTATATTGGTCCTTTGTCTCTTAACACTTCCAGAAGCAGATTCATCACCAACACTGATCTTTTCCATCACAGCTTTAAGTGCTTCTTGTATTGAACTAATGCAATACTGTAACTGTTGCTGCTGATTATGTTCTTCACCTTCACCACCACTACTTGAAGTTGAATCCTGAATATCTTCCCCAGTGATGAACAACACATTCTTCACACGTCCACCTAGTGTTGTGATATCAGCTTTAAGGGTTCTTAACCTCAATGCTTTCAATGTCTTAATAAGTTCAGGTAAAAGATCTGATCTATCATCACAGCAAAGTGATGCTCTTATCACAAACTTTCCATCTTCATCAGCTGTATCCACTATCAGCTCATCACATTCAGTTGGAACGGGACTCGTTTCGGCTATCAATGATGTTTGACGCTTCAGTTCTTTTACATGTTGAATCACTTCTGCTAGCAATGATGCTTTGTCCGTCTAAAAATTCCATAAATAGAATCAATACACTGAAAGACTGATAAAAAAGAAGAAATGTAGTAATAAGACTGATAAAAAGAAACAAATACTCTAATCTGCTTCCTATTATAAGAAAACTTTGCATTTTTAAGTTAATGTATTTTGTATATACGCACACCATGATCTTGGTTGTGACATCATGACTATTGATATCATTATAGTCACTGTGATCTAGGAAGTATCAACTGTACGTATTTAACTGCAACTTTACGGTAGTCACTGTTATTTTTTAAAGGCGAAAAATTGTATTAAATAGAAAATCAAGGGATAACCTAATAGAAGCAAGATGAAGGTAAGATATCTTGATTTGGTTAGCTACTTCTTGAGTTATTTGGGGAGCTACAAATGATGGTGTAATTTTAAGGGGGACTACCGTAAATGTGGTGGCGTTGTTTCAATGGGTGTAGTGAATATTCATGTTGATTTATTGAAAGGACTAATAGAAATTCGAGTATATATAGTATTCTCGAGATGTTTCTCCAATCCTTTGTCATACCTTAATGCGGTATTATCATGATGTAACTGGGTTCGAGTACCTCTTATGCTCATGGATGTTATGAGCTTGGTAGGTTTATAGCATGTTTGTTGAATCATGAATGAAACTATAGAGGGTCTTTTGAAATGGTGAAAAGTGTCGTGGAGAATGTTATGGTAGATGATGAGATGAGATAGGTAGGTAGATAGATAGTGTGTGTGTGTGTGTGTGTGTGTGTTTGTGACTGACAAGGGTGCTAGTTTTTGTCTCTTTGTTCCTTTACTTCTTTTCATTCACAAACTGAGTTTGACTGATCAAACATTATATCCGGCAACAAAATTTGCATGCGAAGCGAATTGAAGAAGCTTTTCAACTTCTGCTTTGGTTCCTCTTTATCATACCTATTGCCAACCAAGCGACATTATAACACTAAGACACTTTTTATCTCACTTACTTTTCTAGCCAGCTAGCTTCTTCCTTCCTCGGAACTACCACAGATCAGAGAGAGAAACACTCCCAAATTAAAGAGAATAAGAGATTACCAATGTGTAATCAAGTGATTAAAGCAAGCAAGCAAACAATGAGACAGACTCTTTGCATCTCATTTTCTAAAAGGCTTTTCTATTTTTCATTTTTTTGTTATTATTATTATTATTATTATTTTTTGACAAAGTTATTATTATTATTATTATTATTATTATTATTATTATTATTATTATCAGATATCAGATCAAAGTAACAGACAGAATCTTAAAAAGGCATAGCTCTTTCAATTGAAACACTGATGATCCACTACACAACTTGTTAAAGGCGCGCGTGTTAAATATAATTATATGCATGTGTGATTGTGATGATTAAATGATACAGTATATAATTACAATAATATTTTGGTAACTTGAATAATTAAATTTGACTTACTTTAGTTGTGCTTGGCAACAAGCTACGAAGTTTAGCAAGGTGATTATTGATTCTCTCTCTACGTCTCCTTTCAGCTTCACTATGACTCTTAGAAGCAGCAAGAGCTTTAGCCTCCATGATTTCTTGAGCAGTCATCTTTCCAAGCTCAGTTTGGAATCCAAAAGGTGCTGATACTGAACCATGTTGTCCAAAAGTATCTGATATGATTCTAAGTTGTTCAGAAGATGAACAACCATGATCATATGCAAACTGAAGTGAATTAGGAACCCTTCTGTTAAATAAACTTGCATAGGGTGAAGCAGCTTGTGAAGGAGGAGGAGGAGGAGGAGGGATAACAAATGAGTTATGATGATGATCATATTGATATTGTTGATTCTGAACAACCTGTGGTATACACCAAGGTTGTAAGATTGGTGAAACTTCATGACCAGGAAACATGTTATTCAATGATCCTCTTCCTCCTCCTCCAGTAAAGATATCATCAGTGTTATTTTGTTGTTGAAGGAGAAACTGTTCTTGATATGTCTCAAAGTTATTGATTGCTTGAGATTGAGAAGAACACTGTCCTTGATCTTCTTGCTGTATCATTATTTTCCTGTGTTTTGATCAAGAATATATCTAAGCTTCAAGGCTTTATATATATATATATATTGTTGAAGTAAAGATAAAGGAAGATTGAGATTGAAATGTCAGAAGGTGAGGTATAGATTTTTGTATATATGCATATATATATATATATATATATATATATATATATATATATATATATATATATATATATATATATATATATATATATATATATATATATATATATATATATAATAATTTGTCTGATATGACTAAGAAAAAGGAATAAAAATGAAAAGTGTAATATATTAGAATGGCAACGTGGGTTAGTGAAAAGAATAAAAAGAAATAGTGGAAACAAACCTTTGATGTGTGGTGTGGTGTGAGTGAAATGAATGAATAATACGATGTTTCAAATCTGTCTTCTCTTCTAATTCATTATATCGTGCTGAGGATCTTTCTTTGTTTCTATCTCTCTATAGTGGTGGTGGGCGGCGAAAGAAAAGTCCAAAGCCTAAGATCTCTCTCTTTCTCTCTATATATCTCTATCTTTCTTTTTGGTCTCAATGTCAAATCTCTTTCACTTGGTAGGTTTTTTCTGCCACAAACATTTGTGAAGGGTATGTATGGTAGTGACCCTTTTAGATTCAACAAAACTTTCCTTTCCCTTTGTGCTTTGTTGGTCTCTTTTTGGTTTCTCTTCTTCTAATCTTGCAGCCTTTTTGGCCACCACCACCCCTCTAACATATATAGAGACCGTTTGAGTGCTACTATAGCTACTCCTACTTTCCTTTCTTCTTACGCAAATCTCTCTTTTTTCTACTACACATGCGTGGCCATGCTTCTTCTTTACACACTAAATTATACTACTAATACTCATGCTTATATACATATAATTGTAATTAATCTTAAAGAAATTAAAATAAGTTTAATGTTTTTTGTGTGAGAGAGGAAAGAGAGAGAGATGGGGATGGGAAACACAAGCAAAACATAGTGAACATACAACACAGATTGTCTACCGACCATAGAAACTGTTACCCTAGCTATCATCATGATTCAATGCTTAGCCAAGCTTTTTCTTTCTTAATATTTTTTTATGAGTGAGGTCCTTTGGGAAAGTACTACTAGTAGTATTTTATAGACAAATATTATTATTATTATTCATTCATTCATTCAAAGGACTCCGCTTTATAAGTTAGCAAACGCCAAAATTGTTAAACAATATATCGTCGCTTGGGTTTGAACTCAAAATGTCGCAGTTGTTGTGTGAGTTTCAAGTGACGCTTACTTTTCTGTCAATAAATCAAAAAAGGTTAACAATTTATTAAAAGAATACGTGACAAAAAAAATTAGACATCGAAAAGTACATAAAGTGTATATAATATGTTTGAAAACTTAAACCTAGTACGTACAATACAACAAATTAAATTAAAGTGATCAGAATATCCATGTCTCAGGATCTGTAGTGTTGAAGCCGAAATCATTGATTGAATATGTATGTAATGAATTGAAGTTGATCTATCAATCTGAACCAACCAAACACTGTATAAGACGATAAATCAAACAATGTCACACCAAGGTGACGAACAAAACAACACCGCACTTGGACGGTGAAATCAATGAAAAGCACGAAACAAAAGCTAGATCTACGAGGTAACCATTTATTTAGATGAAAAAGAGAAAGAAAGTGATGCAAAAGGGTAATTTCAGGCCAAGGACAAATGGACCTTGCTTTAGCTTGGGGCATTTTCCCCTACTTGAAAAATTATTTTGCTTATTTATATATATATATATATATATATATATATATATATATATATATATATATATATATAATGTCACTTTTCCCCATAAAAAAAAGGGTGGCTCCCATAAGATAATTTTTAAATTAAATATAGAAATTTACAAGTAATAAATAAAAAAGAGAATAAGTCGGAACAATTTTAATTGTTTAGTTATGTGATTTGTAAAAATTTAGGTATTTAAGGATTTTTCTGTAATGAAACTATATGTATTTTGTAAAAACGTACAATATTTTTTTTACAAGATTTTATAGGCTATTTTTTGCTCACACTTAATAAAAAGTTCTGGATCCATACAGTATCAGGTAAAATAATGACCTAAAATCACTCATCTTCGATAAATAGGTTGGAAGAAGGAGAAAGTAAAAAGAAAATGACGAAGGTTGTCCACTTTTAAAAAGAAAAAGAATACTTTATTTTTATTTTTTTCTCTAATTTACCAAATAAAAAAATTAATTTATAGTTTTAAACTTTTTTCATAAACCAGACTAAAGTATGTTTATATTAAAAAAATATTTTTTGTTTTCATTTATAAAAATTTTACCTTAATATAAAATACAAATGTTGAAAGCAAAATTGAAATATCACTTTTATAGATAAAACAAAAATAAAAAAATTAATGCAAAAAACATTTTGTGAAGACTAAACGGAGTCGTTGCTTGCATAACAGTTTTGATTTTGTGAAGACAATGGAGTATTTTATTACTTATTTTAGGGCAATTTTAGTCCTTTGGCCTTTAGGCGTTTCCTTTTCCTTGGTACCTCGGTGAAGCCCCCCACGTTATACTCCCTCTCTTGTTATGTCCACCTTACTTACCCTTTAATTTCTGCTTCTCCAACACCATGTAATCATTGTGTCTTGGAACACACTCCATTCCACTTCATCTTCTCTCACATTTCCTCATATTGGTTTCAGTTGTAATTGTAATATAATTCAATGAATTGAAGGTGCAAATTAATATTTATATTCGTGGCTCACTTTTTTTATATGGAGGCTTATTATATTCTACTAATAACTCCAAGTTTAGATGTAAGTATGTAGTTATGCGCTCTATCTTAAGAGACAGATTCGGCTAATATTCGGGTTCGATCTTCAGCGATAGAATAAATTGGGACTAGATTTACTTGTCTCTCGACTGAATTTTGAATTATTAAATATTTATTTTTCCTAATTAAACACTGAAGCGAGGTCAAATACCTTTCGACTAAAATGATATTCTACTGCCAAGGAAGGTTGACTCAGTTGGTAAGGAGTTGGCTCACAAGGTCGTGGGTTAAACTCCTGCTGCCGATGTGAGGACCTCGAGTGGGTGATCTGTAAATACCTCTGTAAGCGTTCAAAGAGCCTTGAGGCCTGTCTTGACCTTGGTTAGCCCCCGGAGCCCAACTCACCTAAACTTTTTAATCTAAAAAAAAGAAAAATAAAATGATATTCTACTATATTCTTTTGAAAGCATGGGAAAACTGGTTAAGCATAGCAGTGGTACAGTAAATCATGTTAAAAAGTATGGTTTTCTTTATTTTGTGAACAATCTTAAAAAATAAAAACAAGTAAAAAGTAGTTGCGGATAAAAAATAATAGACTGAGGTCAAATTGATTTTTTAGGTTTGCATACTTGTTTTTTATTTTATTTTATGCATACTTGTTTTTTTAGAAAACAAATCTAATTTGTATGAATAAAAATACAAGAACAAAAAAGTTAATGGACAACTATCTCTTACGAAAGCAACCATATTTTATATTTTTTTTGGTACAAATACATATTTTTTTAACTGAAGAGAAAGTATACATATGCCACTCATGAACTAGACTTTTCACTATATTTATACTGTTTAATCTCCATATTTCAATCTACTCTCTCCAACTTTAAATTTTAATATTTTTCTTTTCCTCTTTATATTATTTAATGTGTGATTGAGATTTCCCACGAATTGTGATTCAAAATGCATAATCACTCGTAACAAACAAATAGTAATAATCATACAAAGATTATCTCAGGATCTATTTGATAAAAAAAAATAGCAGATAACAAATAAACTAACTTGAATTTTACTTTTCGAAAGTAAGTGTAACTTATTAAAAAAAATGAGCAGCCAATAATACGATTTTGTGACATTCTTTGTTAGCCAAAAAATGGGAAAAGATTATCCAAAATTATTGTGTGAAAATAATGCATAAAAACATGTCACTTCAGAATGGTTGGTAAGATATTGTCCACCAGAATGTTGCTAACTTGAAAAGGCCACACAATAGCAGGGAATAATAGATGTTTCCATTTACTTTTGACAAGTGGCACGCTTTTATAACCACTCTCCCTCTTTTTCTCAACTCAATTTCTATTACTTTTCAATTTTTTAATTAAATAAAGTTTAGGTGAGTTGCGTCTCTAAGTTCACCGAGGTTAGAGAAATTCTCAAGCATAGCCAGACCTACATGCTAGTGTGGGGATGAGCTTGCACCACTTAAAATAAGGCTTAACTACTGTTTCGATCTCCTATTTTACAAAATTCGCAATTTTAGTCCTCTCATTTTACTTTTCGCAATTTTTGTTCCTAATTATATCAAATCCGCAATTTTAGTCCCCCTATTTTTTTGCAATTTTGGTCCTCCAATTTTATCAAATTCGCAATTTTAATCCCCGTTAAATTTTCAATAATTTTCTTTTATTAAAATACTAATGTGGTAGAAACGTGTAATTCTAGCCTAATCATTAGGTGTTGACGCGGCATACAAATGTCATGTTGACTCCATGATATAGTATAAAATATACACTTTATACTTTTGTTTTAGTCTAATAATAATAGTACAAAATATATAAACAAAATATAAATATGTGAACACCCAACGACTACACTAGCACAGTATGCACCTGCCACATCACTACTTGCCGCATTGGCATTTCCATCAAAAGTTAGATAGAAATTTAACAGGAGGACTAGAATTTCGTATTCAATAAAATTGGGGGATCAAAACTGCAAGAAAAAAAAAACGAAGGGACTAAAATTGCGCATACAATAAAATTGAGGGACCAAAATTGCGAAAAATAAAATAGAGGGACTAAAATTGCGGATCCGATAACATAGACGACCAAAAGTGCAATTAAGCCTAAAAATAAAAATTTGCACTTATTTTTTACTATAATTTTTATTTTGACCTTCCTGTACTAAAATTTTCACCTAAACCCATCAGTTTTGCAACATTTGATAGTTAAATAAAACTTCAACTCTCAATTTAGTTTCTGAACGTGCACGTTCTCCTCTGCTTGTCCCATAAAGTAAGTATATGAATTAATAAGCACAACAATCCAATTAATCAACAATCTTGATAATAATTTTTTTTTGACACCCCTAATCCAAGGTCATAAATATGTCACAGGCTTCAAGACTCTTTCAACACTTACAGAGATATTTACATATTATCTACCAACAATATCCTCACATCGGAAGGGGAATTCAAACCTATGTTATTGTGGAATGTGAGTTGAATTATTACCAACTTGACAAACACTCACGTAGCTCTTATTTTTCAATTTTGATTACTAGTGCCACTTAAAATTTTCTAAAAAAGGTTAAAAGTTAAAATTAGTGCAACATTTTTTTTTACTTTTACTGCAATTTCGTCTTTAGAGACTACTCATCATCGTTTAGTTTACCATATCCTGGAGCAGGGGCCGTGGTTGGTGGTCGCTGGTTGGTCCAAAAGATGTTGATATTGATTTTTGTTACTCTCTTTTTATGACTAGTGCATGGTAAAAAGCAAACAGGGCAATTTGGTATCCCTGGCTTAAAAGGCAAGTCTTAGATCTCTTAACTGGCAAAGACTGCAAAATAAAATAACACAGTTCCATAAGCAGTTTGGCCATCAAAAGTTAAACCAAAAATCATCAAAAGCCTATACACATTTCATTTCCTATTCAACATTATAATTGTTGAAAAAGGTGTGTACATTACTGAGAGCCTCACGACAGGACTCTATGCTTAATTTTAAATCTATTATTACATTTTTGTTTGTTTGTAATATGACAACATAACACTGTTTTTTTAAAAGCAAAGATGAGACAATATAAATAAAAGGAGAGTGTAAGGGTATTACAATTTGCTCCGGATCAAGACGAGGTCCATTCCGGATCATTAGGTCGCAGCAAACGGCCCACAAAACACTTCACCGAAAGAGGAATTCTCCCTCCATACACACGAAATTGCACTCAACGACAATCTACATCTTGCGTAGAGATCTAACGATCATCAACCTCAAATCTCACCACGAGCGTGTAAGCATCTCGAGTTTCTTTACATATCACATGATTACCGCGTGTTTATACACACACTCACATTGACCCACTTCTAAGTGATTTGTTGGCTCTATGCCTATTTTTACCATTAACAACCTATGGATCCCTCAAGATATGTATCATCAATTGGATTCTATGTATAGATAGTTCATCTAGGGGGGAGCATTGACATTGGGTGAAATGGAGTATCGTTTGTCAACCTTGGTCCAAGGGGGGTCTCATACTTAGAATGTCAAGACATGTGAACACCTACATGTTGGGTAAACATGTGTGGGAGATCATCCATAATCCTGACAAGGTTTAGGTCAAACTTCTCCCTTCTAAATATTTATATGGTTTGAATTTATTTAATGCTTCTTGCTCAGGAGCTTCCTATACTTGACGTTCTATTAGTAAAGCTGCAAGTTTACTGAAGGAATGGTTATATCAACTGCATTGGCCAAGGGAAGATTGTGTGACAGCCCTCCCTTCATTGAAATCCATGAGATTGATCTTACAGTTGTTGACATTTATTTAAATGGTGTTTGAAACTTTAATATTCCCTATACTCGCATATGATCTTCAAGAGCTCAAAGACATGATGCATGCTATTTTTATCAATCCTAATTATAAGGACTCTCTGATTTGGGAATCCTCCCCCAACGAGACCTACTCAACCAAAAATGGATATCTTTGGCTTATTCAACTCTCAAACTAACATGGTTGTCTTATTTTGCGCCATTCTCATAATTCCACTCAGTGATCTTGTTTTTAGAAATTGCTTCTTCCCAAGAATGTTAAGCTTTTTGCGTGGATGGTGCTCTACAATAGCTCGCCTACGAATCTGTTTTCATCAATTGAGACATATTACTAAAGACTCATCTTCCACGGATGTGGGGTTCGTAATGAGTCTATTCTTCATGTCATTAGAGTTTGCCCCTAAATTTCTAATATATGGTAGTATTTGTCCTTCAATTCCAATCCAGTTTCCATGATAATGAGGTTTTTAATGACATTAAAGCTCCTACTTGGAAAGTGTGTAATACTATTGCTCGATTTAGAAGCCTTGCAAGCAAAGATGATGGTTTCTAACAACAAAGTCTCTCAAAGGCGTTTAGACTCTTGGCTCCGTCCTCTGGACAACTTTGTTAAGCTTAACACTGACGTTCACAACTTTGATAATCCCGAAAGACTAGGCTTCAGTGGCGCTCTTAGGAATTCTAAAGGAGGATGTCTTTTCAGTTTTTCTGGTAAGTGTGGTCTTACAACTAATATTAATGCCAAACTTTTAGCTATTGTTAAAGGGCTCCTTCTAACTTGGGAGAAGGGCTACAAAAAGGTTATTTGTGTTCCCCATACCCATCCTTACGCTATTCTTCATCTCCTATATCCGCGAGCTCAAGAATTACGACTTGTCTCTTTCCTTTGTCCAAATTCTGTTGGAAGTAAATTGTATTGTTGGCTGGCTGCCCAAACACATAGCTTCTTAAAGTATTGAGGCGCTCTTATGGCACCTTTGCCTGACTGATTCATCCATGACCCTTCTAGCTGATGCTATGGGAATGCAGCGCAGTAGAGATTAGTTTATTTCGCTTTTTTTCCTTGCTTTTTTTCCTTACTGATCAAAAACTATATAGAGGTGGAAGTGAGGGCTGAGTGTAAAAACTAGATCCTTACGGAGTCTTATTTCTATCCTATGGTACAAAGACATTATTTGTAGTGAGTAGGGGTTGAGATATGGGGTGGGGGCAAAATAATCACCCATCTTGTCCAATTGCCATGTCTAATTAGTGCACAAGTAACTTAATGTAGATGAAATCCACCATTTTAATTTTAATTGCAAGTACACATAAAGACATTACTTTGTCCCCTGAGAGGGCATCCTTTCACTATTTCTTTTTGGAAAGAGGGTTATCTTTTTCCTAATAAGGTCAGTCACTAGACACTGTTTTCTTTTCTTACTGCAATGTTACTACTAACATGCTTGAGCATGAAATCCCCTTTTAAGCTTTTTATTTCATTTAAATTATATGATATATATTTCTTTTTGTGTAGGGCATGGAAGCTTAGAAAGAAAGGGTACTTGTTTTTTTAGAGCACTTTTGTGGCCACACGCATGTCTGCCTTGGTCCCGTTCTTCTTAACTTTTAAATTTTCTATAATATTATACACCAAAAACCTTTTATGTGTGTGTATAGTTTTTCAATAGTATTTTAAATTTTTAATCTAAAAAATTGATTTTAGAATAACCCTATTCAAACATTTGATGATAGCTGCACTACCACTACTAGCACTACCTATAACCCAAGAAGTCCCATTAAGTGGAGTTTATGATGACATCAGGCCCACCCTGTCATGACATCTGCTCTTTTAATCCCATGTGCCTCTTTGGCTTCTATACTAATTTTGCTCTCTAGCATTCACGACCAACTCAAGGAGACTATGAAAACGTTGATCCGTTTTTTTACACAAAGTTTAGGTGAGTTAGCTTTCAATGACTTATCAGGTTCAGAACAAACTTTAAGGTTTTTTGAGCACTTAACCACTTACAGATCACTTCTCAAAGAGGTCCCCATGCTAGTAGTGGGAGTTGAACTCATAGCCTTGTGAAGTGTGAGTCAACTCCTTACCAACTAAACCAACTTTCATTGACCTTCGTTAGTCATTATTATACAAAAAAAAAACATCACCAAAATCAATAAACTCATTTATTTTTCTAACTTTTTGAATGTTTTTCCATATATACTCTTATGAAAAATTACGAGGTATTTTTTTTGGTAAAACTTGAGCCAAATAGGGTTCTCGAGGCGTTATTCGCAAGGGTTGAAAACATTAGGGTCTCGAGGCATTATTCGCAAGAGAAAAAAAAGGAAAAACAAACCTAAGCCCGAGCCATTAGGGTTCTTGAGGCGTCATTCGCAAGGGTTGAAGACATTCCCAACGATGGTTGATTTAAGATGATCAATGCTTCCTTTGATCTAGCTCCAGGTTTAGCAAGGAAATCTGCAGATGAGTTACTCTCCCTAAGTGTGTGATGAATTTGAACTTCCCACTGTAACGCAAGCATATCTCAAAACGTTTTAAATCGTGGCTACACGTTGATGAAATTTGGGCGGAGACGAGGTTGTCAGCTTCACGGTCAGCAGCGAGTCCGTGTACCCAATAACTTCTGAATTCCCTTCTCATATGCCAGGCACAAGCCACGATAGAGAGCCATAAGCTCTGTGAAGAGGTTGTCTTGAATACCTAGGTAACCGGCAAACCCAACGATCCAGTTTCCTTCGCTATCTCTGAGAGTTCCTGAAAATTATGAGGTATTAAATACGCTTACTAAGTACTATCATTTAAAAGACAAACATTTTAAATAGAGTGATGATCAACTAACTTCAGGAGTAACTCTTTGTAGACATTAAATTCTATCGATCCAACCATCAAATTAATAGTTCTAATTGAGTAGATCAAATATGCAAATTTTCATAAAAAATTAAAAATGTTAGATCTTTAATCAAATAAGTTCAATTCAACGTATATTATATACTTTTTAAAATACATGTAACATATGGACTATAAGATTCAATAATTACATATATATTCAATTTCTATAATTTTTGGTATGCATGATCATTAAAATAATATAAAAAAGTTGATCCACACTCTTTTAAATAATAAATACACATTAAAGTTGTATGCCAATAAAAGCCGAGACTAAAAGTTTACCGCGCTTGGATGAGATAGTTTGGGCATCTTCCAACTTAAGCAGCGTTAAAATTATTGAGGGAGAACTTTGTTGTCCATTGTGATCCCACCCGATTCGAGTGATTAGACTCTGCAATTGCATGCAGAGGATATCCACTTTATACCAAAAAGTAAAATTACCTATCTTTAGATTATACTAATATTTGAATGTTCATACGAATTTACCTACAACTTATGTGTGTAAAGAGAGAAAGAGAATTCCTTCTGATGATTTTTCCTTAAAGAGAGTTTGCATTAAAAGGTTTTAGCGAGACTGTTTTTAAAAAAAAAAAAAAAGTGAATGAACATCGGTGTGAAATACGTACTACACATTTTGACATGCATATATGATGATGGTCATTGGCCAACCAAAACTGAGATTTTATATTTCTGTTTTCGAGCCTCAGAAATGATTAGGGGTACTTGATAGGAATAAAAGTTGCTTAAAGAACAGCACAAAAAAAGAAATGAAAGACAATTAAGAGCGCAAACAAGTATAGTATGCATTGAGTCATGCATAAACTATGATGATAGCTTGCTCGGCATGTATCATGTTTATTTATTTTTATCAAGTACTACGTTTCTCTTAATCTCACTTGAGATCAATTAATTCAGCGTGATCTACCTACCTTTATTGATCACAAAACAAGTAATGATAGTAAACCTAGCTAAGCTTTACTTGTATTCTTTTGTTATTTTTCCTTTTCCATAAAATATTGATATGATCTCCATAAGCATGTGACAAATTTGATATAACAATGTCCACACTCATAATTAGCTGTTATATTTGCATATGTGTTTACATTTGGGATTAATAAAATATTAGCATCGTCCCATTTTATTTGACGTTTAAGATTGTTATACATTGACTAAGAAAAACGGTTAATATTTTAAAATTTATGACAGTTATCTCATACTTTCGTAATATACTCCTTGTTATTTTATCTATCTTTTTTATAAACAAAAATTCATTCAAAGAAGCGAGTACAATGCGTACTCGAACCTGTATACAATAGATACTTTACTATAAGGTTTTACCTTCTCGGGCGGCTCCTCTTGGATAGAGTTCCCACTCGGTCTATTTGATCGTGGTGTGATTTTGGGGGCTAGGAGCAATCAGGTCTTCACTTGTTTTATGCGATGTCAGTTCTCACAGTGATGCGGCATGCAGTTTTTCGATGGTTAGGTTGGGTGCTTTCTGCTCTTTTGGCCGGGGGTTGAGCTTGATTTGACAGACTTTCCTTTGTGCACTTTGGAATATGAGGTATGTTGTCATTTTTTTGCTAAAGTCCTTGATTTTGATTATGTTGTCGAGATGATTAAACCCCTTTCCTGGTGGTGGTTTCTTTATAGGTTTAAGGGCCCGCAATATCTTTACTATGAGTGGCATGTTGCCCCTTCTATTCGTATTGACCCGAAATTAAATAGTCTCAATTTTGTCGGCTTGTACACGGGTTAGGGCACCCCTATTGCCCTATGTTAATGTACACATACATCCTTTTGCTTCAAAAAACAACCAATAGGTAAACCTTTGAAAATTACATAATTTCTTGCACCCCATGGTACCCGTGAAGTTACAAGCCAAACCAAATATCCCTCCTTCTTTTTCTTCTTCCTTGTTATAAAGCATCCAAATTGAAGAAAGTTCTGTAAATGGTCAATATGAAAGACGTCGAACACACCCAACCAAGCTGATACCAAATACCATATTTTGAGCGAAATTTTGCAACTAAAGAATTAATGACTTTGTAGCCTCAATAGTACCACGAGATTTATACCTTAAAGGAATATTACAGTCCCACCACAATCTCTTATTAATAATTAAGTATTAAAAAAAGAAAACTACATTAATACTTTAAGGATATAATCCAAGCCCATAATTCCAAAATCGTCTTTATTGGTGATTTTGGTGGGAAAAAAAATTTCACATACATGTATGTGACAATTGTCATGTGCATGTATGTGCATGTATGGCATATGTATGTTCTTAAAAAAAAATATCCAATAAGCGCGTTTGTAATTTAAACAAAAATTACAGACAATTAAGTAACCCCAATATTGTCACACCATTTACCAATATACCCTCATTTTATATCACGACAATTTTTTTGTCCAACACTTTTTTTATTATCAAAATTTACCCTCATTTTGTACCCCACTCTATATTTTGGGACCGACATACCTACCGACAATTTTTTTGTCCAACACTCTTTTTTTAATTATCAAAATGTACCCATCTTTTTGTACCTCACTGCTTACCAATATACCCCCACTCTATATTTTTGGACCGACATACCCTAACAAAAATTGAACCAATCTGATTTATGTTTGTAATAGGTAAATACAATTTATATTTGTTTTCTTAGTTATCAATATGTACCCCTCATATTTTGGCTTTTTGTACCCCCATTTGTTTACCAATATACCCCACTATATTTTTGGGACGGACATACCATTGACAAAATTGAACCAATCTGATTTATGTTTGTAATAGGTAAATACAATTTATATTTTTTAGTCGTATTTACCTATATACGATTTCATTGATTGAAAACCAAATAAATTTTTAAAAAAATTCTATTTATCTCGAGAATATAGTAAATACGATGTGATCTTTTATGGAAAATCAAATTTACTGTTTTATGAAGATAAATACGACTTACTATTTTTGAAGCTTATGGAGGAAATCGTATCTAAATAAATACGATGTGAAATGTCTTTGAAAATCGTATCTATCTCCTGGAAGGTAAATACGATGAGCTTTAAAATATTTACGGTCAAATCATATGTAAGTGATAAATGGTCAATATTTTGTAAAGGGTTTAGGGTTTAGGGTCAATGACTAAATTAAAACACTTTTGAAAAAGTCAATGACTAAATTGATATATTAAACGCTTTTAACACAAATAATGCAAAGTCTATCCGTAGCGATGTGACTAAATTTGGTGTTTCGATAATTTTAGTTAAAAGCAAAAGTATTGTTATAAAAAGTTTTTGCATTGGTAAATGTGAAAGTAGTGTAATCAATACGGGTAATTAATGCAAACTTTATTTCATTATTAATCTAGCAAACATTAGGCCCCACTCATTGTTTTTTGTCAACACTTTTTTTAATTATCAAAATGTACCCCTCATATTTTGGGTTTTCAGACTCTACCTCTTGTTAACCAATATACCCCCACCAATTTTGGTTTTGTTATACCCCACCCTATATTTTTGTGGACATACCCTTGACAAAAATTGAATCAATCTCGATTTATGTTTGTAATGAGTGCATACAATTTATATTTTTAGTCGTATTTACCTATATACGATTTCTTGTGAAAACCAAATAAAGGCTCCACTCATTGTTTTTTTGTCCAACACTTTTTTTAAAATTATCACAAATGTACCCCTCATATTTTGGTTTTTTTACCCCCATTTGTTTACCAATATACCCTCTATATTTTCGGCTCATTCTTTTTTTGTCCAAAACTTTTTTTATAAGTCCATTTTGTGTGTATTCTTAGTCATGTATGTGTTATAGTATGGTACACTTTACATTAACTACTTTATTAATCAATTTGGGAAGGAATTTTTGATAACATTAGTTGCAAATAATGCAAACTTTATGTCCATTATTAATCTAAGCAAAAATTAAGGCCCCACTCTTTTTTTTTTTTCCAAAGATTCATTGTTTTTATTATCAAAATGTATCTCACGACAATTGTGCCAACTTTTTTTTTCCCGACTATTTAACCACATCTATGTCTCAATTTTTATTTCATCTATTACGTTTTCAATTGGTATCTGAGATATCGAATAGTCGCCTTATTTCGCTTCTCCCATGCGTGCGAAAGCGCGGTGTATGTGTCCTAGTCGTTATTAATACTTCATCGGTATTGTAAAGTGTTGAGAAACGACTTTTTTAGCTAAAACAATCAAGTAATATGCCTCATTTAAACTTGGTTGCATGAGTATACATTTATTTATGTAGATATCAAATCTCAAATGATAGTGTTTCATTTGAAGGATAAAAGTTGCATTTGAGACTTTTTAAGAACCAAACTGGACGCAAACTGCTACAACTTTTTTACTACTAGTAGTATATATCAAATAATATTGAAAGAAGTAATCAAGTGAAATGGTAATGATATGTCCAAATAGAGGTAGTAGCTTCTAAGCCATGCTTGTTTTGCCTAGAGACATGTGCAACAAACTCATTACTACTTAATGGTGCCTTCCAATTAATTTGTCGCCCCGAACCCCTTTAATCAGGTGTGTTGTTACTACTATAAGCAATCGATTGGAGCTAGAAGCATGCTTGGATTTTCTGTAATCACCATTAACCATCATAACTTTTTTCAACTGTTGAGTCAAAAATAATAATTTTAACTATTATTAGTAAAGTCCCTCTAGCCCCCCTTTGTATCAACATGAACCATTTATAGTGCAAGAACAAGAAGCAAGTAGAAATTCACAACATTATCATAACAAGGGTAGGTCCGAGTGGTAACTGAGTTTGGATCTCGTTGCAAGTTCTCGAGTTCGATTATTGGATGTGGCTAAAACTCTATTGAGATATGGTCAACCAAATTCTCAGGCGTAGATTAGTTATCGACAAAATTAATAGATACTGCGCACCAATAACACAATTATCCAAAAAAGAAAGTAACAACATTATGTGTTTTAACTTTTAAGGCTTCTCTTAGGAAAACCAATTTGAACAATATATTAGTCATTGTGACTGTCCATAATACTCATTGACAAAACAGAGTAGTTTAATTATGCACAAAACATGTCCATTCTAATAATGTCGGTATCGTTATGGTCATGCCCTGAACAAAATGAAACAAGTATTCATCTTAGCATTTTACAAAGTGTTGCATCAACAAAAAATACTTTGTTGCCAGAATTGGCTAAAAGTAGAGAATACAGCTTAAAAACTAACCTTAATAGTGCACATATACTAGTAATCAGATTCGGCCATGGACCGATTCGGGGTGTGCAACTTTTTTTAAATCACACATCATTGAAATCATAAAAATAAAATTTCATTATATTTAAATAAATTAAACACCTCATAATGTGATCGTAAACCCCATATACTTGTCGCTCTTTTGATGATAACATTGTCCTCTTCACAAATCTTTCCATTATCAATAGACAGGAAAATTCAATACTATTGAAGTCCAGAATTAAATTCAATTTTAGAATTATCAAAATAAATTAAAATAGATAATAGATAGCATAACAGATTCTGGGAGTTTGGAATTCAAATAGACAATGGCAAAAGAATGCAAGTTGCAACTATACAATTCAACAGTTCTTTTTTTCCCCATGGTATTCACTATTGCATGAATCACATGTGCCATGTGATGTATTTTAATTCCAGAAACAAAATTAGGCAAATAAAAGACCCACAGTAAAACATGATCAAGTTTGCCAAAGGTAAAGATACCCAATGTGCTATGCATTTTTTAACTCTCTGAGGTGAGAACTGATTGTGATATCATTCAATCTCACTGATTGTGATCAGTAGGCAACATCTAAAGCAAACTTGTAGTGTGGTAACAAGCTAAATGAATATAACAGAACCTACAATATACTGTAATTCATCCTTTTCCAGTGACATGTCTTATGTACATAACTTCTCCAATCAAAATTTCATAACACAAGCCATTAACCAATTAGTCTCAAGATTAAGGGTTCAAAACAATCACATTCAAAATGACAAGTTAAGAACTGATAACAGAATATTACCACACAACACCTCTTAATTTAGATGCTCAGAATTTATTTTCAACAGGGGAAAATTGGGGGAAATTAGGGTTTGATAATTAAATATATCAATCACATGCGGCGATAGACAGAAGGCGTGGAAAAATGCGTGCTAGCAAGAAAGGAAGGCAGTGGCAGAATGTAGAGCAGAGACAAAGAGGAGAGCAGAAACAAAGATATACAGGAGTTAAATGCATGTAAGGTCAGCCTGTATCAACCAAGGCAGAAAACTCCTCTAAAGTCTGATACTGTCTATTCACAAAAACAGGGGACTTCCTCTTTTATCTTTAATTTTACAAAGGACAACAAAGTCCACTTTCGTCAAAGCAGAAGATAAACCACTTCCATCAGGCATTCTAAACGGCTCACACTATAATACACAATTATCACTAAACGCTCTACTTCCATGATCTATCTTACCCCTCCCAACACAAGCAACTGCATCAACAATGAACCTTACTAAACAATTATCTATGTACAAATCAAGCATCAATGCAAACTCGAGTCAAGGTTGCGCGTGATTGACTAACTCTGTTGGCATTTTTAGCTTTCTAATGTCTTGCATTCATTGAAACTCCTTTTTGCCTGCTTGACCAAACAGCATCCTCTGACCATGATGATGGCCTGAATCCCCCAGTCAACAGGTTAGAAGCCTCACTAGCAGAAATTTTTCTTCTTTTAGACTCCAGCTCCAACCTTCTCTTAGACATGGAAGGGACATACAGTCCAGGGAAGATGGAAGAGGCATTGATCAAAGCTCGCTTGTCCTTCCTATTTTTGTCAAACTTACTAGAAAACTTCACTTTTGCTGCAATGGTGGCATCTTGTTCTGAAGCTGGAAGCAATCGTATGCCAATGCCCCTTTTCCTAGCAGCCTTCTCTTCTTCAGCTACTCTTTTCTTTTGATTCTGAGAAATTGGGAAATAAAGGAAGAAAAAACCATTAGAGATGGAAATGGAAAATTGAATGACATCAAATTTTAAGAGCTAGGTAACATACTCTAAGTTGAGCCCGGAGACTCTTATTTAGGGCATAGTCATCCGAATGTCTGGCATCAGATAGTCGCTGGAGACGCACAAGCACTGGTTCCGCTTCTTTCTTTTTCTTCAAATCTTCTTCCTGGTGTTCAAGGCGGTAAAATGGATCTGCAAGCTTCCCTCTCTCTGTTACGCAGAAATTTCAAAATAAACGAAGTTAGCTAACGTTCACAATATTGAATCAGTTGATATACTTATCAACATGCCTATGAACCAAGTCCATAGAAAACAGCCACTGGACCAAAAGGTTATTGAAAGATGCAATAACATGTTTCAAGTTATCGGATTGAAAACCAAATTGATAAAATAGGAAAAACTGACAGCAAAGATTGTTTTCATAAGTACCTTCGTCAGCAGGTAATTCAAAAGTTTCTGCGTCCTCAACATCAAAATCCTCATTTTTTTTCTGAGCACCACTGATGATTACATACTCGCAATTCTTTGGATCAGTCTGGATGGTGATCTCGTGTTTACAGCATGCAGACTTCATGGTAAAGCTCCATATCTGAATTGGAATTCAGATAAATTTAGCAAATATTTTGTAAATATCAGACATCTTGAATAGCATTACTCACCACTATCAAAGTAAAATTGTTCATACTATACGTGAATAAGATACCACATCATTTGAATAACTCAAATGTTTCAATTTCCAGTAAGATTTTTCCAATAGGGTAAAACTTCACACTCCCATTGGATCTAAACTAATTCCTATTTATATAAAGGATTTAGATAAACTTACACTCTCATTAGATCTAAATTAATTCCAACCGTTGTATCAAAAGCTTCTTATTCAACAGATAAATTACTCAAATTTTCATAAAATTTAAAAACTATTTGCTACTTCATCAAATAACTTCAATGCAATAAAGAATATACTTTTTAATGGGTAAGTAACTGTTGGTCTATAAGATTACATAACTACAAATATCCAATTTATTTGAAACTCATATGGGTTAGATTAAGTAATATGACAATGTTCAACAGGTTGGATTAATGAAATTGGCTGTCTATGAAGATTTTGTACATGTGTATTTATATAGATGTATAAATAACAAATAATCTTTGGAATCTTGGCCACAATAGACATTAGATGCTTTGCGGTCTACTTCAACATACCTTTGTGGAGTAGTAATTCCCAACTTGCTTTTTCTCTGCATTGAATCTAACACCTTTCGCAATCATAGAGTTGCATCCTCCACACCATATGTTAAAAGGCATCTCAAACCTGAAAGCAGGGTCATCAGATAATATGGAATTAGAAATTAACATAAAAACATAGCATCTTAAACTATCCAATTTAAACCACGTTGTGAAAGGAGGCCAACTGAAGAGTAATTTGTCAAGTGTACACATACCCAAAGCAAATATAAAGGACTAATTGGTAAAGGACATCGACATTACAAGGTTCAAAACAGACATCGATATCTTAAAATGGTCATCATCTGCATTTTTTCATTTTCCATATTACAGCAGTCCTAGAGTAAAGGACTAATTGGTAAAGTGAGTCATTTACCTTATAATCAAGATACCCTGATCTATCTTCTTTGCTCTCTCTCTGAGGGCATGTTGACCATGAAACTTGTTCAGGGAACCCTGAAAGGGGAAAAACATAGCATAGTGTAAGTCTGTAAGATCTCTCGATGCCAAATAATGCAACAGAACTGTCTGCCTGTAAGCAAATATACCTGACTTGGGTCCCATTCTGGGGGATAGTAAAAGTTATCCGCTCTAGCAGCTGCAAGGGAAGACTGTAGAAATACAAACAACACAAGTTCAGCATATTGGAAATTAAAGTAACAAATACCAAATAAAACACAAGTTGTGGGGGCAAGGTGGAGACAAAAAGTATGGGCCGAAAATAGAAAGAAAAAACTTAGCCTAGATATCCATGTGTACTTATCTTACACGTACCAAACAAGTACAAAATTCCAGAGCTTTTTGCTAAAGGAAAACAATACATTACAAAAGTATGCATTAAGCAATTCTATTGATTCTATTGAAAACAAATAATACCCAATGTTGTCGTAATATGTTGGATACCACACTAATTAACAGTATTTTCGGTGTCTAACTGTCTACAAAATCCAATGCAGTCTTCTGAAACATTGATGTCTATATTTAATTTAGTATTTATTCTTTTCATGTTAATTAATCTTATGATATGTAATACCCTATATGTGTCGTGTCTTAAAACTTTTAAATTTTTCATATTACTTAGCCTGATTTATCTCATTTTTCCTTCTTAGATTCCAATGGTATAACAGTAACAGACTAACAGAGAACAATACATGACATTCCATTATTCAAGTCTGCAAAACAAGCCCTTTTGCAGCTTGATCCTAATTTTGTAGTTCATATTTGAACTTTATTCGGTTTTAGTTACAAAACATCTTAAAAACTACCATTCTTAAGAACTAAATTGATAAAATTAATCTTGACGGGTGAAATTGAAGAATATTGTACTTTTCAATAACCATAATAACAAATCGATAATAGATTCTTCAAAATCAAACACCACATGACATATTCATCAGTTAGGATCGCGATAACTGTGTAACAGCACAGAGATGAGCCGGAAAAAATAGAACGTTCACGGCAAGGAAAACCAAAGCCCTAATCCAGATAATTTGATGCAAATATGTAATCAAATGAAAATAGAGGAACAAAAATTAAAATAAAAGAAAAAAAGAAAAGAGAGAAAACGCACCATTTTAATATATCGTTCTTCAGAATTTGATTCCCAGTACGTTATTGGGGAGGCTGATCGACGAAGATGGTTAGAAGAGTTTCAGAATAAAGAGGGAATCCTTGTCAGGGACAGGGAGGACTTAAACCGGTCGATGTCGGTTACTTGAAGACGTCTGATTACTCTTTTTTTGGGTTGTTTTTTCTATACCTCCACTCGATTCACACGTACCCTACCAAATTTTAAAATCCCAAAATGCCCATTTGAAAATTAATTTTTTTTTAAAAAATAAATAAATCGTATATACTCCTTTGAGTACGTATATACGATGGTCATTTTATGTCCAATCGTATATACGTACTCAAAACGTATATATGATGAGTTTTTTTTATTTTATTTAATAATTTGTTTTAATTTTTATTATTAAAATGCTGCTAAAAATTCGTTAAATAGTTAAAACTACTCTAAAAAATTATAAAAACACCACTAAAAATCTAACAAAACTAAAATAAGGCTATACAAATTTTTTAAATTTTTTTGGATTTTGAGGTCGTAGTCCCGTAAGAAGTCCCTTCTACGAGAGTCTTGATTCGAACGATTTATAGATTCACACGTGTTTCGTATTTATTATTGTACCACGTTTTTGTAGTTACACGTGTTTAATTATCCATATCTACACCGTTGATTAAATCACAACCGTTAAAATTAAAAACAAATATTTAAAAAAAATTAAGTAAATTCATGGGGATCGTATACACGTTTGGTGGAGGTATATACGACTCTGTATATTGCAGGATCGTATATACCCCCACAAAACGTATGTACAAATGGCCTTCTAAAATTCCAATCGTATATACGATACTTAAATTTTTAAGAATCATATATGTGTTCAAAAACATATATACGATTGGTATTATTTTTAAAAAGACATCCTAAATGGTTTGACACATTATTTCAACCCAGACCCGGAGGCATGTGCAATTGCACATGGCCTCCACCAAAAAAAAATTCATAGGGCCCCATATTTTTTAGGATGTCTTTTTTTTACCCCACCACCAATCCCCATACCCCCACATATTACCAAAAATCTGAAAATACCCCTCTATTTTTATATTTCACACTCCTCGTTTACTTCCCTCAACCACCAAAGTCAACGCCAATAAATCCACTCGTCGGAAATATCTTCTAAAAAGGTACTTCCATTTAGTACTTTTTTTGTATTGTTTTTGCTTTTGACGGAATTAACTTAAATTCGTAGTCAACGTTATTTTGTAGTCGGAATTATGATGATTCCGTTGGTTATTATTTTCAAACCGAAATTATATGATAATTCTGTTCGTCTGAATAAACCTAATTCCATTTGAAAAATAAAAGATGGCGTAATTACGTGTAATTTCGTTGTCAAAATATAATTAGGGCCCACTTTTATTTTTTGCACTGACCTCCTGTATAGTTTGGGTTGGCCTGTTTCAACCCATAAAGATTTTAAGTTAAGAATAAATGTGGTAAAAGTCTGCTAGTATTCTCTAGAAAGAATCATGCCCAACAACAACAATAAAACTGTAGAAAGAATTAAGCAAAAATAATATAACAGGTGTAGAGGGGAGAGAATTAAACAAAAATAATAATATAACACATACAATGGGGAATAATTACGCCCCTCTATCAAATTCACTTTTTCATATACAATCCTTAAAAATACATTGTCCCTTTAGCTCTGTCAAATAGTTCTTAGATTGCTTTGCCAATACAAAATATAGATTGCACATTAATTCCCCAACCTTTTATTGAGTTGCAATACACTCAAAACCAGCATGGATCCTTACTTACACCCAAATCCAATCCAATCATCTCTTATCATTTTTTACTATTGCGGTGGCCGATCACCACTGAGGCCAAATCTTCGAGTTACATGGAGATGAGACAATTTTAGGTTATATTAAAGACAAAACTTAACTTATGTGGCATGATTATTATGAAACTAAAGTTAAATTTTCAAATGGCATACATGTAAAAATAGTTATAGACTATAAAGATTGTAATAGTTTTGTTATTTTATGGAAAATTTTAGAACAGAAATAGAAGTTATTGAGATGTTGTTTAAGTCGGTATCACATAAAAAATATGAGCATATATTTGCAAAGATGAAAGTGTTTCGTAGTAGGACAATGGACAACAAATTGTCGAACAAAAAATAATTTCTGTTAAAGTTAGAGTAAATGGTTAGCCCATATTAAACAATATTTCCGAACGTCAAACCTAAAGCACACTACCTAATTTCGTACTTTACGTTTTTTGACAGTTTTGGTCTGACCAAACCAAGTACTTAGAAACAAACTCTGTATATTTGTACAATCTAAATTTATTTCTGAATCTTAACTCAACCCAAAAAACACTACTGAGCGTCACACTTTACATATTTTGGCACAAAATTAATTTTATATTTTGTTACAAAATTAACTTTTTTAAAATAAAATTCGTTATTAAGGAATAAACTTCGCATATTTAAACAATTAAATTTATTCAGACACTAAAAATCCAAAATATACGGTGTATAGCGTTAAACTTTATATAACTTATTACTGAAATTAATGTTCAATTCCAAAAATTTGATTATGGAGGTGCAAATTTTGCATATATAAATAATTAAATTTTCTATTTAATCGTAAATTACCACTAAAATATAAAACATGAAAACAGAGAGAGAGAGAGGAGAAAAGGGGCATAAAAATATGAAGGGGAAAAAAGGGAAAAAAGAGGGGGGTAGAGAGTAAAAGGGGGGTGGGGGGAGGGGTGGTAGGGGTGGGGGTAGAGGGTTTGGAGGGAAAAGGGAGGAGAGGGGGGATTTTGGAGGGAAATAATGTAGATCCCACAAAGAGAGACTACATATGAATATTCTTAGATTTGTTCATTTCTTTTCTATACATTTTGATCCTAAAAGGTGTATCCAACACGACAATTGGCTTAGTGGTATAAGCTATCTTAAAATATGGAGTTAATCAGCGGTGAACTTGTGCCTATAGGGGGTTCACTTGAATCCCCCAATAAAAGATATCTATTTTTCTCCTATATAAATTTTTTTTTATGCATTTATCCCTTATATGAAAATATTTTGAACCCCTGAAATTATAATTTTGCATTATGGCCCTTAATTTTGCACTCAATCACACCTAAATACCTCACAAAAATACATCACTAGATCAATTATGAGTTATATAATTTATTTATTTAAATATATTAAAGTTGTTTATAAAAAAATTTGAAACCCAACTCCGAGTCCTGAATTCGCCACTGGGGTCGATCTAGTGTTCTCGAATTTGATTCCCACTATAGACAACTCTGAGATTAGCCTTTATCACTGCAAGCATTGAGAGACTCTATGGATATCCAACAAAGTAGCAATGATGTGGGAATTTTTTTTCTAAAAGTTGTTATTTTTTCTTTATTTCTAAGGAAACATTCATTGGGAAAAGTGTATCTACCTCTCATATTCCTCCCTCTCTTCATTGAAGTTATAACATCAAAAAGGTACTCTAAATCTAAACTCTCAGGTTTCATAAGAAAAGAGCAATTCACACACATTTCAATTTTCAACCCTCTCCTCTATTACCATATTTCTCGTCATCTCACAATCTAATCCACCAAATCCAACTTGCCAAAACCCTTTTCTATTTCATGCTCCATGCTTCCACTTCTCAATACCCTTTCTCATCTCCTTCTCTTCCATCATGGCCTTAAAAATTTCTCAACTAGTTCACATTCTTCTATGTCTATCTCTTTTATTTTTACTCTTCCATGAATATTACAATCTCAAGTACTCAAAGATCAACATTAAGGAACAGATTATACAATCAAGTCATGATCACTCATTACCCTCTCAATCTCATCACCACCCTTTGATCAGCAGAAAAGTTCTAGCAAGTAAATTTGACTTCTCTCCTTTCTTTAAGAGCCACCATATTCCAATGAAGAAAAACCCTTCTGACTCAGAAATTGATCCACGTTATGGTGTTGAGAAGCGTCGTGTACCAACTGGTCCAAATCCATTACACCATTGAATATTGAAGAATTAATTTGCAAAAGAGACAAAAAGGAAATGGTTAGTGTGGTTTAAAATAGAATATATTGACTATCTTATTAATTTTGTATTTTTTGATCAGTCTTATTAATTTTGTATAATATATGATATGATATTGCATGTCTTGAGATTGTACTTGTGTATATTATATTAATTGAGTTCATTTGTTTCTGAGATTAAGAAAGTGAATACTGTATATTTTCCTTGTCTTCTGGGCATTCAACCATATGATATGATTTGTTTATTAATTTCGTTAGTGTAAAGATTAATGAATGTGGACAAAAATAAATAATTAATTATTCTGATCTGAGATGTGTAGGTTAGTGAGTGATCTTAAAGAAACATAAGTAACTGAGACGGCACGGCACACATTGGAAAGGTTTTATAAGTTGGAGGATAATAATTAATGATATTAATATATACTATATGATGAAATTTGGTTAGCAAAAAAAAGAAGGCTAATTAGTATTTGTTTTGATAAGCAGAAGGATATTAGTTTAATTTGCTTTTTTTTTAGACAAAGTTTAATTTGCTTTGAAGATTGATAAATATAAATATGATTCCACTTTGTGCATTCACGCTATTGTTATCAAATGAAGAATGGAAATTTTAACCATGCTGCCTCAGATTAAAATCTCATATACATTTTTCTTGTGTATTATTGCTCTTTCACTCACTTTTTTTTACTGAAGAGTGTATGAATAAGATGGTTAAGGTATCTTATAGCTTAATCAATATTTTAGGTTCGAATTTAACTTTATGAATGCATCAGTATTAAAATTCTTGATAGAGAGCTTTGTTGCCATTAATTATGGTTCTACTTAACTCGAGAGATTAGTCGATGTAGTTGGACGCAAATGATACTTAGTTTACATAAAAATAAAAAAAGTGTTTCACTTTGTCAAAAAAAAAAGTGTTTCACTTTTTTTCTTCCCACACTTTTCATCATTAATAATTCGACCTACAATTTGTTCTTTCACATTTATCCTACCACTAATAATTTTTTTTTGACAAAATCCTACCACTAATAATTATATACTATATAATTTGTTTTTAAAAAAACATGAAATTCTGATTTTTCTTTTCTTTTGTCTTTACGGTCTTGGTATATATTTGTATTGTTTACTTTAATGTTTAGTTTAAAATATTCCAGAATTCAATCTTTTATATTAACAGTAAATAAATTAATAAAAAGAAGTATAATTAAAGAGACTCAAATTAAACATTATTCATTTTTAAAAAATCAATAAGTCTAATCATTTATTCACAAAAGATAATGATGACTCGACTTAGTTTTAGCTGATAATCATTTCCACTAGTAAAGTTTAATTACGAATAATAAGATTTATGATTCTATTTGCTCATTTATGGTTTCCCAGATAGTTCAAAGAATTATAACATAGCAAATTAAGAATAAAATCTGGGAGGTCTAGTAACATCACCCAAAGCTAATTAAACATCAAATACCAAATCTGCAAAAAGAAGTAGCACATTAAAATATAAGTGAATTTCCATTTCCTGATAATCCTCGCAAAAACACGATAGTTGTACTCTTTTTTCATAATATAATTTTCTGCTAAAAAATGCATGTTAATTTACATGGTTAAAACGGTGGATAACCATCATTCTGGTTTTCACTGCGTCAAAAAAAAATATCATTCTGGTTTTCACGTGGGAAAAAAAATCATCGGAAACTACTCGTTTTTGATAAGAAAACAATAAATAATAATATGTATTAAAAAAGTTAGAGAAAGTTCAAAACCGTAGAGATTAATCTTTCAAGTCAGGTAGAACCACAAGAGAGCAAAACTTCCTCAAGAGATTTAACACTATATGCCCAAACTGGATTCGAAGCCAAAATTTTGATTAAGCTGAAAGAGACATCAATCATCTGATTCAAGTGCTTTTGAGTATTTAGAGAAAGGTTAATCTAACTAACTAAAACCCACATATTTTCTGTAAAGACAAGACTAGCCATTTCATAATTTAGTCAAACAAAAAAAAAGACATTTCTTAATCAAAAATAATAATATATAATATACACAGTTAGCTTGACTCCTAATATTTTATATTAATTAATGCAACTAGAATTCTAGAATATATGGCCAACCAAACCATGCACCAGCAACTTCTAAAAGCGTTAAGTAAAAGAAAACTAACAATGTCCTTTTCTCCAAGTCTTATAATTTTTTACATCTACAAAAAGGGTTTGCCGACTAGATATCGTACCCTAATATTCGCAAACAGAATAATGGGTTCATTTACTAATTTAATTAATCAGCAATGTCTTTATCAAAACTGCAATTAATTTTAAGTTTAGACATTAACACTTTAGTGGATTCACTGTCATTGTCAATAGCTTTTGCTATTGATGGAGGCAACAAAATACTTGATTGCAATTTGTATGTAATAACTACATAGATAGTGAAACAGACTAAAATATCTGCAAGTTAATTAAAGGCCACATGATGAAAAAGGTTATTTAGACTATGTTTAGCAAGGTCAAACAACTGGTGTTAGTAAATAAGTAGTTCGTAGCGGATAAACTCGTACGTATATGTTTGATAGTTTCTTTTTTATAATTAAAAAAAAGATTAAAAAAAATTGGTAGTTAGTGTAGTTTATAGTATTTTTTGTTAGTTTATTTCCTTTTAAGACGCTACTTGAACTTTTTGAGTTTTTAATTTAGTGTTCGTTTTTACCCTTATTATTTTATGAGTTAAATATGTTTTTGGCTTCTATAAAATTTAAAATTTTTGTGTTTATTCTCTAAAAAAAATTAACTCACTTTTAGTCCCTACATTTTTCTCTGTCAAAGCTTTTAGTCTCTCACTGGTATTTTATCCGTGCATCCGCACACTATATTTTTTATATAGTTATGTGAAGTCATAATAGTATTGCCTCTCCCATTGGTGCTTATATTGCTACTTATTTATATTTTTTCCTAGATGATAACATATTTATTTAATCATTTTAATTAGATTATTAATTTATTTTAAAAATTCTACATAAATTAAAATAAATTAAATCATTTTAATTAACTTATATTAGCAAAAGTTATTTTGAAATTTTTGATAGTGGTTAAATTTTTTTTACAATTATTAGTGATTAAACTGATTGATTTTAGTAAAAATGTTTTATTTTATTACAAATAAATTGGTGCCAATTATGTCTCTCTCTTCTCAGGTGGGCCCACGTCTGATTTTGTCCCGCATTAGCTACAGGTGTAGCCTGTTTTTCGCAGCATTTCCGCGCCAATATGCTTTTGGCAGCAGTTTCTTTTTTTGGCAACATTATGTTTTTTTGTCAGCAGTCTGTTCAGTCAACTTTTTGACTGCGGTCTTTTCTGAAATATTGTTAGTTTTTTGGCATTCATAGGGTCTTTTACGAAAATACTTCTAAAAATGGACAAATGGCGATTTTGTAAGATGTCCAATATGGGCATTTTATTAGCAATTGATTTTATTATTAAAATAAAATGACTTTTAATAGTGCTTAGAAGCGCTATAAAAGGCACAAAAAAATGTTTTTAAAAATCATGAGAGACTAAAAGCATTGACGAAGGGAAAATATAGGGAATAAAAGTGATTAAATTTTTTATAAAGACTGGAGCCAAAATTTTCAAATTTTATAAGGAGCGGAATATATCTAACCCTTATTTTAATTAAATTCATTATTTATCATTCATTAAATAATTACATTTTCTCTCATTTTTAAATTTTATTTATAAAAGTCAATTTACGTCAATTAATATGTACATGGACGTATCTACATCCATCTAGTTGGGGCATTTTCCCCATTAGTTTTATTTTTTTGGTTTAAATTATTAAATTTTTTAAATTTTTCCTCTAATTAAAATAATGTTTTGCCTCCAATAAATTTAAATTCTGTGACCAACTAAATTTGTATATGTCTAAAAAAATGAATTTATAAATGAGTGCCTAGTTATATACATAGAGGGATTTTTTTAGTGTTAAAAATAAAATAAAAAAATTCTTACAACACTTTCAAAATAAATCAAAATGTAGAGAACAATTATAATTCATAGATGTTAAAGTATGTTCAATTTTTTTAGTATACAGTGATATAGTTTTTGCAATATCCCATTTTTTGTCTTACTGACAATGATATCATTATGTTAATTATGCATGTATATATTCATAAAAATTTAAGATGTATAATCGTGCCCCCATCAACTTAAATTTTTGGATCTGTCACTGAATATATAAAAGCTAATTCAACCGCTAATTTTATCGAATATTTTAAATTTAAGTGTGGCAACTTTATGTTTTTTTAATGTTCAAGTATAACAAGTGTATTCATTTATTATTACAATTAATATTGATTAAAATTTATAGGTGTTTTTCCTTCACCGCCCACAAAGACAACCTAACACGTTCATGACCCGTTTGGTTTGGTTTGGTTCAACTTTGGTGTTAAAAATATGAGTTTGGCAACCAAACTTGAAAAAATTAATTGATGGAGTTGTGTATCAATTTTGGTCACCCCGGCCCGACCCCGACCCATGAACACCGCTGAATGTATTCATTTTATTGTTCCCCAAGACCTCACGGGGACGGATTGAGAAGTATATATATGACTCTCATTCGGCACAGTTCATGGGCGTAATGGGAGGTGAGAAAATTAGGGGACAGATTGAGAAGTATATATATGACTCTCATTCGGCATAGTTCATGGTCGTAATGGGAGGTGAGAAAATTAGGGGGCGGATTGAGAAGTATATATATGACTCTCATTCGGCACAGTTCATGGGCGTAATGGGAGGTGAGAAAATTAGTTTATTTTTCCGGGAGCCTCGTTGGAAGCCTTCTTGGCTTTAGTCACTTTTTCCTATAATGTTGAAGGAATGAAAGTGAAAAGAAAGTTGATAGAATTCTTGAGTTGTTTGGTAAAGGTGAAAGTGAATAGAAAGTGAGAGGAAAGAAAGAGATATTTTTTGTAAATGACATTAATATCCCTATGTAATAATGATATTGATAAAAAGGTGAGGATAAAAATGGAAAAAGACAAAATGGGAGGATTGAAAAATTGTGGGACCCACACCACTTTTTGAGTTTTCTTTCCTTTCTATTGGCATTCCAAACAAAGAAATTTTTTTCGACCTACAAGCTTTCCATCCTCTCTCAATCTTTCCCTAGATCCAAAGATAGTGTAAGTTTATTTGCCTCTCTGCTTTCCAAATTTAGTAACTTTAGTGATTTTAGTGTAGTTATGAGAGAGTGTTGAATAAAATAATATTATCAAGATGGGAGAGAAAAACTGTCTAGTGAGAGATCGATACAAAGTCACAAATGTTGGAGAATTTTAAGTTAGACAATCCACTCCCCACTTTGAGAGCTTCTCCATGGCTGCTTCTACCACGGGTGCATAGGTAGAACTTCTAAGCTTGGCATCAATCAACTGAGATGCCAAAAAGACTAGGTTTAACTACTTTGTAAGTCCTTAAACTATTTGGGAACTTTTAAATACATCCCTAAATTACAAAAGTTGTGATTAGGCCCTTTAACTCATATAATTTTTCAATTAAGTTCTTATGTTATTACAGCTAGTCAACTATTAGTCAACGTTAACGTGACATCGACTACTTATAAATAAGTCATTGAACTAAATAACAATTTATAAATAGGTCTCTAAACTACTTTAAACATATAAAAATTGATCCTTAGAAAAATAACAAAAAATAATGTTATATTCGAGTCACAACTAACTCTTTGGTAAAAAAAAAGGTCATAACTAACTCAAAATATAACTATAGACCGTTTAATATATTATTTTATTGAGAAAATATTAAGAATAATGAAAAATAATTTTTTTCTTGGGAATATTAAAACAAATACTGTACAATCAAAACAAAGTGTTACATTTATAAATATAAAATTAAAAGAGTTTTATGTTTATAAATAAATAAAATTAAAAAAACAATAAACTAGTATTATTCAAATATATTTAATGGGGTGATTCTAAGGTGAAAGAGCAAATTAAATCTTTCACCAGTGAACCACAAAAATTGACCGTTAGATGTAGTTTAGAAATTCATCAATGGTTGAGATTTAATATCGGTTGATTCAATCTTAACCATTCATAGCTTTTTAAACAATATCCAACGGTCAATTTTAGTGGTTCACCGGTGAAAGATTTAATTTACTCTTTCACCCTAGAATTACCCTATTTAATGCACTAGAATTTTTTTTCCTATTCCTCCCAACTATTTAGATAGTAAACTTTAAATTATGCCACAGAATAATAACTAAAGGTTATTCCCTAAATGTTTATGATTCATTTAATAGATTTTCTTATTTAAGTATTTAATATTTTTTTATTTAATTAATTTAAAATCTATAATTATATTTTACAAACATAAACTTTGTTTTAATTTATGTCTTTAATTGAAGAGTTATTTATAAGTGGTTTGTACATTGCACTTTGTAGGGATTGCAGCTGGTAGGTCTTCTGCTATACAAGTCGAGTCCAAGATGATTCTAGGGGAGTACCTGCAAAGTCATTCCGACGCTCAAGCCAATATTTTTTTTGACAGCTAGCCAATATTGAGAATAGCATATTGTAGCAGGGTATGTAATGTGTACCTTTTGTTGCTATGTGAGCAAGTATTTATAGGGATCTGTGTCAGCCCTAAGTCGTTGGATCAATCAGGTGAATCCGGACCGCCAAGGCAAAATCGTCATAAGTGGGCTGAATTATGGTGATATCGATCCTAGCTATTGGGCTGATCTAGGTCCAGAACAATAAGAAACTTAAAAATAAATTTTTTATTATTATTTATATCTCAATCTATTTATGATTAAAAGTATGTACTTTAAAATATAAAAAAAACTGGTTATTATTGATAATTTCATGCTCTAACCACCACAAAAACTCAAATTAACATTCTTTAAAAAATAATAGAATTTAAGTACATTTTTAAAGATAAAATTACTTTAAAATATGCTCTAACCACCACTATTTTACTTTTCTTTTAAAAATTAAAATATAAAGTTATTTCTATGTTAGTATAAAATATTTTATTTTAATTAGCTACTTTGAAATAATCTTTTCAAAAGAAAAATTATACCATATATTAAGGTTGTTACTTTTTTTTTAATCGGAACACCATTTTTTACGCTAAATTTTTAATAGAGATCCTCTCTATTTATTAAAAGAAACCAATTATTAAAATTTTGGAATATAAATGCCAAATATATAAAACTATTTATGTCGCCATTATTATATATGTGTGAATTTATATCTCAAAACCTTAGTGATGGGTATCTTCATTTCTTTTGAAAAATGAAAAGAATCTCTATTCGAATTTTTTATATCAACATTTAAATACCATTGCATCGTGTAAAATTATTTCTAGAAATAGAGAGGATATCAACTACTCCCTCCATCTCATTTTGTTTAACTTTTGATGCTATGTTTGACAAACTAGCTTATAGCGGATAGTTTATAGTGGATAAGCTACTTGTAAGTTTTGACACAACTATATAACTTATAACACTTTTTCACTAATTTATAACATTTTTTGAAGCGCTACTTAAAGTGGCGTTTGAGCTTACAGTTTATAGCGTTTCAATTTTTCTCTCATTTTTACTCTTGTTTCTTTAATTAAATTCCTTATTTATCCTCTATTAAATAGATATTCTCTCTCATTTTCAAGTATTAATTACAAATGTCTATTTATGTTATTTTATATTTATAAGCTAGTTCAACCGCTAATTTTACTAAACACTTTAAATTCAATCCGCTAGCTTATCCGCTATCCGTAATTTTTTGTCAAACAGAACCTAAGATTATAGGCAGAGAGACTAGGAACATAATTAATACTCCAAAATGCATTATAGTTATCTTATACGTTCCTAATACGTCCCTTGTTATTTAATCTCTCTTATTAATTAAGTACTGGAAAAAAAAACTACATTAATACTTCAAAACATAATAGAAAAAAATGTTACATTGATATTTTAAAACGAAAATTAAAATGAGACAATTTTTTTTGGCTAAAAAGTCAAACGAAACGGGAGAGAGAATGAGAACATTGATTGACTTTTCTATTGTGTCATTCATTTTTCCTCTCATTAAATAGCATAATATATTTTTTTTGTCCAATTCACCGTTTCTTTTTTTTTTTCTTCAAATTTTCAAAGTGCATTTAATGATACTATTAAATATTTTTCAAGAAAATTCATATATATTGTCAAAAAAAGAAAAATTTAAATATAAATGATTTTTTAAAGTTATTTTATAATATAATATATATTATGTCATTAAATGCAAGATCCATAAATACCCCCTTATCTCTTCCTTTCTTTCACCAACCCAAGTTGTCTGTGCAAATATATGTGACACAGATGGCTAGTTTAAGTCATTTCAACACATCAAAAATGTTCATCCACTTCACCTGTGTTGTACCTGTTTGTGCAAACCACCAAGGATGCACACATAGCCAAAATCCATCTTCTAACCAAATAATTGTTCCTATGTCATCACCTCAAACCCCAACGAAAATAATTAAAAAAATCATCAAAGCAATTATGTCATATATTTGCTTCAAAACAAAGCAGCTAGGGGAGTTAACTTCTTTCAACTCAAAGAAGATCATGAAGAAACTCAGCAAGTTAATCCAACATAGTTGCTTGAAAATAAAGCAGCAAGAGGATGATGATGATAATAAATGCTTGTGGAAGAAGACCATATTGATGGGTGAGAAATGTGAACCTTTGCAATTTTCAGGTGCAATTTATTATGATAGTGAAGGGAATCAGCTTTCGGAGCCTCCTAGGTCACCAAGGACTAGTCCTTCAATTTTCTCTAGTGAGTCTCTGTCCCAAACAGAGGAAAAATAGATTATCTAGTTCAATTAGTCAACTTTAACTATAAAGGTCAAACATAATCACCATGTCATGTATCTTGTGTTCCAAATTATGAGGACTTTCATGAATAAAATTAAAGAATAATTTTTGAAGTCGTTTTTTTGTTTGAGACACTCAAATAACTAACATTAGATTCTAACCTATTCAATTCGAGTGTGATGGGTTCGAACCCTAATCTCAGCGTCTGCACAGTATATTTTCGTGGATTTTACCACCATGCTACATTTTCGGGATGACCTTCTTCCTATGATTTGATTTTTATTACGCATAACACTTATTTCTCTCCATACAATAAATAATTTAGACTATAATTGAGATAAACAAATCATAGACTTAATTATTTATTGTATGGAGAAAAATAATGTACGTAATCTTAAATTATTATAATGACAAATAAAGATAAACAAATTTCTTCTTAAAATTCAGTAAGTAAATAAGAACCAGGGAAGTAATACTTTACACTTTCAAAATTACTTTTAGTCAAAGCATTTTTTTTATTACTTTGTCATTAGTGTGCAGTTTCTACCGACTTTGCCGATGACTAATCTACGTTTGGTCATGAGTTAGTCAATGCATTTTAAAAAGAGAAAAATATAAAGGAAAAAAAACCGACTCTTAATGAAATACACAAATACCAATATGAGTAATGTAAATATATGCAGTTACTTTCATCAGCGCTAGCATATATTGACCGAATAAAGTCATCCAACGACCAAAAAGAAAAAGTCACCCATTTAATATGTTCATATATAACCTCTGGTTCTATTTATAAAAGAAATTTTCAATTTTAAGTTCATTGAATAATTGATGTATTTGGTCTATAACATATATCAAATACATCAGTTATTCAATAAATTTAAAACTGCATTTTTCTCTTATAAATAGGACCAGAGGTAGTATTATACTCACTATTGTTTTTAATGAATGGTTAAGGTTATCTTATATATTTAAACCAATTATATCTTTGATTATTTATTTCATAGAAAAAATAAATACAATGAGTTCATGGCCAGTCATGTCTATCACAAAAAATAAAATAATTTCCTCACAATGAAAAGAGATTAATGATTTTTTAATTAGTGTCCGAAACCCCAAACGATACATAAAAAGAAACAAATGGAGTAAAAAGTTCAAAATAGGTATAAAAGAGTTCAAAGCAGGATACAAATTTTTAGTATTAAATACAAATTAAATTTTAAGAAAAAATAATAAAAGAAGAAATTATACTACTACTTTCGGTCCACAGTATAACAAATAAAAAGAGTTTTTCAAGTGGCCCATAATATAATAAACAAGTATTATTTTCAAGATAGTATTAAATAATCAATATTAACTTTACCCTTATTTAATATTATCCAAAAAAAAATCGTACTCTTATTTAAGTGGTGTAATTAAATGTATATGTCAATAAAAATGACAGTTTTGAAAAGATATTAAACTTTTAACCTTATTAAATGAGAATAGCAGATTTCAATGACAAGTATTGATATGTGTGATGCAAGAGTTTGCTTCTTATATCGTGGATCAAATATAAAGTTAACTCAAAAGTAGTTATTGTAGGAGGTAGCAATACCTTGTTTTCTCCCATCATAAATCAATACATTGATTACTTTTTTCAAACAATTGTTAATGTCCCACTGAGTTTGTCCATTGCAAAAATCGAACTCAAGAGCACCAAGTTAACCCTCTTGTCCTAAAGTAGTTTATGCCACTTGGCCAATGTTGGTTTTTCAATATTCTGATTATGTACCCAATATGGTATGAATAGAATGAGAAAATGCAAGTTCTTAAAATTTAATCCACAAATGGTCAACAAAAAAAAAATTAATCCACAAAACATATTGAAAAATGGTGACAAGGTTAAAAACACATTTAGAACATCCCATAAGTTTTTTGTTAGTATAATTCATTTGCTGTTTAGGAAAACTATATCAATTGCACACCCGAAATGCTCAATGGCTTTCTGTTACCTAGAGCCACAAAGGGGTAGAACAGTGGTCAAAGAGTAAAAGTGATTAGTGTTGAAACCACTAGAAAAAAGAACTACCCTTATGACCATACATTTGGGGACATCGGGCTTTTTTGGGAGAGAAAAATAAGATGAGAGAAAGTACTAGACAAGAGAAATATAGACAAAATAAATAAAAGAGATAGTGTATTTCCCACCCTAAACGTGCGTTTGATAGAAAAGGAAAAGAGAAAAAGAGAAGAGGGTGATTTTCTATTGTTTGATTTAAGAGAGAGAGAAATATAGGAGATTAGTTTTGTACTATTTTACAATAAGAGTGTGTATGGTTGAAAAGAAACAGGGAAGAGAGAAGAGAGGGTCAAACAATAGAAAGTCACTCTCTCTTCTTCACTTCTCTCTTCCCTCTTTCTCTTATACCAAACACACCCTAAAAGTACTTAATCCCTCCCCAATGGAGACACCAACAAGCCACACATACAAGCCTATACAGAAGTACTAAAATCAAAATAAAACACTCAGATAAAAATAAACAAAATTTACAATGCAAAACAATTCAAAACACATACTAAGTAATGTCTAAATAAAAGTACCAACTTAAACAACAACTGTAACTTGCATTTACAATGCAAAACAATCCAAAAACATGTTTCAAATGGAAAACTTGCTGATTGCTTACATACATAAACAATATACCGCAAGAAACTGGTCTGAAATTTGTAACTTTCAGATATGAAATAAAAGAAAATGGTAGAGATTCTACCAGACCAACAAAACCAGGTTCTTTTGGGTTTAAGGTGTAAATATGACCGGAAAAACTGTCCTACTTATTCTATGACCAAACAGAAATGGATAAAACACAATATTGAAGCATAGATAGCTTCAAGAAACGCTGCTCTAAGTGGGTGACTTGCCTTTTGTTCATTTACTCCCTACCACCACAACTTAGCCAAACACAAACTGCAGCATCCATCTAATTTCGACCTGATGGACCACGACCCCTTCCTCTTCCGGCATAACCATACCCCCTTCCTTCATACCCCCTTCCATAATAACCACCTCGAGAACGTCCACCACCACGCCATGGACCGCGGCCACCCCAGCCACCACGATGCCTCGAAAAATCACCGAAAGTCTGAACCATAAATCAGCAGATGAATTAATAATATCCCCACCAAATAGTGGTCAAACCAAGATGAAGACAGACAACACATTACCTCAGTATCAAGCTTAACTTGTTCAGAATATCTAACCCTTCCATTTTGCTGATCACGATCGAGCGAGTTGCAGGAGAGTGAGTCAAAGAAATCATCCTTGTTATAAACAGGCTGTGGAAACCACAAAACAGTCATTTATTGTGGCAAAATATGTACATTTACATATCAACCGGCTACTTTGAGTTTGAGTTGCAGAGTCTGTAGCACTGACACTTCAAATTGAAAATGTGTCCGGTGCCCAACACGTGCGGTGCCCGACACGTGTCGTGTCCGGTGTATGACATGGGTTGTGTCAGACGCCAACACTTCGATTATTTGCATTTTTCAAATTAAAACCAGTGTATGTATGTATGTGTGTCATGTTTGTGTCTGTGTCGGTGCTTTGTAGGTTGCAGACAATATGTTAAAAACACTACCTTAGTCTCCAATTTAGATGTATCACCATTGTCTTCATCTTGATTGCCATCTTCATCATTGGCATTTTCTTCCCCATCTTTCTCTTTTGAATGGGCCTTGTTGCTTTTACCTAGATGACCCCATACTTCGTCCTTTTTGAACTTCTCATTCATTGCCGTGAAATCAAAGTCTTCAGTGAATCTTTCAACTGGGCGGAAGCCCTGCAAAGCATTAATTCAAAATTTTAAGACCTCAACTGGATTAGCAGTCTTTAAATTGTGCAAGTAAAAAATGTCAAATTACATTAGTGGGTAAAAAACACTTTTTTTATTTAATCTAAATTGCTAACCTGATAAAAACAACAAAACCAGAAATACTTTTAGCAAATTTCATTGTTTAGACACAATGGCAAGTGAGTGAATGATTCTGAAATTCTAAACTAACACCCATACCCCAAAAATACTCCCGGGTCCTGACTTTTAACTTAAAAACTCCAAAATCTTATAACAAGTTCTTAGCTTCTGTATCTGTATTCTGTACATATATTAGACTAAAAATTTCCTGCTTTATCTTTAGATAAAATAGTAAAAAGAGCATTACCGCTGGTCCTCTTCCTCTTCCACGTCCCCTGTAACCATAGCCATGATGATTTTGGATAGAAGCTCCACCAGGCTGGAGAAAGTGCGACCAAATGTCAAGTGTCCAAAGGCAAAAGTAAAAGATTAAAAGATAAATTAATAAGATAAAATACGCATGCTTGCAGTCTATGAATTGGTATAGATAATTTAACTTCGGTAAATTATAATTTAACTTGGGTAAATTATAGAGCGGAAAAAAACTGAAGGCTCGATGTTTCATCAATCATCATCATAACATAATGTATAATGTATGGAAGTTTGCCTTTGCCAATAGAACTATAGATCAATCAGGGTAAATTCTGCTTTAAAATCTCTCCAAAGAACTACCAAATAGTGAAGGGGTGGACAAAACTCAGAAAAGTATATTCAGGCTATAATCAAGGTCGATCTAATAGCCACATACACAAAATGAAAATATAATCTAGTTCTAGTCTACTTACAAAAGTATAGTCTCTATTGGGCTAATTATAAATTATAAATAAACAAAATCTGGGCAAGTGCTTCAGCATGATTAAAAAGAGAGAGCAGGAGAAGAGTACCCTGTGATTTGGCCGCGAAGTTACCGGCAATGGAAGTATTGGTGGCTGAGATTCAGCAGAAACTGGCACAGATGGCTCTGGAGGCAATGTTGATGATACCGGAACCACTTCAACATCCTTATGAGGTGTTTGTGAAGGCTGAGATGAAGATACTGCAGTTGGTGGTCCAGACTGCAATATTTGAGCTGGGGTTACCAGAGAAGGGACTGGTGGTTCTGTGCGGATAGATTTTGATGATCCGACAATTGCGGGAGTCAGCTGGGATACAGTTTGGAACGACAAACTTGAACCTGAAACTGCATTAGGTTTATTGACCAATGGTGCTGCAGCACTTTTATCTGGACCACCATTGCTAAAAGGAGTTAGTGATGGCAAGTTAGCAGCCGGAGTGACTGCAGAAAGTGATACAGTTGGTGCCTTGTTTGGAAATAATACTTGCGAATTTTCAGGGGCTAATGTAGCCGAAGGTGCCGGAGGTAAGGTTGATGGGAGGTTTGATGAAGGTGTAGAAGTAAATGTCATACTAGGGGAACTAGAACCCACAGGGAGGAAAGCTGGTGGGAATTCTGCCAAATTTGAAGTCCCGGTTGATAAAGAGGGACTAAAGTTGGGAAACTGCATTGGCTGCTGAATAGATGAAGGCATTGATAAGCCAGGTGGTGGTCGAAGCAAAGATTGCTGAGGTAACTGAGGGAGCCCGTTTGGGGAACCATAATATCCTTGCCAATACAATGGCATAGCAAGGCCACTGCCATTTGCGTTTGGGGCAGGCGAAGAAGCTCCCCATGACCCTACATTTCCTCCAGGTTGATACAAAGGCAAGGGCCCTTGAAAATTAGGCCCTGAGTGCCCATGCTGTGTTGTATGAGAACTAAGATCAGTCAAAGATCCACTTATAGCTGGTAAATTTGTAGTTGTGGTGACTGGGCGAGAGTACTGAGACTGCAAGAAATTCCACAAATTAGGATGTGGCTAATTTAATTTGACGCAATATGTAATAAAACAGACTCTCACCAACCTGAATAATAGCTGGGTCAGTGTTTATTTGTGGAGTAGGCTGGACAGGTGGAGAAGATTTCACCTGTAAATCCTGCAGAAAGAATTGTAAAAGATGTTTCAGCTTATATAATTTATATAAATGCCACATAAACTACTAACAGCCATCAAGAAATAACATTTGAATATAGTTGGTGTCATGTAATACGATATCCATATATAACGGCATACAGCAATCTCGATTTGCTTTCTTCTGCCTGTTCCTATATGATTATAAATGTGATTTGCAAGCAATTACTAGGAACATATATTCGACAAAAGATTTAGGACAAAAATGAATGTCAGAAAATATGCATAAATGACCCAACATTACAATGCTTCGAGTTTCAAGCAATCCTCGATAAAAAAATATCACAGAAATAAATGTCATTCTTTGCATAGGAGGTGTTTGTATAATATCCATATATGATGTGATACCTTGATATCAGTCCCACGAAACAGTATATACTCATAGACCTTGTCACCTGGAGGAATTTGTGGACCATCCTTTTTCCTTCCTTCAGTTCCAAAAGATCGCACTGCCCCACAATTAAACAGAAAAGTATCACTCCATTAAGCATCTTTGTGATAATAAACAACATGCAAACCAGTTGTATGGCAGCGTAAATTTATGGACAACATAATAATGTGAAGTAGAGGATTTCGTCACATGGATTGGTTTTATTTTGACAGAGAAGTCATTGAATCAAACCAATCAGTTTGGATTTGATTGAGTAGCTAAACCAATCTCAATTGATTTGGTTCAAACTGATCCACTGTTCACCAAACCCCTCTTTATTCGAGAAAACCTAACTTCACATTTTATATGGCCTAATTAACAAAAAATTAGCTTATAAATTCTGATAGAAACATCAAATAGATATCGGCCGAAACAATTGTATGAAAGAACAAATAAACCTATTCATCAAAAATGATTTTGGTTGGGTTTCAGATTCAGTCATTAAAACACAAACCAAACTGAACACATCAAACTTCATTAAATGAAAACCAAACAAAATGATATTGTTCGCTTTTCCAGTCGGTGATTAATAACCCTACTTTTGACCTGCTTGCCACGTGTTCGAATCATGAATATAGCCTCTCTACTGGTAAGGAGAATGTCGTATACATCTAACCCTTCCTTGACCCCACAATGGCGGGAAATTTGTGAATGGGCCACCCTTTGAGAAATATTTGTTAAAGACTTAAAACCCTTTCCTTTTGTGGGCTAGAATATGTCGCTTTTTTTTACAGAAATAAGCATGAAAATTATTATTCTTTTCCAATGATTAATTATCCATAGAGGGGAAAAAGATTCGCACCGTATCCATTCATTAATTATGTTCCTTTCATATAAAAAGAACTTTAGGGTCGTTACTTCAATTCTTTTGGACAACGCAAACACGACAAATAGTCAATTAAGATAGGATGTCAATCACGGCACACAAAAACCCTGCCACCACGCGGGTATTTCGGAAGAGTCAGATTTTCAGATCCTTACATCCACGAGTGAGAGACTCTTAATTACTTCAATTCTTTTAGACAAAGCAAACACGACAAATAGTCATTTAAGATAGAGTGTCAATCACGGCACACAAGAGCCCCGCCATCGTGCGGGAAATCAGGAATGGTCAGATTCTCACATCCTTACCTCCACAAATGAGAGACTCTTAATTACTTCAATATTTTTAACAAAGCAAACACGACAAATAGTCATTTAAGATAGGGTGTCAATCACGGCACACAAGAACCCCCGCCATGGCGCGGGAATTCAGGAAGGGTCGGATTTTCACATCCTTACCTCCACGAGTCGGCCTTGAGAGACTCTTACCATGACTGAACCCATAGCTGTTTTTTGAAGAGGCAACCCGTAACTGAACCCATAACTCTAGGTCACAAAGCAGCGACCTTTATGTAACACCAAGGATCATCATCCAAAGAGTCACATTCACGTAAGAAATCAACAAGCAATCACATTCAAATTCAAGACAAATGGAGAGAGCAAACAACAAACTCAGAAATCATCAACCAGTAAGAATGACACGTAACAATGAAAGAATCACAATTCACAAAACCTAAACCCATACAGAGTAATGAAATGCTTCCAGTGCACCAAAAACACACAAATGATAAGAGCAGATAACATGCTTTCAGATTCAAACACAACACATTCGATGGAAGATAAAACCGCGGCACAACTTTAAAACCTTGAAACCCTATAAATCTTTTCAACAGAGGACCCCAAAACAATCAGAATTCAGAATAAAACCCTAGTCATTTGCCAATGAAAAATCACATGCAACACAGAAAGAAGCATCATTCAGAAACACATTAATCTGAAGCAGATATCATTTATCAATGTTTAGGATTCAAACTAGGGTTCAAGTAACGTGTAAGCAGGCCCATTTCAGCACTTCAACACAAGGCACCAGAAAAACAAGAAACTGATGCAGACAAATCTCTTCCCCATGGGCAAAAAATAATAATAATTGAAACGATAAAAAGATCAATTTTTCATCATAATCTGAAAGATCTAGGAAATAATGAACGAAATAAAGTTGAAAGAAAGAGAAAGCAATTGAAGGGAATACCATTTCGAAGACCAATACTGGATTCATCGGTGTTGATGTTGTAAAGAACGCCTTCATATCTGATCTCACTCTTTGAGGTCAAACTAATCAGGCAACCAATGTAGGAATCGGCCGCAGAACTCGACCGAGAAGAACTGTCCGAAGCCATTACCTGCGAAGAATCGAAACCATACACTGTGTGTCTGTGTCTGTCAAAAAACACACCCACGCACGTTAGGGTTCAATCGTTTTGTTGGTGTGACGGGAGTGAAAGAGAGAGAGAGAAAGAGAGAGAGAGTAGGAGGAGTGAGGGAGTGAGTGAGGAATTGAGTGGAAACACAAATATCTATATATATTATGTATAAATAATAATTTTTTAATAAAAGTATCATATATTTTATTTTAATTATTATATATATTGAATGAATGAATTGATGAATATTGAATCAGGGGACAAGTCAAGTAATTTGGATTTATAAGCATCACACGATGATGTGATTTGTATTTGAAATGTTGTAGGGTTTGAGGTTTCAGTAGTTTATTAGGGCCGAAGTGAATGTAACTTTTTTTAGTTATTTAGAAACGTTAAAAGAGTCAGGTTTTTCCTATATTGGACGCGGATAATATTTTCTCAACCTACATTGTCGTTGAAAAAAAAAATCTTTGTTATCTATAATATGTTGGTGTTTTTTCTCCCTTGCTTTGTGAGAGAGGGTTTTCCTTTTTATGATAAAAGATTGTGATTCTTTGGGGTACTCTCAAGAAGCTTAGTTGTTATGGAAGACCAATGAGAGGATGTTTCTTTCGACTAGACGAGGAATGTGAGAGTATGGTCTTTCAAGAGAAAAATGTTCAAGCAGTCGTTGAGAGGTCTTCCACCTATGTCTTTTTTTTGGTCAATTCCACTTATGTCTAATTGAGAGGTTCCTTACCCACAATATTCACTTGCTCAAAAGTTGTGAAAGAGGGTTTGACCAATATTATTGATTCTCTTCGAGATCCTAGGCGCTATCTTCAAGTTGGATTCAAAGTATGTCGTGATAACTTGCAAAAGAATTAGGTTGACAAACATGATTACAAGGTTATTATTTCAAATTATAAGAGTATTTTATCTCTCAATTTCCCAACTATTCAATGGAGTTAGCTATTATGGAAGCTCGTGTAGTTGCTCACACCGTCATTTTTTGGTATTGTGAAAAAGGGATGGTGATAGAATATGATGTACTACCCATCCTAAAGGCTATTAGAGGGTGGCATCTTTCGGAACAAAAAGTCTTTGGTTGGGTGGTGTATTACAATTAAAGGGGTGCAAAAAAACAACTTTGTGACGCAAAAGATAAGACCAAATGAGACAATGTAATTCAGTCCAATTATTTGGCCCATTAACCAAGTATAACTTTAGGGTTTTTTTTTGGACCCCCACCCATCCCCATAAACCCCCACCCAATTTTAAATCCTCAAAATGCCCTTTGAAAATTAATTTTTTTAAAAAAATAAAGAAATCGTATATACCCCTTGAGTATGTATATACGATGGCTATTTTATGTCCAATCGTATATACGTACTCAAAAGGGTATATACGATGGGTTTTTTATTTTTTTTAATAATTTGTTTTAATTTTTATTACTAAAAGGCTACTAAAAATTCGTTAAATAGTCAAAAACTACTCCAAAAAATTCTAAAAACACCACTAAAAATCTAACAAAACCAAAATAAGGCTATACAATTTTTTTTAGATTTTTTGGAGACTATGAAAAATTAAAAAAAAAATCGTAAAAAATAGTAAACGATGGAATTTGGCCTAAATTATTCGTTCGACGTATAACATCGTCACGTTTTAACGAACTACACACAAAACTTATTTTCAGGACTTATATAATTTTTATTTGACTTAAAAAAAATTTAAAAAATACAATGGGGATCGTATATACACCTGAGGGGGGTATATATACGACCCTATTTTTTGCCCATTGTATATACACCCCCCAAGGCGTATATACGATTATGGTGGGGGTGTGCCAATCGTATATACGCCTTGGGGGTGTATATACGATGCCCAAATGTAAGGGTTGTATATACACCCCCCAGGTGTATATACGATTGGCCAAAAATTTTAAAAAAAAAAAATACGTTTTCAGAAGGGCATTTTGGGGTTTTCAGTGTGGGTGGGGGTTTATGGGGATGGGGTGGGGGTCCAAAAAAAAACCCATAACTTTAGTAGGATATTGCTACTCATTGTCGTAAAAAAAAGGTGGTTTTTTTTTTGTATTTTCAATATATGATAATTTTGTTGTGTTAAAACTACCAAAAAAAATAAAATTGTTGTGTTAAATTAGAGGGTTTTTGCTTCAAAAAAAAAGTTAGAAGGTTTTGACTGGTAAGTTTAGAGTGGAATAAAGTTCAAAACAATTTGAGTTTGATATTGATTAAAAAACTAATGAAGAGTTTTAAGTAAAATAAAAAGTGATGTTTTTTAACTAAGTAAGGTGACATGTTTTCAATGAACTGAAATAATACTTGAAGAATGCCATGCAATAAAGGGGTGGTGTCTTTTTTTTTTAGATAAGCAAAGAGGGGGGTATCTTGTCACAAGTAGATAGTTTGGTTGGTGAGTTAAGGATGCCAAAAGAGTTTGAAGTAGAAGATTTAGGATCAAATCCTGAAAACTAACATTGCTCATTTTCTTAAATTATCAACTATTAACATTTGTCGATAAAAAAAATGGTGCAGTAGAGGTTAAGTTGGAAGGGGGATTAAAAGAGGGGAAATGAGTAGTTCAAGTGCAAGTGCAAGGGTGGTGGTATCTTGGACACTCAATATGCAGATAATGGTATGACGTATATGAAATCCCACATGCAATATATGAAATCATGTCATTAGTGTTGATTAAGTAGGAACTTGAGGACGCTCACTCATTTAAATGTGGTATTCAAATATTTTATCGCCCGCGACCCAATTTAGTCTTTCAAAAAAGTTGTTCCGAAATAGTCTATGAGAATTTTAAAAAATGACATATATTCCCACCACATTCTCCGTCCAAAAACATCATTTAAAGTGACGATGTAGACTATTAACTGTTGACATATTGTACTATTAAGTAGTGTCACCATGTAAATGGGGCCAATTTGGTCCCTCTTTTTGTTTCTTTATTGCATAAACTAAAATGGACCAAACTAGTCCGGATCTCGATTGACCGATTTTAGTCCTACCATGTTGGGAACATTTAACCAAATTTTTGTTTCTTCTAAAAAACCCTAACCCACTAAAAAAGTAAGGCAGGATCAATGAAGAAGGTGAATCTGAGGGCACATGATTGGAAGTGTCATTGATAATACTAAGGGGGAATCCAAATCAATTATTCGTTCTTCAAGATGAACATCGGTGTTGTCAAAAATGAGACTGGAAGTTGAAGTCACAGGCAAAAGAAGTTTGTCTTTAACTTCAACGAAACGAGAACTCCGGAAATGATGCCTGTTTTTGCAAACAACAATTGTTGTGGCCAGCGGCGATAACATTTTGTCTAAAATACGACATGATTTTGGTCTCAAATGGTTGAAATAATTAGTAAAAATATTTAGAGTTTGATTTTGTATAGAAAATGTGAAGTTTAGTAATTTTATGTGACCAAATAAGAGAGAATGAGAATAGAGAAGAAAGAATAATGACACTTTTCCGCAAAGGCAGAAGTCGCGGGCACAAATGTGGATAGAGGGGAGTGCAACAAGCAAAAAGCTCAAAATATAGTTTTTATTCATTTTCAGAATTACATTTCATTAAAATATAGTTTTACTAGTTTTCACCCCCTTTTGCCTTTTATTATGACTAATAATAATCATTATTAAGAGAGCTCTCAATTTGTGAAATGCCTCTTATCTCTTAGACTTGTTATTTGAGCACTCAAGTTGTGAGATGCCAAATTGTTTTTTTTGGTCAAGAGATGCCAAATTGTTATCCATTGTGGATTGTGTGGTTTGGGCCTTGCCCACTATCAATGAAAATCACACCTTCTTGACCCAAAACAAAACACTACTATAACCCAAAATTAATTTATCCTAGTAATTATATTTTAAATATTAATATTTAATAAAAAAAGTAAATATATTAATATATTACCAATATAATATAAGAATACTAGTTTTGTTAAAAACAAAGAATACTGATCTGTAGTAGACCTTCAAGTAGAGAGAAGCACGGCAGCTACCGAGATGGTTGAACGCGCTTCACCGCCTCGAGCGGGTGGTGTACCTGCAATTACACTCTGACACCCAAGTCAGTGGGGTGAGCAAAGAGCATGAACTGTAAAATTGGGTGAGAATTAATTACCTTGTCGGTGTCTGACATGTGGGCTAAATATTGTTCACCGAGTGGCCAAGAGCCGTTAGATCTCCTGTGATGCGATCCTCTCTATTGACGGGGAAGGCAACGAATCGTGACCATCCAGCGTAAAGTGGATCAGGATCTGATCACTCTGGGTGGTATGGGCCAAACCTGACCTTAATGTGGGATGGGCCAGTTCTTAGGCCTAGTCCAGAACAAATACTATTAAATACCATTTCAAAATATTTTAATAATTTTTTTGTTACTTTCGGCAGAAGTTAAATAAAACTAAATAGTCGCCGTCTGTGGGGATCGAACCCACGACCACGTGGTTAAAAGCCACGCGCTCTACCACTGAGCTAAGACGGCTCACTTTTTAATAATTTAAATACACAAAAACTTAAAATCATTAAAGTATATAATTCAAAATAATAATAATAATAATAATAATAATAATAAATCATGGCTAACATTTAAAAATAAAATGATAATAACATTCCATTAAAATTGCACATTACTCAAATATGCACACACAAAATTAAGATTAAATATAATTTTGGCCTCTAATTTTTTTTTGCAGATTATGCTTTTAGCTCCTATAAAAACCTCACTCACTTTTAGCCCCTATATTTTCCTTCGTTATTGATTTTAGTCTCTTATGACTTTTAATAGTATTTTTTGGCCTCTTATAGTGCTTCTAAGTGCTATTAAAAGTCATGAAGACTAAATTCATCGACAGAGGGAAATGTGAAGACTGAAAGTGAGTGAATTATTTAATAGGAACTAAAAAAAATATTGCAAATTAAAATAGTTGTCAAATTTGTACTTATCACACAAATTAAGAAATATTATTAATGAAAGAAAAAGAATAATAATTTTATCAAATTATCGTTATTATTTAAATTTTATTTTTCGTAATAATGAAGATGGCAGTATAATTTTTAAAACCTTTTATTATGGGTGAAATTGGAAAAAAAAATTAACATTCTATTGATATTTGAACATAACTATCATTTTTTTAGTCAAACATAACAATCAATTTAGTACAAGAATGTTTTGCAAATGTGATAGCTATTGCGAGATGAAGTAATAACAACATAGAGAACTTAGGTCTAGTTCTCAAGGTCTTGTTGGTAGGGGTGTTTAGTTGTTTAGGCAAATCTAAGCCAACCTAAAATCTATCCCAAATTGATCGACGGAGTATGAATATTTTTTGTGATCGACGGAGTATGAATATTTTTTGTGTTCGAGTCAAATTCGAACCAACACATACTAACCCACAATAGCTTAGTTTAGGCTATAGATGTTAAAAAAACAAACTCGCTGAATTGGCCACCTAAACCAAAGCACCAAACAACAAAGTGCATGTTTGGGTGCACAATGGAGACAGGAAACACACGTCCAGGGGCTGGTTTGACTGTAGTTTATTGCGGCAATCCCAAAGCTACCAGTTGGTTGGAGCTTCTACGTGGACGTGGTTTGGCCGTGCAGAATGGTGATGCAAACACTCACCCAAACAGGCATAAGTGTGTGTTTTGTTCTGCGGCGATAAGAATTGAGTTTGGCAGAATTGAGTTTAGTTGAAAGTGACTTGATTTTTGTTTGGATATATTCATCGAAAAGTTGTTTTTACCAATCACTGTTGTTTGGATATATTAGATAAAAAGTGTTTTTGGGTGTAAAATTACCAAAATGGGTATCAACTTAAAATTAAATTAAAAATTTGATAAAATAGACACGAAAAATATTAAATAAGCATATAGAATATTTAAATTCCAAAATACTAAAATGGGTCTCAACATAAATTTATATTAAAAAATTGAACATAATAAAATAGACAACAAAACTTCTAAATAAGCAATAAATTATTTAAATTAATATATATAGGCTAAATATAAAAAAGAGGCGCGCTTGGAAGAATTTTATCCATCAAAGGTATTTTGGACATTTTGCAAGGTTTTAGGATGTGTGGTGAGTAGGGGGGAAGTGAGAGAAGCATGCGTTTTTTTTTTATCACTTTAGCGTTGGCTTCTATATGCCTCTTTTGAGCCCATTGCACTTAATCCCTAACCTTAGTCTCCAAAAGAAACTGAAGAAAGACAACAGGGGGAAAAATGGCAGCATAGAGGGAGGATATAGAAGATATGTATGTGGCAAAACAAAAACAAAATGTGGAATCGAGTTGAAGCTTCCGTAGAAGCTTTGAATCGTAGCTTCAACCAAAAACGAGTTTGAGCACGAGAATCAATTTATCACAAGAAAACCCAAACACCATTGTAGAAGAGGAAACTCGCATTTGAGAGTGAAAACGTACGTTTGAGAATGGCTACTGTGAAACCAAATGAACACTAAGTATATTTGACGACTATATTAAAAGCATAAGATGATATATTTGCTTCGAGTTTTTAACTTTGAAATTAATGACGTCAAAAAACTTTGAACTTACTCCCTTCGGACTCAAATATAAACAATAAACCCTTCTAAGACAGATGACCTAGAGAACTTTACCTAACCTATGTTTCTAGATTAATAACACACACCTTTAATTTGAAAACGGAAGCTTTTAAATGCATTTACGTTTACCTTTTTTTTAACCATCATAAAAGCAAATTTGGACTAAGAAACGAGCTAATAATTTCGCTATTAAATAAGCAGCTTCTTTTTTTCAAATTAATTATGCAAATTTATAGGTGAAATAAGTTGAGGCTAAATAAGGCATTTCCAATTTTTGTAACATACATATTGAAACACAAGTAACAAATGTGTGTGATCTTCGTTTGGCATTTTGCACTTTACTGCGGGGAGAGGGGTGGGGCTAGCAATATATATCACTAGCTTATCCTCATTAGAGAATGGGAACCAGAGAAATTGTAGGGAACTAAGTAGGGAAGAAAATGACTTATCATGCTATGTTATTAGGTTTGCAAAGAAAAGCACCAAAGCTATGTTGGCTTTGGCTATACTTACTTACTTAGCCTTCTATGATTTGATTATCTTTATCATCCACTTTTATTAAGTGTGGTCCTTCTTCCTAAAAATCTCCTAGTCCTTTTCATTTGGATCTTCTTTTCTTTTTCCTCAATTGTAGGTACTTGCTTTCTAGGTGTTTTAATTCTTCTGTAAACCTCCATCTACTAAGCTAAAAAATTGAGAGTAAATAGAAAAGCTGAATAATTAGATAGGGAGTAGAAATGTAGTCACAACTCACATATAATTGTTTTTATTAGTAGTTTTTAGATATACTCCTTAGCAAACATATTATTGACTTGAAGCTACACATTGTAGCTTCTATGTTAACGTGGATCCTCACCGTGAATATTGGTTTTCCAAACATACACTAATTATATGTTTGGATGTGCGGTTGTCTCTTCAAACTCATGTCTAGAAGCCTTGTAGCCGTGATTTGGCAAAAACTACAAAAGTCAGCTTCTATGTTGTTGTGGATTTTTGCCGCAATTTTGACAACTCTACCACCAGACCAAACATGCATTAAGTGACTAACCACGATGAAGAAAGGAAAAAGGGTAACGTTATCATTATGAAATTGAACCCGCACTCTTATGATCCCACAATAGTCTGCTTAATCTAGGACTTTCATTTGCAAGTCAACTCAACAAAAGATTTTTCTTGAATATATTCACTAATGTCGTCTAAGGTTAGGTATCAAATAAAGTGCTCATCCATGAGGGAGCAAATTTGTGATCATGAGTTATTGGAGCGATCAACCCATCTTTTGCGATGTAGTCTTCACATTGATTTTTTTTCTCTTTCAGTTAGAAGGATGTCGCTATTAGGAGCCTCCGTTTTTGACTCCCCATTTTAGTCGGTGAATGGTTCGATTTCGTTTCTATCCCCACTACTTTTTCGCTTCTTCACGCCGCTAGCTTCATCTCTATGAGGTAGTGCGTATGTGATGAATTGAAGAACAATCTCGGGTGCTAAGGCATCTGATAGCTCGCATTCATGATACTTCTTCCTCACACTTCGTTATGTGTGTTTCCTCTCATACTTCCCCGTCGCCTTTTTTTGACCACCGTGTTCCACCATTTCGACCACTCCGACCATCGTCAACCACCACTTTGACCACTCGCTGATCGACTCCACGATCATCATCATCACACTACTACTTGACCACCACTCCGACCATTACTTATATATATTGCTTTGATTATGGTAAGTTTATGATAAATATTTATTTTCATGTTTATGTTTGAAATTGATTTTGATTTTTGAAAATTTGTTAACGCAAAACTAAATTAGTTTTTTGAAATTCTTAAACTCAAAACAAGAAGAAAATTCTAAAACAGAACAGAAAACTACACCAAAGATGACCTAGATTACAAAGAAAAGTGTAAATATAATGGAAGCACATGTAAAAATCCAACCTTAAAAACAAAAGAAGGTTGAATAGTAGAATTGATAAAGGAGGAAGGAAGGTACAAATTTTGAGGGAAGTAAATAGACCGAACGGGTTACGATGTACACACAAGTATGGTCCAATTTCTGCAACCATAGCAATAGCAATAGCAACAACAACGTGACTCACTCACTCCATTGTCCTTTCTTTTTCCCTTCAACTTCAACAACGATGCTGTCAAAAAACCCACCACCAAAACCAACGAGGCAATAACTGATAAAAACCTTATTTGTCTTGCATGTTTTTACATGCACTTCACAATAACAATAACAAAACAAAACAAAACAAACACCTTTCTTTTTTGCATGGACACAATGGTCCCCCTCCCCTCCCCTACACAAACAAACTCTCTTCAATTCAACTAATCTCTTCAACATTAATCCCTAATTTAATTTATCTCAGTATTATCTGTCTCCCCATAACTTTCTTCAACTACCTATAACACCTTTAATAGCCTCCTAAAGTGGTCACTAATCTAATAGTATACAGTATCTAATAATATTCAATAAGACAATTACTTATAGTGTTATAGCATAGCTGCACAAAAGGGAAAGCCTAGTTTTGCCTTTCATATTATAGGCCTCACAGTTACTACTTACTACTACAATACTGCTCATCTCAGCTCTGAATCATCATATTATTTAAAGCCATTGTTATAATGACTTTGAGCTTCGATAACTGTGAAATATTGAGATGAAATGAAATGTGCTGTTATTGTTGTTTGTTATATATATATATATATATATATATATATAACATCCTTCCTTAGTTTTTTCCCTAAACACAAGAAAGATAAGAGGTTCAGGCTTCTTGTTCAGCTTTTTTGTTTCCTTCATTCCCATTTCGAAACAGCAGCATCATTTCAGGATCTTCTTCTTTCTTTCTTCACACTACAAACAATCCATTCTGGTTTTCTCTGTAAGGCCCCATCTTTGTGTGAATTTTGATAATCCTGTTTTGGCTCTATATATAATAACATCATGAAGAGAATCAAGGCTATGAGTATTGTCATTTTCATTGTATTCATCCTCTATCTGAGTACAAGTTGTTATGGACAAGAAGATTCAGATTCAGAAGAAGAACCTATTATTGATATATCTCCAATGGAGAAAACAGAACAAGAAGCTCTCTACTCTGCCATTCAAGGCTTTGTTGGTAATTCATGGAATGGCTCAGATCTCTATTCAGATCCTTGTGGTGGAACTCCTATTCAGGTACCCTTATTACTCTGCCATTCAACCCTTGGAAACTTCACAACTTTTTTTCTTTGTTTTAGTTTTCTGTTTCTTTGAGTTTCACAATTATACAACCTCCTTTATTCTTTAATGTTTTGGCTGGGGTCCCTTTGCTTAGTTTGTTTAGTCCCTTGTACAAATGTTTCAGAACTCTCTTCAATTTCAATACTGAAATCATAATTTTTTCTACTGCAGGGAGTGTCTTGTGATTTATTTAATGGATATTGGTATGTTACAGTATTAAACATTGGACCAGTTCATGAAAATTCTCTAACTTGTACTCAAAATGTGGAATTTAGACAACAGTTATTTGAGCTAAAGCACTTGAAAGTTCTATCATTCTTCAACTGTTTTCAATCACAAAACAGGTTTCCAGTTACAATCCCAACTGGAAACTGGGAGAAACTTGCTAACAGCTTAGAATCACTTGAATTTAGATCAAATCAAGGTCTCATTGGAAGCATTCCTTCAAGTTTTGGTTACCTCAAAAACCTTCAATCATTAGTACTAATAGAGAATAGTTTATCAGGTAACATACCACCAGAAATTGGAAATCTTATCAAGTTGAAGAGACTTGTTCTTTCTGAAAATCATTTCAATGGGAACATTCCAGATATCTTTGGAGGGTTAAGAGATTTGTTAATCTTTGATTTAAGCAGAAACTCATTTTCTGGTACTTTGCCTTTAACACTTGGAAACTTAACTTCAATGTTGAAGCTTGATTTAAGTCACAATTATCTTGAAGGGAAGCTGATAAATGAATTTGCTAATCTTAAGAATTTGACACTTATGGATCTTAGAAACAACAAATTCTCTGGTGGTTTGGTTTTTCATTGCAAGAGATGTATTCATTGGAAGAAATGGTTTTGTCAAACAATCCATTAGGTGGAGATATGAGGAAATTTAAGTGGGAAAAGCTTCAAAACTTGGTGATTTTGGAACTCTCTAGTATAAATTTGAGAGGTGAAATTCCTGAGAGTATATCAGAATTAAAGAGATTGAGATTTTTGGGACTTAATGATAATTACCTAACAGGTAACCTGTCACCAAAGCTAGAAACTCTACCTTGTCTCAATGCATTGTATTTAAGTGGAAATAATTTCACTGGTGAGATTAAATTCTCTAAAGTTTTTTATGGAAAAATGGGAAGACGTTTTGGTGCTTGGAATAATCCAAGTCTTTGTTATTATCCTATTGAAGTAATGTCAACAAATGAAATTCCTTATGGAGTAAAACCATGCCAGCAACAGAAAGAGGTTCATTTCTTAGAATCTAATTCAAAAGCTGAGTTGCTGCAGAATGGTGATATGAACCAAACTTCTAAGTTTGTAACCTCTATGGGATTTTCTAGTTCTGCTAGTACGACTTTTATGGTAGAAATATTTATAATAATGGGTCTATTATTAGTCAATATTCTTACATAGTTCTAGAAAAATGTAACTTAACCTTTTAGGTGGTACATTACATCAAGTTGTAGTATGTCTTTTTCTATTTTATTTTGTTCTAACATAAATCTAATTGTCTTGTTAATTCGCCAACAAGTTTATCTCAGCAAAGGCTTTTGTTTTTACTTTTATAATATATATTTGATTTGATTCTGAAACAAACTATTCACATGCAAAAACTGGGTTTGTTATGGTCAACAAGAAAGTAAGAGGGACCCCCTCAAAATTAAGGAACATAAGAGAGTAACGCCAAAGCTAGTTACGTAATATTTGCAGACAATTCTGCATAACTGCACTGGTGAAAAAATCTTCTACACATGGGGACTGTAAGCTGCTACGTAGCACGACATTTCCGATTGAAGACGTGTCTCGCTGTCCGACACGTATCGTGTCAGACACCAACACTTTAATTATTTGTATTTTTTGAAAAAAATTAAAATAAAATTGATGTTTGTGTGTACGTGTCCGTATCGTATCTCGTGACCGTGTCTGTGTTTCATAGGTAAGCTGTTGTGTATTGTTAGTAGTACTATACATTATACAAACTTGGACATTGGAGTGTTTTGTTGACTAATTCAAATTAATTTCTTCAATAGACACAATTTAGCTTCACAATTAATCAATGTTAATAATTGCAAAAAAAATATGGGTAGTTTTGAACTGAAGATTGGCATCTTCTAGTACCAAATTAAGGGAAAGTTGAGCTGTGGAAGTAAATCCTATACCGCCGTTGTGCATTCAGTAGATCTTGTCCTTTAAACCTTGATCGAACGGTTTAGATTATAACTTTATGTTTTATATCTATATGGTAAAAATTTAAATCATCTAATCAAGAGTTAACGGTTCAGATCCTCCGAATGCATAACTGCACAACTTTGCTAGGATCCTTCAACTGTACCTAGACAAGAAGAATCATCTGTAATGTTATCAATTTGTTTACCCTTCCTGGGTATTATTATTTTACTTTTACACACTTTATATTTTTATTTTATGTGAGTATTTGTATTTTATGGTTTTCCAATGCATGACGACGGTTAAGACTTTAATTAATGGTTTGAAAGTGAAATGAGGAGGAATAGAGATTGTAGACTTATAGGCCTGGTGGTGCAGGGATATGTGTCTAACTATGTATGTATAGGTAGGGTGGTGGTAGTAGTAGTAGTATGGTGGTATACACTGCTTTTAATGGACCTTGTGTTTAAAGAGAGGCTCTATTATGGTTGAGTTCATTTTCTGGTAGATCTGGGTTTTCTCTTTGTTCAATGTTGGTTTTCAATGTTGTTCTCAGGACATTAAACTATGTACAACTGTCAGTAAAAGGAGGAAAATTGAATGTTCCTAACCTTATCTCTCTACTTGTTTTAATTCTCCATAGTTCATATATTCTGTTGTTCCCCTCAAGGAAACTTAGGTTTCAATGTGACATTGGTTTTCTGCTGCTTCTTCTCTAGGTCTGAAATTCTAGTAGGTTAAATATATATTTTATCTTACAATTTCTTTGTAAATGCTTTTAGTGTCTCATGATTTTTATTAGCGACTGTGAAGCGATATATAAAAGACCCAAAAAATTCCTATTGAAAGTCATGAGAGACTACTCAAAATTGTATGTTATCTCTCGTGTTTTTAAATTGATTCCAACCTGTATTGAGACTATTTTATTTAATGAAATGCCATAAGTTTGTTTGTGTCAAAAAAAGTGACGAGAAAATATGAGAACTAAAATTGAGTAAATTATTGCATATGAATAGAAAACAAAATTCACAAATTTATAGGTACCAAAAATACATTTAACTCTAAAAACATACTAGAAGATAACAAATAAACTATCTTATAATGGATACCTGATAAACTAGCAAATTAAATGTGTTTAGTGAAATTAACTATTGAAATAGTTTTTACACTTAAAACTATTAATAAAGGGGATTCTAAAAAAATTTGTCATTTTGGTGTTAGATTTTTTTGACAAAAATACCTTACTGTAAGTACAAATTTCTAATAATGATAACCACTCACTAACACACCAACACATTTCTTATAATCTATAACTATTGATAAATGAGATTCTAAAAAAACTGTCATTTTGGTGTCAAAATGAAATGCTACAAGTTTGTTTGTGTCAAAAAAAGAGTTCTGAGACTGAGAGACTAAAAATATTGATTAAGAAAATGTGCGAACTAAAAGTGAGTAAATTATTTCATATGAATAGAAAACAAAATTCATAAATATTTAGGTATACCAAAAACACATTTAACTCTAATAAAATACTAACAAATAACAGATAGACTATCTTATAACGGATATCTGATAAACTAGCAAATTAAATGTGATTGGTGAAATTAACGATTGAACTAGTTTTTACATATAGAATAATATAAATGGACAGTTGTAATTAATGCATAAAAATGAAAGAGAACATTCATTTAATGTAAGATAAATGAGAAATTTAATCAAAGTAATAAGGGTAAAAGAGAGGAAAAAAATGATACATTATAAGTTATAAGTTCAAGCACTACTTAAGTAACTTCTAGAAAAATATTATAAACTAGGGAAAAACACTAAATGTTGTTTCTTTGCCTTGCCAAATAGAGCCAAAATACTCCGTTCATTCCTTATCTTCGGTGCTTAAAGATTTTGGCACGTAAATTAAGAAATCATCAATTTGTGTATATTAGTACCAAAATACCCTCACTTCATCATTAGTTGTTTTCAAGTTTATACAATGGGTTTATAAAACATTTAATGAATAGAGTAAAAGGGATGGAAAAGTAAATCAATTATACCTAGAATTTTTAAAACCCTCATTTAAAAAAAAACAATAGCTAACAAGATATATAATGAATAACAGAGGTTAAAAAAAATTACTTTTTGGATCATGGTGTATTTGTTTATTATATATGAATTGTCACCAAATTTTTTTCGTTACTATGTCATTGGTGCACATTTGCGATCTACATCAGAGAATCTGGTTGACCATGAATATCCGGCTTTGTCGGCCCGTGTGGTTCTCTACTCTCAATAGAGTTTTTGCGACACCTAAAATTTGAACTTAAAACCTTAAAGTGAGATCTGAATTCAATTATCACTTATACCAACCATTCTTGTTAGAAATGAACTGTCACCAAATGAGCATCCACAAAAGAGATACTAGTACTAGTATACAATAATGAGGGGGTAAAAGAATCAAGGAAAAAAAGAATAATGATGTGTTTTTTATTAATAGAACAGTAGATTGACTTTTAGAGGGTAATAAATAAAAATCTATTGGGTCGTATTCATCATCTTTGAAAAATTGGGGATATTGTGTCTTTTATTGTAGTAGGTGAGTAGGTAGCTAAGGACATGAATTGAGCTTGGCATAGCAATATTAAATGCCACCATTACCATTCCCTTTGAGTTCCTGATCTTCTTCTATGTAAATAAATCAGTCTGTAACAAACTGAACCTGTTTTTCTCTTCATCAGAAAGCAAAATGACATGTCCACATGCAGTGCAGGGTGCAGGATATATACAATTCAGGAAAACGACATTTGAGTTCGAGTTGGTTATGGATGTCTGGTTTTCTAGTAAAGACATTTTCCAAAACAGTTGAGTAACTTTTTTTCATCCAGATACTTACGTGGCTATGTGTGTCATTCGGTCGAGTTATAAGAAAATATGAGTTCAAGTTAATTAAGAAATTTCGAACCAAATTAAACAGACCCATAGGGTGAGCTAATGAAGCAATGAACGAGGTGGTCAGCTTATACTTTCTACTACTCTCTAGCTACTTACCAGACATCCCCAACCCTTAAATATTCTAAAAATATCCCTACGTGAAACATCTCCCAAACCCCCTATGTTGTATTTTGGCTTGGTACGGTACCTTAGTACCGAATTGATTCAGTACTAAAGTATCGTATTTGAGTTTTGTGAAAAACAAATGTACAGTATCATACGTAATACTATACTTGTTAGAAAATCCTACAAATGGGGTGTTTGACAAAAATTGTGCCACGGTACTATAGTACCGTACCAGTTTGGTTTCGGTACTAAAGTATTGTACTCGTTGAAAGCCAAAAAACATGGAGGCGCTGGAAAATATTTTGTTCACTAATGACATTTTAGTATTTTCATAGCGTCAAAAGAGGTGTTCAGTGAATAACTGAAAGGTTGTAGGAAGTATGCCTCATTTCTTGCAGCTGGACCACAATTGAATTGGATTAGTGATATGTATTGGCCAAATTGTTGGGTTATTCCGGGGGTCTTTTTTTTTACGCCCACATCTACTCACCATACCCCCATAACCCCCGTGAAAATGGTAATACCTCTAAATTTTTTTCAAAACGGAATTATCTTTTAAATAGATAATTCCGGTGTTAAAAAATTTAACAACATAATCATCTTTTAAAAGGTAATTATGTAGTTAAAATTACAGACAGATTTATCTTTTAAAAGGATAAATTCTTTGTTAAATTTTTTAACAGCGGAATTATCTATTTTAAAGATACTTCCGTAGTTAATTTTTTGGTTAAATTATATCGGAAGTCCTTTAAGTTATTTAATTGTAACAAGTTGGTCCTTTAAGTTTTTTTGTAACACATAAGTCCTTTCTGTTACATAATGTGTACACCGTTAGTCATTTTTTCATTTTTTATTACAAAAAAGCTCAATTCGCACTAACAAAGTTGATGTGGCCGTGACTGAGACTACCTATCATCTATCTTATAAGAGTTTGGTCCTTTAAGACTTATGTTATGTAAAAATTTGGAACTTTCAACTTAATTTTTTTAAAAAAATATGATTTATCTTCTTTTTCATTTAAGTTGAAAGAACCAAATTGTTACATGACGGTAGTCTTAAATGACAAAATTGTTACAAGACAGATGATATGTAGGCTCACACAACCCACATCATCCCTCTTCGCGAATTGGGGTTTTTTGTAACAGAAAAATGAAAAAAAAAACTAATGATGTACATATTATGTAACTTAAAGGACCAATTTGTTACAATTGAATAACTTGAAGGACCTAAGTGATACGAAAAAAACTTAAAGGACAAACTTGTTACAATTAAATAACTTAAAGGACCCCTGTTGTAATTTTGCCTAAATTTTTTTACTATGAATTTACCCATAAATTTGTGAATTTTTTTTCCTCCAATACGTATGTATGTTTCAAAACATACTTCCTTAGTTAATTTTTTTTATTACGAATTTAGAGAGTAATTTGATTCTTTCAGATAAACATGTGTATGACACATATATGGTTCATTGGTTATTGTTTTAATCTACAAAATAATCTTTAGGTTAATACATACAAATAAGTAATAATATACAATATTGAATTCTTCAAAATCAACATTAAATAATAAGATATATATTTTTTTGTTTAAAAAAATTGAGGAAAGAGAAATTTTATTAATTAAAGTGGTATTAATGGCCATTTAAAAATTGTCCCTTAATAATATTTAAATAAAGAGGGAGCGACTGAACTATTGTTTCGTCTGCTGGAAGTCCTCGATAATTATCAGCTGTCTTTTGGTGCCTTTGGCATCACCAAAACAGTTTGGTTTGGAACTCCAAAGAAGTGCCTATCAACCTTGCGCTCATTGAAGCCTGTACCTTTGTTTTGGAGTGGTGAGCACGCCGAGATTCTGCATGACTCAAAAGCGAGAACAAGCAGGCGATCTTGCTCGCGCGAAACCAAGCTGAGAAAGGGTGAAAATAAATGTTGATGCAGCGTGGTTTCCAGCTGAACGTCAATGTGGGATTGGTATTTGCATCCGTGATCATCTCGGCGCTTTCATACAAGCGAAAACAACTGTTTTCTTTGGTGTATTACTCCTCGTGAGATTGAGGCTTTGGGTTTACTTGAGACATTAGGTGGATTCAAAGTGTTTGCCTTATGATGGTGTTGATGTGGAGCTTGATTGCAAACAAGTGGTGGATGCTTTTAAAGGACACCTTCACGGCTCTACGAAGTTTGGCACCATTGTGTCCTCGTCTCGACATATTTTCCAACAATTATCCAACTGTAATGTCAGTTTTATTCGGCGACAAGCCAATTGCGTTGCTCACTTGTTAGCTCGGAAGGCTCAATTATTTGATAGTCACCACATTCATTTTCATATTCCTCATTGTATTGCAAACTCTATTTTGAATGAAATGACATAACTTTCTTTGCTTCAAAAAAAATATAAGTAGACTGACACGACATGCCATTCTTTTGCTTGTTTTTTTTTTAATAAAAAATGGCATCCTTAGATTTGGGAGCTTGAGGCAATTTTCCCCTACATAAGGATTGCATTGGTATGCTCACATACACGATGACTCAAATTAATAAAAAATTTCTCCTTCTCCAATTTATTTTATTTTTTAAAAAAATGTGCATGTTGGGTTATATTTTTGGGAGAGTCAAAAGTAATTCCAAAGACATGAAATTGATTATGACGTGTTTGGACGTCTTTTAGTAGAATCAATTTTATCTCGAAATGTTGGGATTTATAGATTTTTCCACTCCAAACATGATTTTTATTTTAAATTTATTATATTGTTTATCTTTTAATTTTACATAAATAGTTTCAATCATAAATCAATTTACACTTATTCAGCTATAACTAAAATAAACTAACCAAAATCAATTCAATCAGAATCAAATATTGTCGCAACCTCTCGTACCAATGGATTAATAGATCGATGATAATGGAGTATCACACCCTCATCATTTTCTGCATGGAGAGTCATGCTTGACGTGCTTAAATTCCACACTTCTAGTGTTTAATATGTGTACAAAACATAATGGAACAATTATAACATAACTTGTTTTGTTGTATTATCTTTACTTTAACCTTTTAATAAAATTAAAATATATCATGCACCTTTTTCAAAAAAGAAGATTGTCTAATGTGTTACTCTATTTTCAGTATATATAAAATAAATATACATAATTCATATGCCCGTTGTTATTGCTAAAATTAAGTTTCTTATGAAAGTAGAAAAGATAAAGAAAAGCGAGTCCACCTAGGGATGACAATTGTTCCATGCCCATTGAACACCCCTGCAAAAATTACTCGCACATATAGGCGTGGGCTGCACAGCACTACGATGCCCAAATTTCACGCCATACGCCATCACTGCACCAGATATATATATATATATATATATATATATATATATATTAATAATATCACAATTTACCTATATACAATTTAAAAAAATGATTTTTTTCATAAAACACTAAATCGAATTACTAAATAACATTTTGGATATAATTCACTAAATATTATTTTGGATACAAAAAATAATGGCTCTTTAAATTGAATTATAATGTTTTTTATGTTATTTATTATTTTTTGTTGTTAAAGTGCGGATAATTGGTGTGCCCATGAGCACTTGGTGCCTAGAGGGTACGGGGACGAGCACTATAGTGCCCTGTCCATCTATGTGTGGGCTCGAGTATGGACACTATAGTACCCTGCCCATAACCATAAGGTACCCATTGTCATCCATTGGTCCACCTTTCACTACGCCAGATTTGTTTAAAAAAGGCCCCCCTATAACCAGCGTTTTTAAAAAAACGTTGGCCATCGCGTAGAACGCGTGAGCCTTACCCAGCGTTTCTTTAAAAACGCTACGCATATCATATGAGTTCTCACCATATAACCAGCGTTTCTTTAAAAACGCTACGCATCTCACATGCGTTCTCACCATATAACCAGCGTTTATTTAAAAACGCTACGCATAACGCCCATTCGTTCTCAGCATATCCAGCGTTTATTAAAAAACGCTACGCATCACGCCCATTCGTTCTCAGCATATCCAGCGTTTATTTAGAAACGCTGCGCATAACGCAATGCGTCCTCAGCATATTCAGCGTTTATTTAAAAACGCTGCGTATCACGCAATGCGTTCTCAGCATATTCAGCGTTTTTGAAAACGCTACCCATTGGCTTAAATATTTCTACCAACTAACTGTACCAAATTAAACCCTCCCTCTCACTCGGTTCTCTCTTCCCTCGCTCTCACTCTCACTCTCAGCAAAGAAAATCTGCGCGCATACGTTCTCACCCTACGTCTCTCTCTCTCGGTTCTCTCATCTCCCTCACTCTCATTAGCTCTTCCTCTCTCAGCTGTCCCTCACTCTCGTTCTCTCTAGCACCACCCCAAACCCACAAACCCCCAAACCCACAAACCCCCAAACCCACAATAACCCCCAAACCCACAAACCCACAATAACCCCCAAACCCACATTGCTTGTGTCAATCCTCTCCAGCACCCATAGTCGTCATTGGTTGTCCTCATCTTCTCTCAAAGGTTATTTCTCTATTTTGTTTTTTGTTTTTTGTTTTTTAGGTTTTTTGTTAGGTTGGAGATGAATGTAGTTTGATTGGAATATGTTGAATGTGTGAAAAAAATATATTTGATAGGAGAGGAATATGTTGAATGTAGTTGTATGTGTTTGATATATATATATAATTAGTTGAATGTGTATACAATTTAAATTGAATTGTTTTGAATAGGAGTACTTATTCATGTGATGAATATCTATCAATTGCTATGAAAGATTGTTCGTTGTTTTTTTTTTTTTTTACAAATAACAAAGATTGTTGTGTTGTTGACTAAAAATTTGAAGTGTTTAATTTATTGCTTGGTTTTGTTGAGATTTTGATTCTCAAAGGATAGATTTTTTTAAGCAAAGTGTGTGTCATCTATATTAGTAAAATCAAATATGCCTAAATCGAATATGCGAATTGTTTGTTAGGTTTTGGGAGTTTTTTTTGTCGGAGCTTCGCGATCGTTGTTCGAGTTTGTCTTGGTTCGAGAGTTCGTTCTAGTTCGAGTTCACACGGTGGTTGGATATTTTTCGATGTTGCTTCCACTTGTTCGCAGTACTTTTTTGTTCTTTTGTTTATTTTATATGAAGAATTAATGACTATATAGAAGACATCAAAGTCTTTGAGTTGTTTAGTTGAAACTACTAGCTAGTTGATTGAATGTCTTAGCTTCAATAAAATTGTAAATTCTCTTATCCGAATTTATTATAGATATTGGGACATTATGGATAGAAAGTGGATGTCTCGCCAATCGTCCATCCAAGGAATATAGAGATGGAGTGGATTATTTTGTGAATTGTCTTTGTTCAACGTTTAGGAGATCTAGTAATATGATATGTCCTCATTTACGTTGTTGCTATGTAAAATCGATTAATGCGACGAGTTGGGGACATTTAAAGGGTAATGGAATTGATCAAACTTACACTTGTTGGACAATGCATGGTGAGGAAAGAGTTGAATCTTGAATATGGGTAATAGATCGGAGAGATGTGCACGGTTGACACTTTGAAATACCTACGTTTGTTGGGGATGAATTTGAAGAGATGGCAAAGGCTTTTGAAGACGATCTTAATGACCGTCCTCAAATGTTTGAGAAGTTGATAACGGATGCGAGAGACGCCAGTTGTATGAGGTTGTCTTGAATTCACAAAATTATTGGCTGTGATAAAGTTGTATAACTTGAAAACTTGCCACGGATGGACGGATAAGAGCTTTACTGAATTACTCACACTATTGAAAGAAATGTTGCCGAAGGATAAGAGCTTTCTGCATATCATATACACGTATACTCAAGTTAATTATTATAGACTATATAGTTCTAATTTTATGCATCATTAATTTGCCCAAATTCCGTTAAATAGGGAAAAAAGTGAAAACAATACTTCACCATATAGTGACGGTGACAACCCTCATTGAATTAATTGTCATAGTTTCAAGCATGTGCTCTCTCAGTGTTTCACAATCACACACTTTGCTATGTTTTTATTAGGAAAAAAAATCATCCTTCTTTTTATTTATTTTCATATATCAAAGTAAATTGAGTATCATCTACGCGTAAATGTAGAGACTAATCTCTCGAGATGAATCGGACTGCAATGAGCGGCAAAACTCTCTCTCAATAGATTTAATATGCATTCGAGCGAGGACCTTTATTAAGCTGAAAGAGATCTTTACTATCTCATCTAAGTGCTCTTGATCAGGAAAATCATTCGCATCGACTAAAGAAATCTAAGACATTTTCATACACCTAAGTCCAAGCATAGCCATCAGCAAGCACTATAGTATTTTTAGTTTTTTTAGATTATTTTTCAAACGTTGACATTGAAAATTCAATAGTCTATATCATTTGCGTGAATCACACTCACTTATTCATATTTCACACTCTTTATCTCAAACCTCACTCACACCCTAACATTTTTCTTTGTTCCCCATGCAAATCACATATAAAAGCATTTCCTTACTTTCTTCAAAGTGAAATTTTTTCTCAAAAAGAAAAATAAAACCAAAAACTCTCCAACATATATATCTTCCTTAAACCTCTTCTATATGGCTAATTCTTATTATTCCAAATCCATGCATCTTTCATGCAAAACCTTTTCTCTAATTCTTCTTCTTGTTTACTTGCTTTTTATTGGTTCTTCCACTTCAACAAGAACTGGAGAAACATTGAAGCTGAAAATGAAGGAACATCATAGAAGAAAGCAACAACCAGCTTTGTTTTTTAATTTTCTTCCTAAAGGGATGCCAATTCCACCTTCAGGCCCTTCAACTAGGCATAATGCAATGGTCGATTCAATACCTCATAATTGAGAGTACCTTTTGTATCATTAATTTTCTTCTTCAATTTTTCTGGTTTTCAATTGTTGGGTTGTATTTGTATATACATATAAATCTTATAGTAATATATTTTTCTCATTTTTCATTATGAGAGGCTTTTGTGTTGTTATATATTTATTGTTGATCATATCAGTTTTGTCCAATTGATTTTTTGCTTTTGTTGATCATCAATTTAATTAAACCAAATGGTTTCTCTTGAATCTTAATTTGATTATTTTCATTCGTCTCTGCAATTAGCATATAATCAAACAGCAGAAATTGTCAATTATTCATTCAAATTGAATATATTTCATTTGTGTATTGTGATGTAACATTGACTTCAGGATAGTGTGCAAAAATATAAATAAATAAAAAAAAAGCAAATTTTTGGATCTTTTATCCCAGAACTGTAGCACAAAAAGGCAATAATGGAGTATTCAATTCAATCACAAAGTCTTTCCAAGTTGCAATTTGGAAAACTTTGATGTGAAAGCTTTTCTTTCTTCAAAATTATGTTTCTTTCTTTATATAATAACCTAGTTTTTTGGCTATCTAGTTGAAGAAATTTGTCACATTATTTGGAATTAGTTCAATAAGACAAGCTAAGGCTATGGCTGAAATCTTGATGATGGGTCCATATAAGGTAAAAACAGATGTATATTCTGGGGCTGCGTCTTGCATATTCATTATTGCAGGTGTATGATTTTCAATTCCTCAAAGCAAGGGAATTATAATTAGAATAGAGTTTCTTGAATTTTCAAATTTGTCTGCTAATATGGATATTTGTCACCTTGTCTACTACTATATGCTAAGGGAAACTAGGGAACCCTAGTTAGCTACATTTATTAAAAAAAAATAAGTTGAATTAATTAGTGCCTTGAATTCTGCCTTATGAAACTTGTCAATACAGTAAGAATTTTAAAGAAGTGGGTAACATGTTATTTCATGACAGAAGTTTTGAGACTGTCTTGTATTAAATTAAAAAGCTTTTTATAACTCAACCAAAGTGGGACTATGATACATGGAGGTTCATAAAATGATTTATGGTGAAAAGTGTCTGAATTGATTTTATGTCCTATCAAACATGGAGGTATTTGTTGGCTAACGACTACAACTAGTTTTCAATCAATATTCCAAAATCAAGTTTGTCCAAAGTCACACTTGTTACTGCATATACATTGTAATGTTGTGAATGATATGTGACATTGAGATATTGAGTTTTACTCTTATACTGTTTGTTTCGAAAACTTATTTACGCAATTGTCATTTGAATTTTGTGTCACGTGATGTTTGTGATGGGGAATCAACACATAAATAAAATAACAGAACAATATGCAGCGAAAATAAATTTGCCAAACTTGCAAGAACCTATGAGGCGTAACAATGAATATATGACATCAAATAGAACAAATAAAAATGCACAATGAACACAGACATTTTTAACGTGGAACACCCTTCAAAACAATGGAAAAAACCATGTGTCGTCCAGACCAAAAAAATAGTTTCACTATAATCAAATAAGGGTACAAGAGAGTCTCAACAAGGTACACAAACAGCGCCAACAACCAGCCAAAGCACAAAAGCTTAGTCGATCTCCAACAAACAGTGCCAATAATAAGATGAAAAATACCTAATTCTGCAACTCTTCTCACTCTTCTCATACATCATTTGGACGATCCAAACGGTTAAAGTCAAGAGCAGTATTTCACGAATTGATTGTCCAAAAATCAACATGGTTCGTTTACTTTACTTATTAATTTGCCGTTTGGGTAGCAGCATATTTAGTAAACCCGCACTTGTCAAAGACTCATCCAAACACATCTTAAGTGATGAAAAATCGTTGGGTTAATTATCAATTTTTTTTTTAATCTTTTAGCCATAAGATCATATAGAAGTCCTTAAGGTCAATGAAATAAATTAAAAATAAAGAGGACAGAAATTTGTTTTGTGGCAACTATGCCACGACTTCATTTTAGATGTAGCACACTGGTTACCATATCTTCAGCTCCAAGATATGTTTGCAAAATGATCTTGACTTTAAGTGCATATGCCGCATACATACATATTCTACGCTTTCAATTTCAACACTCGATTAGATACTACTGTTAGCACCTATCTGTACGGTGATCAATTTACCCACATAGTGAGTGTACAATACTGTCAATGAAAGACTATTCTCCACTCGTGCTGATCAAATTTCGCACAGGCCAACTCCGAGTTGATCCCCTTCGAGAATTGAACCTGGCCAACCGTGTTGATTTGTATGGTCATCATTGGAGGCTCGGTGATTACCATTTATAGTAGTATTTTTTTATACAAGTAAGCTATAATTCCGGAAATAGGTCCTCCTTTCAACCACTTTGTGTGTGAATTTCAGGCCCTACCTCATTACAACACTTAGTCACAAGTCACATGATGCTAATTGTGAAATATTATAATCATGGTAATTTATATATTCACCGGCCAATAAATCATACAAAGTTTGATTGATTGCTTTGACTGAATGCAAAGTTTAATATTGTAATTACACGATTCAGCAAGTTTTAATTTGCAAATAACGTTAAAAAATTTAAAAAGTATCTCCAACTAAATTCAATCTACAATTAAAAGGCGTGAAATGTACCTAACTATGTCCACGTACACTATGATCAAAGGAGTGAAAGATAATCAACACATATTTTTTGAGTGTAACCAAGCCCATCCCTGTTGGAAGGGAAGTGGTTTTTAATGCAAGATATAACAATTCTCATGGATCCCACGACTGAGATAACTAATCTGATATTCACCATTCTGGACAAGTTGCAAACTGAGAAGAAGGAGTGTTTTCTCATGACCATTTGGATAATTTGGCGTCATAGAAATGATAAATTGTGAGAAGAAAATTGCGACTTTCCTAGAACTGTCATTAAGCGTACCTTTGAGTTCTTATGGGAATGAGAGGAGAGATGATATTAATTAATTCACAACAGCATAGCATAGCTCCAACCAATGAATTATTCAGTGGCATCCATCTTCTCAGGTCACAGGTCATCTTAAATGCAATATAGATTGTTCACTCATAGTGGTTGCTTCAAGATAGAGTGTTTCGTTTGTAATACAAATTTGGCTTCTTCATCAAAGCCATGACCAAACTTAGCAAAAGTATATAACTATATATGTTGACCAGCTGTGTCACTTAGGAATGCAAACCCAAACGTGGAAGTTTCTAGCTCAAACACCACTACACCAGAATGGATCAGCATTTAATTGCAAAAGAGCTTGGAATTTAAACTAATCAGAGGTGACTCAGTGAGGAGCAGCAGTTCAAGTAGGCTTTTAAGCTGATTGGATATGATTCTGAACCTAAAGAGAATACAACTACAGGTGCACTACAATAAAACTTGATCCTCTTTTCAATGCTCTAGGGACATATGATATAGTTGCTGATCTTCCTAGCTCAAATAGATCGGTGACGAATCCAAAATATTTTACTAGTTGGGAGCAGAAAATAGCCTATATATTTTCTAAAAGAAATATTGTAAATTTTTACAACATACAAATTTTATTATAGAAAATCCTTAAATAACTGCATTTCTAAAAATAACATTGCTAAAAAAGTAAAATTAGTATAAATTTATTCTTTTTTTTTTATCTCTAGTGAATTTCTACATTTAAGCTAAAAAGGTATCTTATGAGGGCAACTACAACTGTCAATTTTGACCCAGCCCAACAGGCTGGCTCGATCGCTCAATGTTTTGGGCCGGGCTCAAAAACTATAGGCCCAGAAAGAATGGGCCAATTTGGCCCAGGCCGATTAGCCCATGGGCCGAACTGGGCATGCGGCTTTATACTTTCTTGAACACTTTCTGTGTTTTTCTTTGTTAAAATATGTGAAGTGGGATGGGCCGGCCCGCTAGGCCCAATGTTTTAGGCTGGGCTACAAAAAATGCAAGATTTGAGTGTAGTATAAGTACACGTGCATCCGTCCCTGAGGAGAATGTAGTATGCCAACGAGGATTTGAATTTCCACCTGAACATAAACAAAATATACAAGAACATTTGCAACCTTTTTGGAATTGCATGCAAACTAGGTTTGCTTCAGTTGTTTACTTGACAACTTCATTTTAATCAATTAATTATGAAACATATAAATGCACAATGTTTGATAAGGATTTCATGTCTTGCACAAAAATATTAGAGACCTAAAATTTTGTTTGCAATTTGTATAGATGAACGAGTAGAAGTCCTCTTGACAGGTCCTTTAGTAACTTTGCACAAATTCTAATTGATATAGGCTTGCGATCGCATATCAGAAATTAAATTTTGGTTGAGAGATCAGTTATGCCTTTTTTGTGGGCATTGAGTATGAAAATTTGCATTATTTTGTGTGAACTGTCACAATATTGGTCATACTTCAAACAATTGTAAAAGTTAGATGCAAACTAATGCGAGATGTACTCATGAGCAATAGGTTCAAGAGCCATTATTGGAAAGTTCTGGGAATAGCAAGTACATACCAAACACATTTGGTGGGAATATTATTTCTAGTAGTAGGGTTCCCGCCAGTATCATTATTGGGTATATAATTCTCGAGCGCTGAAACAAAACACTCAAGTAAAGTTGAAAAGCTAGCTTACCACATTTGTACTTCGAAATTGCCCAGCATGTGTGTTTGGCATGCACACTCATAAGATTTCAGGCTATTAAAAATAACTGATTTTGAAATTTGATAATTTAGAGATTATTTTCTTGAGATTTTTAATTTGTTAAGAAGTAGGAGTATTTATTGGCTTTTAAAAAAACTCTGACCTTATCTATTTTAACGAAAACACATGGTCTTGGGCCAATAAATACTCATACTTCTTAACAAAAATGGACAAATACTCCCTCCGGTCTCTTTTATAAGCAAATAACATGGTTAAATTTTTGGTATCTTTTATAAGCAAAAGTTAACTATTTTTATTATATTTAATGCTATTGTTCCATGTATACCCTTCATTTAATAGAGTGGCGGACAATAAAGTCAAATAAAAATTGGTTAACTTTTTGTAAGAAAACAAGACAATTAATTGTACTTAATAATTTTCTTAATCACCGTGAAAGTAATTAATTTTGCTTATAAAAGAGACTTGAGGGAGTACACAAATTAGACAGTGGGACTCACTTGATTTAATTTTTCATTTATGTCAAACACGACCCCACATGCATATTAAGTGGGTCCCACCACATCTAATTTTTGTATTTGGCTATTTTTGTACAAAATAAGTTGTCCAAATAGCATTACTGTAAAATAAAATCCTAAAACATGTGATCGTGCTTATACGCAGATAATTTGCTAGTTTTTTTGACAACGATAAAAATCTAGTTGGTAAGTAAAAAAGGAGACGTACGTATATCATCATATCATTTGATACATGTGAAACTTTTGAAAAGTGATTAAAGGGGAGCCTTGTGTAATCGTAATCGAAAAACCATTAAAGACCACTCTCCAACTCTAATCTTTCTAGTCTAGTCAGAAAACCATGATTCTTCAGACTTTTAAAAAAGCTGAAAGCACAATTGGAAGAAAAACAAAATATGTTGCGTATGTTAACAATTTTTCGTTGATATAAAGTAAAATGTTATGGTGAGATATTTTATGTTTAAGACATTTTTTTAAATTGAGTATCTTTTATGCGTAATTGTAGAGACTGGTTCCTCAAAATAAAAATAAAAATATCTATATTATAGAGACGAAAAACAAATTTAAATTTAATTTTAATTATATATATGCAATTTTTTTACTGGATATATACACTTGATGAGATCAATATGTCTAACAAGTCCAATGGTGTAGACTATATATATTTTTTCTGATAATCGATATTTAATTGAAAAAGCATTAGAGGTGTTCAAACCGAAACAACACATGAAGTTTTACATTGTTTAAGCATAAAAGGGGGCTAGTACACCAAGAAGCAATAGTATTACTAGATCGTGTGTATCTACTTAGAGCAACTTTAATGATGAGTTCTTATTGAATCAACTATGCATAAGAACCAAGCGACTATAAAAATCATCCGTTGGAAATGAATGACGTGGCGAAGTGAATCAACAAAAGTTAGACATCAGCTACTATTTAGTCACAGATTACTATCTCATTTTCCTCAATTTTTTAATTAAAAAATAATAAAACTTACATAAATAAAATGCAAAAAATAAATAAAAAATATAAAAAAGGGGGCGGGTCATGTACCGTTATTATAGTCAACTACCATTGGAGTAAAAATCATTTGAGTAAACTATTAATTGCTTAAATCCTACATGACAGATTTGGTCCCACAAAAACCAACTTAATTAATCTATTTAAGCAACCTCCACTAAAGATACTCTTATAAATAAACCAACTCAAAGAAATACAGCTGATATGGGCTACAACTGGTTCAAAAATAGCTTTCTCATTCTACGCACGCCATTAGCTCAACCAAAAACATCAACAACTAACCAAATAATATGTTTGACCTTCTTAACTTTATTGCCAATGCACGTCTTACCAAACCATTGGAAATTGTCCACAATATTTTGAAAAACTGGTTTCTGTACACCTAGCTAAAGAAAAACAAAGGACCAAATTTGACGGCTAGAAGTATAAGAGTCCGTTTGATTTGCAAACAGGACTGGACTGAATAAGCTTTTGTCCGGTACATTGTTTGGTGAACCATCGACAGCATAAGCCAAAAAATGTAAATTTTACTATAATTCTATTTCTATGGTTTACAATGATTTTATATAACATATATTATAATGTAATTAGAAAATTATAAAGGAACATGTCACGAAAGAGAATATGGAAGAGACAAGGAGAGAGAAGAGAGAGAGAGGAGGAGAGAGAGAGATGAGGAGAGATATTATGAAATGAGAAGAAACAAAAGAGAGGCGAGAGGTAGAGAGGAGAGAAAGAGAGATGAAGGAGATAAGTCATGAGATAAGAAAGTATTAGAGTGGTTGATAAAATGGTAGAGAAGAATGGGATAGGAGAGAGAGAGAGAGAGAGAGAAAAAATAGAGGAGAAAAAAAAATTATTGAATAGGAAATAAAAATAATATTTTGGTATTTTTTTGAGTGATCAGGAAGTTGTATTGTGGGACTGAAAGTTGTATTGTGGGACTGAAAGTTGTACTAAGGTTTTGTGAGGTACAGGAATCTGAGTATTTGTCCAGTCCCTTGCCCTCATTCCTGTCCAGTACTGTGAACAGTTTTCAAATCAAACAAGGTACAACTAGAGTAGTCTAATCCATTCCCTCACTGCGTAGCGAATCAAACACACTCTAAATGAAAAATAAGTGCATCACATCTTCACGTTCCTCCTCCCTACCGAACGGACACAAGGCCTCCACCTCGTCTTTCATTAATTAATTCTGAAAAACCTCTTCCAATATGTTGTCCGCCTTATTGTCCACATCTAACTCTAATCCGAGAACTATTAATAGAGGATGGTTGACTTCCCCACTTTTGATGGGAAAATTTTATTCCTACCATTTACCAATATACCTGTTACCTCAAAATTTCGACAAGACATTAAATGAAGCAATTAAATAAGTTTGACTCTCCATTAATGATATCTTGGAAGCTGCAAGTCAACACCAAGCCAATTCACCATCAATTCGACAGGAAAGGTTTACAAATGGTGGCAATATGAGTAAACTTCGACATGCTTAGTACTCAAAGCTTCGGAAATAAGCGTAGCAAATAACTTTCGACAAGAGAAAGTCCAATCTTTCGACAAGGCTGGGTCCAGCGTTTCGACAAGCAGATGGTATCAGTTTAGTCGAAGGCCAAGGAAGTGGGCAGTTACCGTTTATTATGCTTAGTGGGCGGTTACTCTTTTTCATGTATGTTTCTAGGAGTATATATACTATTTTGTAATAGAAACTCAGGGTCACAACATTGCACAAGAACTCTGAAAACTCAACTTCCAGACAAAAGCGAAATACGAGTGAACAGATTCATTGTACGTGCTTGTTGTCATACCCCAATTTTGTCCGGCTTAGGTCAAAACCCTAATTTTCAACCAAAAATAAATAAATTAAGGCTTGGCATGCATTTTAGAGTTTTAAAAGTCATCCAAGGGTTTTTAGGATCATGTTTAGAATGAAAATGCATTTTTGAGCTAATTAGGGTTTTTAGGTCAAAAAGGGTATTTTGGTAATTTCACAGAAAGTGGAAAATTCTCAGGAAAAGCCATTGGGCATGCATTTTTGGGTCCTAAAAGTCATCTCATTGTTTTTAAAATGATGTTTGGAGTTGGGAGACATGTTCAATGCAAAAAGTTGAATTTTGGGGCAAAATTAGGGTTTTTGACCAAAAGGGCATTTTGGTCATTTCACTAAAACAGACAATTTCCCAGTAAAAATCACTATGCATCTCTTGAGGAATTTATTTGGGTTCAAATGAGGAGTTGTGCATTTGTGTTCATCATTGGAATATTTTTGCATGAAATTCGATTTTTGAACAAAAGGGCAAAATGGTCATTTTCCTCCGGGTGGGGTACTAAATCAATTTTGGGATTGGTGAAGTCATGAAATTCAGAGCCCAATCATTGAATCATGGGATATAGCCCAAAATGGCATGAATTAAGGAAGAATTATCTAGAAAAGGAAAATAAAAATGAAAGGATAATAACCAAGGTAGTGGGAACGAGAAAGTACAATGACAACTTGCAATTTCACACCCTCACTCTCACCATGGCTGCGCATGACCAGCCTTCTTTTCCCCTCAATTTTGATTTATTTTTATTGTGTTTAAATCATGACCTTCCATTCAATTTTTAAGTGCAATCTTCACCATTCATTTGAATTAAAATGGCACTTGTGTAATAAGCTTCATGGAAAAATACAATTTTGTAAATGGTCTTATCCTTCACCCCCCTTCCTTAAGCTGCACCCTCAGCCCATTTTATGCCCTCAATCCATGTGATATTGCATCTTGACCATTGATTAAAACTCTATCTCAAATCCTAGTGGTTTTACAAAAGCACATTGTCACAAATGCCCTTAAAATTGGTCCTCATATAAAAGCCCAAAAATAAGAGACTCACTCACACACTCTCATTTTTACCTAGCACACAATCAGCTCAAGAATTCCTCTCCTCCCCTCCTCTCAAACCAGAAACCCCTCTCTCATTCTCTCTCTTCAATCTTTTCAACTTTCCTTCACCAAATCACCTCAAACACACTCTACATTCATATATCTTCTTCCTTTCATCCTTGATTCCATTTTTACATTATCAAAGGGGTTGTTTCTTCAAGGTTTTGGAGCTGTTCTTGCTAGTTCTTGAGGATTGTTGGTGTTTTGTTGCTCTTGTTCTTCATTCCTATTCTCATTTAGTTTGAAATTAAGGTATAATTTAAACCCCTTTGCATTTTCATCAATTTCTTTGCATCAAAACCTTTTTCAACTTATATTTGCATTTCATAACATCATTTTAAATGTAGATTAGGGGCTGTTGTGGGTGAGAGCTGGTCCATCACCCACTAAATAATTTGTTCTTGTGACTATATGTGATTATGTGGTGTTCTTGTGATTTAATCTTTGCTCATGTGATTTTCGCCAAATAAAAGCATGTTTTCCTTTTCTTTTTGCCTTGGCTTTGAGCCTAACTCATGATCTTTGTGTTGTTCTTTGTTCATTAGATGGTTTGAGGTTTGAATAATGCATGATTAATTGTGCTAATTTTGTGAAGGAATGATGAACTATACATGTTGTTAAATCTTGATGTTTTGAACTTGAATCTTGGGGATGTGGTTTCGGTTTTGGGTCCCAAATCTTAGGTTTCTTGTTTGTTTTTTGTTGTTCATCATGTATTCATGCTTATCTATATGATTGGGTAGATTTTGATGAAAGGATTTGATGATTTTTGGAGTAAATAAGGCCTTAGGCTCAAGCAAATTTTTAGGGTTTTGGTGCTTTGTCTTTCCTTTAATTTTTACATGAAATAAATATTGTTTTGTGGCACAACATGTTTCGGCTCTATGGCCTTCTTTATGCTTACTTGATATGTCAAATCACAAAAATAATTGTTGCTAAGTCTTGTGAAGAAAAAATAAAATTGTTTCAAAGTTCTTGTGTTTTGCAAATTATGATTAGGGTTTGTGACTTGGCTTGTAAACCAAATTGAAGTGGGTTTTAAATTGATTTTTCTCAAGTTGTTGTGACCTAATTTGCTTGCCATTTGTTGTTGATTGATGATTGGCAATATGAGGCTCACTTGTGCTTCATGCACTTTAACCATAGTGGGAGGATTGCTTAGCATGATTCAATTTTCTATTCTTATGCTAATTGGTTAATTTTTGATGATTTAATATTATTCTTGTGCATTATTGTTGTAAATGGTAATGAGCATGTTTGTGTCCCAATTGTTGATTACTTTGCTTGCGAATTGGTAAGTATTGCGTCTCGGTTTTGACTTGAAAATGATTGAATGTTCTACTTTCTTTCTTTGTGGCCAATGCCACCCCCTAAATTCTATTCCTATCCTTTCTAATCAATCTTTTTCAAAGACTTTTTTCCAAGAGTCAATACTCTTCAAATCGCTTTCACAAGTTAATCAAATCTTTTGAGATCAATAAATAACCTTTTTCAAAACTCATAAGGAGGCAAGTCGGACGTACGGCCGGTGTTGTCTAACGTCCTAAGACCGGAGCTATACAGCTCAAACGTCTTGGGATACTTATGATAAATAAAGCAAGTAATTAACAACTTCAAACCCTTTTCCAAAATGAGTAAGGTATCGATTCGGATGTACTTCCGATATTGGTTAGCGTCTTAGGGTTAGCGAAACATCTGATTCGCACATGAGCTAAGATACTTGCTCAATAAAAGCAACCAATCTCATAATCAACCTTTTTCCTAAGAAAACCAAAAAATCATCTTTTTCAAAAAGTAGTGGGGCACGTCGTGCATGCAAAGAAAGTGTCTTTGTTCTAGGTCTATTGGACATCTGATGCAGGACCGAAAACCCCTACAATAAAAACACCAACACACTTCTTTCCTAAAAATCACAAAAGCCGTCTTGAGGACGCAAAAAGCACACTTTTCTTCAAAAATCACAAAAGCCGTCTTGGACATAAAAAGCACACTTTTCTTCAAAAATCGCAAAAGCGCGTCTTGGACATAAAAGCACACTTTTCTTCAAAAATCGCAAAAGCCGTCTTTGGACGCTTAAAAAAGCACACACTTTCAAAAATCACAAAGCCGTCTTGGACCTAAAAAAACAAAACTACGTAGGCTTTGATTCCTCATCGCGGTGGGGATCGTAGGGCCAGGGTTCCCAACCGTCAAGCACCCTTTTAAAAATCTTTGTTTTGTTCCGCTTTTCAAAGATGCCAAAAATATTCTTTTTTCTGTTTCCAATAAAATAATTCCTCAAAGAAAAGAAAAGAAAAAAAAGAAGTAGAGCGGTCGTTTCAAATCAAACATTTCAAAACCACACATCAAATTAAAGGTTAAAGCTTTCGGTAGAAAGGAGGTGCGGGAGTGCTTATACCTTCCCCGCACCTAACCGACCCCGAACCTACATCTCTTGTTTTCAAAAAGACCACCCGCCTTGTATAAAAAGAGCGTTTTTCAATGTTTTCGTCTCAAAACTAAAATATTGGTGGCGCTTTCATAAACCTTCCCACGTTGTACATCGAGAAGTCCAAACCGGATTTTTGAGGTGCAACACTTATGAACCACTTTCTTTTCATTTGAATGCAATATTTTCTTTGTTCTTATATTTATTGCCATTTATGCTTCGTTTCGTTTTAATTGTGTTCTTCATACAATTTACTTCTTTTCAAACCGTCAAAAACACAAAAGTCTGAGGGCAAATTGTCAAAGAGATTTTCTAGTTTGATCTCACAATCACAATATTGAAAACTAGTGATTGTTTCTTTAAAAACACCAAATGAAACAATACCCTCATTTTGTACTCCCACTTTGTTTATCAATATACACCCACTCTATATTTTTGGATGACATACCCCACTCTATATTTTGTACCCCACCATTTACAAATATACCCCTCATTTTGTACCTCACTATTTACTAATATACCCCCACTCTATATTTTTGGACCGACATACCCTACTTTTGGTGGGAAAATTTTATTCCCACCATTTACCAATATACCTTCATTTTGTACCCCACCGTTTACCAATATACCCCCACTCTATATTTTTGGACCGACATACCCCCACTCAATATTTTGTACCCCACCATTTACCAATATACCCCTCATTTTGTACCTCACTGTTTACCAATATATCCCCACTCTATATTTTTGGACCGAAATACCCCTGACAATTTTTTTTCCAACACTTTTTTTTATCCACTTTTGGTGGGAAAATTTTATTCCCACCATTTATCAATATACCCCTCATTTTATACCTCACTATTTACCAATATACCCCGACTCTATATTTTTGGACTGACATACCCCTGACAATATTTTTTTTGTCCAAGACTTTTTTTTATTATCAAAATGTACCCCTCATTTTGTACCCCACTGTTTACCAATATACCCCCACTCTATATTTTTGGACCGACATTTTATTCCTCATCCCACCAGAAATTTATTATTTGCCTCTTCGTCTTATATATATGTGTTGCGTATTTTTATACCCCCCTTATAAAATGTTAATATTTTTTCGAAACTACATCTGTAGGCCTATTAATCACTTTCCCGTGTGCATCGCACGGGTAATCGTCCTAGTAAATGATGGTAACAAGATGGTCTAAGAAGGACTTGGTTGTTTCTAGCATCCATATCCACCGGTCCTCTATACCCTGAGTTGGACTCACATCCATTAAAATCAATCTCAAGCTATCAACTTCATCTAAGCATGACTGATCAATCAAATTCACCAGCGATTCATTCCAACTCCAACTATCTCGATACCAAGATCCGAATTTTATAAAATCAGTAATTTTATTTGTTTCTTGCAATTTTGGTCTTTAAATTTTACCAAATCTGCAATTTTAGTCACTAATTAAATTGCGATATAATTTTTTAAGAATATATTAATGTGACAGAGGAGCATCGTGCTGCTGGCATAATCATTGAATGTTGACGTGACAGATACACGTCATGCTGGCACTCAAAAATATACAAAAGGCTAAATTCCACTTTTGGTTATTTATCTTTGTTCCAAGTTTCACTTTGGTCCTTTATCTTTTTTTGGTCCCCCATCTTTCATTTTCTTTTCATTTTGATCTCTGCCGTTAGTTTTTCTTAATGAACGCCACACTGACAATTAACTGCTGACGTGTGACGTCTTACATATCACTACCGACTTGAAATTTTTATATGATGTGACATAGAAGATACCAAAATGAAACTTAACAAAAACATGAGAGACCAAATTGAGAAAAACACACAAATATAAAAAATCGCCCCAATCTTCATCTTATTCTTCTCAGGCGAGCCACCACCACTCTCTCCTCCACCACCACACCACCACCACAACACCAAAATAGAGGAATTTAATCTTTGAGATTTAAGTTTGAGATTTAGAGATTTAAGATGGGGATTTAGAATTCTATTTTGGTATTTTTACTTTTATAAACTACTTTAATCATTAGTTTTCACAGAAACACTTTAAATTGATCTATTAATTTATCGATATTATTGCACCCCAATCTACTATAAACTAGTTTATCTAGTATTCACTATTTTTACCAAATAGAAGCATATTCTGTGAATCTCCTTCCAAAAGATATAGAGTTACGAGGTCATAAATAAACAATTATTTCTTTCCCGCCGTAGTGCCACGTGTTTCTTGTTTGATTCAACTTTTATACTGACACGACAGTATTTCATTGGTCCCACACACTCACACTGTCACACACACTCAAACACTTTCTTTCTTCCTATCATCGCTTCTCCGTGACCGTGGGTGTACTGTGTGTGTGTTGTTTCACTGTTAAATACAAAATTAGAACAAGAAAATAAAAGAAAAGGAGTGCTGCTTCCAATTGCTATTGCTTTTTGCTATTGTTCCCTTAACTGAACACAATGACGGACACCACAGATGATATTGCTGAGGAAATCTCCTTCCAGAGCTTCGATGATGACTGCAGGTTGCTCGGTAATCTTCTCAACGACATTCTTCAGCGTGAAGTTGGCACCACCTTCGTTGACAAACTCGAAAGAATTCGAGTCCTTGCTCAGGTCACCTTAAAAACACTAACTTTTCTCCTTTTCTTCATACCCACTTTTCTCCCTTTTCATGGGCTTTCCCCCTTCTTTGAATATTCACTACTCCTATGTGTTTTTTCTTAAATAGATATATGGGGTTTTGCTTTTTCCTTTTTTTATTTATTTATGAAAATAATTTTTCTTTTCTTTTCTTGTTATGAACTGATGATGCAGTATGTGAAGTGAAAGTTGAGTTAACAATAATGAGGTTTATGAGTTATGAACCGGTCATTTTTTCATTTTCAATTCATGAGCAAGTTCTAGAGAAGTCTTCTACATATTTCTATGTTCATTAGGTTCATTTATGTATGTGCAGAATTTTAGGGAAGTCTTCTACTTATTCCTTGGTTCATTCATGCATGTGTTAAATTATAGAGGTTCTATCTACTAGTATAAATAGAGGTTTTATGTATTGTGAAAGGGAATTATATAAACACAATCATTTTTTTTTCAAAATTAGACTTCTCTCCTTCCATTTCCTACTTTCATCCTTTACCTCCAACAATTTTGGTATCACAACTCTGTAGTGGGAATATTAACTACTATTCCATTCCAAGGCCACACAAACTGCTCATCAGCTTCACTTTTATCAGCAAGTTTCGATGGAACGTCTACAACCATCTGATCCCTTAGTACTTGGAAAAGTATCAAATGGCTGTAGACGTTCCATCGAAATCTGCCGATAAAAGTGAACCTCATGAGTACTTTGTGTGGCCTTGGATTGGAATAGTAGTTAATATTCCCACTACAGAGTTGTGATACCAAAATTGTTGGAGGTAAAGGATGAAAGTAGAAAATGGAAGGAGAGAAGTCTAATTTTGAAAAAAAAAATGATTGTGTTTATTTGATTGTCTTTCATAATACATAGAACCTCTATTTATACTAGTGGATAGAGAAGTCTAGTAAATAAGTTGATGCATCTTGAGATACTGGTGAAAGTCTCCTCCCAGGTTTTCACAGTTTATGTTCTTTGGCAGAGTGCTTGTAATATGAGACAGGCAGGTATTGTGGACACGGCAGAGTTGATTGAGAAGCAGTTAGCTTCAGAGTTATCAAAGATGACATTAGAAGAAGCTCTCACTCTTGCTCGTGCCTTCAGCCATTATCTTACTATGATGGGTATAGCTGAAACCCACCATAGGTAAGTAATGCTTTTCAATTTTCATTCTTGCTGCTACTGCTATTGCTAGGTAGGCTAATCAATGAATTTCTGTTTTTGAAGGGTTCGTAAAGGAGGGAATATGGCACAAATTGCAAAATCTTGTGATGATGTATTTAACCAGCTGGTGCAGGGTGGAGTTTCCCCTGATGATCTTTATAACACAGTCTGCAAGCAGGTTCATTTTTGAAAATTGTTGAATCTTTAATTCTTTTCATATTTATTTCGAATGTAATGTTTATAACTTTATATTGCTGGTATTTTAATCAGTATTTCATTTCCAGTTTCTTCTTTTACTTTTTGAACTTCAATTGTGTTTTTTGTTGTTGCAACAGGAGGTTGAAATTGTTCTTACAGCACATCCCACACAAATTAATCGCCGTACATTACAGTACAAGCACATTAGAATTGCTGTGAGTTTTGACCTTTTTTCCCCATAATTTCTTTCTTCCAATGGCTTCAAGTTTTCAATTTCAAATATCATTTGTTGCTAACTGCTTTTCCCCGTCACCATGTAGCATCTTTTGGATTATAATGATCGACCTGATCTTAGCCCTGAAGAGCGAGAAATGCTGATCGAAGATCTGGTAATTCTGTTGCACTGTATTTTCACTCTAGAAAGCCACTGTATTGTGCGAGGATGAGAGATCATCTTTAAATATTAACTAGGCTGTGGTAGTTCCTTTTCTTGGAAATCTTCCTTCTATTCTCATATGTCATATTGATTTGATAGGTTAGAGAGATAACTTCTATATGGCAGACCGATGAGCTTAGGCGCCATAAACCCACTCCTGTTGATGAAGCAAGAGCTGGTAAGCTGCTTGAATATTATGAAGTACTATATATGTCAGCTTTGATGGTTCACAGTAAGAAAATAATTATTTGGAGTATAATTTCTTCCTAGGTTTGAATATAGTGGAGCAGTCGCTTTGGAAAGCTGTTCCTCATTATTTACGTCGAGTCAGCATTGCTTTAAAGAAGGTCTATCATCTTGAATTCTTGGTCATTTAGCTGTAATTTTATTAAAGATTTGCAATACAACTATCCTCCCTTGCAGCATACAGGAAAGCCACTTCCACTGACTTGCACTCCCATAAAGTTTGGAACTTGGATGGGAGGTGATAGAGATGGAAACCCAAATGTGACAGCAAAGGTTAGCTTTTGTAACTTCCATTCAAGCACACACTATCATGGTTGGGAGATAACTCAAAACCAAACATGCAATATGTAATTTTGCTTCTTTTGTAATATAATCATATCAAGTTATGACTATTATTATACCAAATACTTATTTAAATTACTTCTTTAATAGTTTTATTGTGGTGGTGGCAGGTTGGTTTTTATTGTTTCACTAATTGAAATTGCTAGAATGTTTTGTTTAACCTTGGATTGGATACATGTTTTTCTTTTTGTTCCTCAGGTCACAAAAGAAGTTTCACTTCTATCTAGATGGATGGCAATTGACCTCTATATTCGGGAAGTGGATAGCCTCAGATTTGAGCTATCTATGAATCGGTGCAGTGATAGGTTGTCAAGACTGGCACATGAAATTCTAGAAGGTTTGTCAGTCAAAATTGGAGTTTGAGATGAGCAGAGATTATTACATAGATAGCTATTGCATTTAGGGGTGACTGGGGGCTTGATATTTTCTTTAAGGACTGTTCTTATAGAGTATGGCTAGTCACTGTTGTATTGTCAATGTATGTTTGATACTCTTTTAATCCACTTCTAATAAAAGGTTGCTTCTTCCTCCACAGAAACTAAAAATGAGAATCGTCGGGAGAATTGGAATCAATCCATGAATAGAAGTCACTCACTTCAACACAACTTCCAGCTAGAGCTCATTTACCCTCTTTTGCTCGTAATAGTTTTCTCCGTCTACTTATTTGAGCATATCATATGTCTATAATCTCAATATTTTTGTTTTCTAGAGCTTCACAACTATATTCATTTCCGACACTAATGATTGACTCAAATTAAAATTTGAGGAACCTCCAATCCTAAATACATCTTGGAGTGTTTAATTCTTAGTATTCTTTACTGATGTAGAAAATGGTGAATCTCAGCATCCTAGACTAGACATCCCAGGACCTGATCACAAGGTAGATCAATTCAGTGATTATGGCGTTTCTGAATATTTCTAGCATACTAGATAATTCTTGTTTTTCCCATTGATAGGATGGTGTGATTTCTTCAAGTTCATCTACATTCAGAAGTGGCAATCCCAATATTCAATTACCACTAACAAGTTCAGCAGATTCCAGCGCTTCTTCAGCTGCAACTTTATCTTCTCCTACTTCCAACTCTGGTCAACTACTTTCTCAGAGGAAATTGCTTGTAGAATCCCAGACAGGAAGGTCCAGTTTTTATAAGCTTTTAGAGCCGCAACTCCCTCAACTTCCTGGAATTGCTCCTTATAGAGTTGTCCTGGGAAATGTAAAGGATAAGGTATTACTTCAGATTTATTCCAGTGATAAGTACTTACAAAAATGACTGCATAAATAATAATTTTAGAAGAATTAATTATATGCATCATTAGAGGATCTACTGGATATAAAATCACATAGTTTTGTTGTTTTAAGTTAGCAATTTTAAATTGATATTGCCATTCTATGAAATGCATTTGTTTTTTGTGTTCAGCTTGAGAGAAGTCGTAGGCGGTTAGAACTTCTTCTTGAGGATGTTCAATGTGATTCTGATATTTTGGATTATTATGAAACTGCTGATCAGCTTTTGGAACCTCTGCTACTCTGTTATGAATCTCTGGTACACTTTCTCCTCCTTCTTTCCCCTCAAGGGTTGTCTACAATTACTATTTAACTCTCCATGTCTTCAGCAATCATGTGGATCTGGGGTGCTAGCTGATGGTCGACTTGCTGATCTGATCCGTAGAGTTGCGACCTTTGGAATGGTGTTAATGAAACTTGACTTGCGCCAGGTCAATTTAATTTTCTTTGTCATTGTTTGAGTAATCAGCTGTGATCTGAAACTGGCAGTATGACAGGAATCTGGGAGACATGCTGATACACTTGATGCAATTACAAGGTACTTGGATATTGGTACTTATAGTGAATGGGATGAAGAAAAGAAACTGGACTTCTTAACAAGAGAGCTGAAGGGAAAGAGGCCACTAGTTCCCGTTGATATAGAGGTGAGACGGCCCTGTTTAACAAACCGGTAGATGTATATCTTATAGGATGGGAAAGTTTATAAGTCTATTTTAGAAAAGGAAAAAAGTTGATGAGAGTGGATCTTTCTATATGATTTGCTGAATCTTGATTAGCTATATATTTGCAATTGTGGTCTTTTTAGTTGAGGCTTGATTTTACTCCCACCTCAACATTGCTGGCTATTTCTGATTGTATCTTGATTTCTTTTAGGTTCCTGCTGATGTCAAAGAAGTCTTGGATACATTCCAAATTGCTGCTGAACTAGGGAGCGACACACTTGGAGCCTATGTGATCTCCATGGCCTCAAATGTATGACTAGCTGCTACCATTCTTAAATTATGAATACACTTGGAGCCTATTTTATCTGAACATATAGCTTTCCCTATAATCCGTCAAGCTGGTTTTCACACTGCTAACAGTGTTCTTTTGCTTGATTATCAGGCAAGTGATGTCCTTGCAGTGGAGCTTTTACAGAAGGATGCACGGCTTGCTGTTATTGGGGAGTTAGGAAGAGCGGGTCCTGGTGGAACGTAAGTTTGAAACCTTAGGTGGAACTTATCCATCTTATAAGTCTGATCAAAATGGGACATGAGATAAAAAAAATTACTTGCCCATTATATCATTATTATGAATATTATTTCTTAAATAAAAACCTGAAATAAATGTGGTAACAATGTATTTTACATGTTGTCCATACACATATAAATTTGATTTGTTTGGAAATTGAGTAGTGGGGTTTAGTGTGTAAGACTACTACCTGATCATATAAAATAGAGGATGAAGAATACTGTAGTCATGAGCTATTTTTACTGGATCAAAATTTAAGGTTGCTGGGTAAGATGAACTTTATGATACTCTACGATGAGTTTGTGGTAATAATATGTTTAAAAATCTCGCAGGTTTCAGTATAGATAGAAACATACTATATTCTTCACTTGACTGTTTCAGTATAGATAGAAACTTAGAATGTTTGAATCTTATGACATGTTCACAATAGGTTGCGGGTAGTCCCCCTATTTGAAACTGTGAAGGATCTGAGAGGAGCTGGTTCTGTCATCCGAAAACTTTTATCAATAGACTGGTACCGCGAACACGTCATTAAGAACCACAATGGGCATCAAGAGGTACGTTTTCAATCAAGAGCTTCATCTGATCTTATGTCATGGCTATTATGTGAAATTCATGGGGTAGTCTTATTAAATTTTTATATGCAGGTTATGGTTGGATATTCTGATTCTGGTAAAGATGCTGGTCGCTTTTCTGCTGCTTGGGAACTTTACAAAGCTCAGGAGGATGTTGTAGCTGCTTGTAATGATTATGGTATAAAAGTTACACTATTCCATGGCCGTGGAGGTAGTATTGGTCGAGGTGGTGGCCCAACATATCTCGCTATTCAGTCCCAACCACCCGGCTCTGTGATGGTAGGTTATGCATCTTAACTTTTACTTCAAAATCGAGTTGTATGCTCGACTATGAATGGGATTTTAGTTCGTGTTATTAAGTAGTCTTGAGGAATAATTTTTATCACTTATAAGCTGGTATGAATAGAACATTTGAAAGCACAAATTTACTTTTCACGGTGCATTTCAGGGAACACTTCGTTCTACCGAGCAGGGGGAGATGGTCGAGGCCAAGTTTGGGTTGCCACAGATAGCTGTTAGACAACTTGAGATATACACAACAGCAGTTCTACTTGCAACACTCCGTCCACCTCTCCCACCTCGCGAAGAAAAATGGCGTAATCTCATGGAAGAGATTTCAGATATCAGTTGCCAGTGTTACCGCGAAGTAGTCTATGAAAATCCAGAATTCCTTTCCTACTTCCATGAAGCCACCCCTGAAGCAGAACTCGGCTTCCTCAACATAGGTAGCCGCCCCGCAAGAAGGAAGAACACAAGAGGAATTGGACACCTTCGCGCTATTCCCTGGGTATTTGCATGGACCCAAACCAGATTTGTTCTTCCAGCTTGGCTTGGAGTTGGAGCAGGTTTAAAAGGTGCTTGTGAGAAAGGTCATACTGAAGAACTAAAAGCCATGTACAAAGAATGGCCTTTCTTTCAAAGCACAATAGACCTTATTGAGATGGTTTTGGGGAAAGCGGACACTACAATTGCTAAGCACTATGATGAAGTCCTTGTGTCAGAGAAGAGACAAGAGCTCGGTCGCGAGCTACTGAAGTGAACTCATGACAGCTGAAAAGTTTGTGCTAGTGATTAGTGGACATGAGAAACTTCAGCAGAATAATAGGAGCTTGAGGAGGCTAGTTGAGAATAGACTTCCATTTCTCAATCCAATGAATCTGTTGCAGGTGGAGATACTTAAAAGGTTGAGGTGCGATGATGACAACCTTAAACTCAGAGATGCTCTGCTTATCACTGTAAATGGGATTGCTGCTGGGATGAGGAACACTGGTTAGACTTGGCTTCTCAACTCAAAAACTAAAATAATGTATACAACTTTCAGTATTAATGGTTAATAGTTTGTTTTATCTAAGGTTTGTTGTGTAAAGATTGACATAGCCATAATGGTGAGTGGTTTGTTTTGCACACAGATGATGCATTATAATGTTAAGAACTAAGAATGTGATGTAAAATTAAGTTTTTCTTGCATTTTTGTCCTAATTAGTTTTTACTTGATTAATATCTTGAGTTTTTTCTTAACTTGTGTGGACAATCAAATGGAAGTTGTGACATCATTTAGCAACTAAGGAGCTATATTTCAATTCTGAAGTGATTCCTTTTTTTACAAGAATTCTGAAGTGATTCCTAATAGCAACTTTCCAAATCTTCCAGATTGTAATGTCTTTTTAACATTGATAAATCTGGTGGTTGAGAGTTGAGCAAATGACTTTTATCCAATAAACTCATTTTCAGTATGTTTTTGCTAATGTCTATGGAGAGCTAATCCATTTCCTGCCTTCCTTTTTCAGTTCCTAAACTTAATTTTTTTGTGCGGCATTAATGTGTTTTTCCATGGTCAAATGACTCAAATCTTCTGAACTGATCAGTTTCTCATTTTCAATTTTTGTTTTACTAGAATAATTTACCGGCGTTATGTACGGGTATAGTTAGAGCACCTCCAGCGGAAGGTGCTTAAAAAGTTCTAAAGTTTACAAACGCGTCGCTGAATACGTTCGCCACTGGAGCCACGTGCTTGCATAGTAAAATATCACCAGCATGTCGCAACGGGTGCGCCGAGACGCACCCACCCGAGACGCACCCGATTTGTAAGATTATTTTAGCGCACAAAATACAATAAAACTGATTAGGAAAACATCAGAATTAACATATTTGAACCCCAAGTACATAACGATATTTGGATGTGATAGGTTGCAGGTTCAAGTCTCCACTAATCGCCTAATAATTGTTTTTTTCCCTCTTCTTCTCTCTTGAAATTGTATGGACTTGGATCCTATTTTTGTTTTGAGATAAATTCTGGAAGCAGAGAGAGCATAGAGGATATGCTTCTCACGGTACCTCAGTTTTTCTTGGTTACTTGAGTGTACACGTTGTTGGTGAATATGCTAGTGGTGGTGGTGGGAATGGTTGAACACCAAATTCCCTTCAAGATATAATAATAAAATAATACCATATAAGCATAATTGGGCCATAAAATTAGAAAGGAAGTGATTCACAAGATGGAACCAAACCAAGTTGATTCTGAGTACTCATTACTATATACGCCCCCAATTTTTGTAGTATTCACCCCATGCGAAAATATATTTACTCCCCTTAGGGTTCCACACCCCGCCCGGTTTTAGTAGCATACACCCAATACGAAAATATATTTTTGGAGGAGTGTATCTTCTTAATATCGGAGGTGAATCTAATAATTTCATTCAAACAATTCAACTTTGAAACTAATCTAAGCCCAACCGACACTCATCTCTCTCCAATAGTCATACTTAATATTTTTCGTACGAAGTGTGATAATTAGGGCATTTAGCTTGCCAGTGAAATCCTTATATTTCTTTGGGTTGTCAACAAAGCGGGGTGGGTATAGTAGTCTGTATTACATGCTTCGTAGGATGAAAACACCCATGTACTTACCCTATACTTGAGTAATCACGATATAGGTTTTTGCAGATAATGTATATTCGCAGGTATCTACGAAGACCCATGGTATTTATCAATTGTACTTAAAAATGATATTCTATATGATTTTTTTTACGTACTAGTTAACATATTTAATATTGATTTTTGCTGTTTATATAAAAAAATTAGAAATTTATCTCATTAAATATTTGATAACTTATACTAGTTGATAAAAGGAGATGAAAACATTTAAAGATTTGTAATTAAATATTAACTATAAATAAGTAATTTTAGTAGGTATGAGTAGCCATGATTTGGATACTTCATTACCCGTGCCCTGCCCTCTTAACTCACGGGTAGTGTAACTACCCGTTTATTTCACCCACATGTACTTGTTTGTCAAGGGTTTTATCCGTGGATACACGTTTTTTTTTTGTCATCCCTATGTATCTCCTTAAACATTGGGCCTTTGAATTGCTGCTTAAGCAAGAAATTAACTCTTAATTTTGGATCCAAACTAGAGAGTGTCAGTCATATCTAGATTCAAATTTTCATTCTACAGTCAAATTATAATTTCTAACATAGCTAGCAAAAAATTGCATTTGCCTCCTGTCCATGTCGGTTATTGCACTTAATATTTTAGTGCATTATTATCATCACAAACTTGATGGGATCCTGTCATCTCAAAATGATGACAATCTATGTTCTCCATTCTTAGGTGTTCTTGTAACAACATAATGTGGCCCATTATTGTGTCCATTATATGATGGAAGTTCAAGTGTGAAGCTATCAATGAGCTATATGAATGACTGATAAGAGAATAAACTCATATACCTAATATTTAAGGTTTTAAGTGGAGATGCTGCGCCCAAATCTTTTGTTGATCTGGTTCATTGAATAGTTCGGTGTTGCTTCTATTGCTCTCCCAGACTCCCACCACTATATGATTCAGATGTGTGACATAAAAGAAAGGTGTTATTGTATTTTTTTTTTGAAGGCTTATAACTTCTCAATAAGCTATGTAATTTTGATAGTAAAATTTTTACTCTAGATATTGTAACAAGAAATTAAGTCATATAACATTGGACGGCCTTGTTACAACTCAATACATCCACTTTAGTATTATTATTTTTCACTTCATCCATTCTTATTATTATTAAATTAAGAAGAAATTGTCCCCCACATAATTAGAATCTGTCTACCAATTTTAACTTACATGCCTATCTCCAATTTTTTTTTTCATTTTGAGTATCTTCCTTTCCACCAAAAAATAGAAGATGCTATATGTTGTTTAAATTAAGGAGATACCATGCCAGCATTTTAAGAAAGTGAGGTTCAATCAAGGTAATTTCAAGAAATGCTATAATTGAAACTTGCCCTCAAAAAAATCCATTTATCATAGTGGTGTCCAACCTATTTTGAATCTTCAGTACGAGTTCTAATGCCAATTTAATAGGACTGATACTCAGCATTGTACTGAGATTTCTTTTTTTCATGTTTTTTTTCATGTAATTTCTTAATAGTGGTGAAGTCATTTCATTTTTTCTTCAATTATTATTATTATTTTTGCTTCCTCTAGGATTCTGACTTCCATTAATAAAGAATTTGGGTGAAATAATGCATGCACTGTTTGGAACTGTATTTTATTTTCAGGTGCCAACCTGCCTAACTAAGAATTATAATTAAAAGCTATAATGCCACGTTTCTAATTAAATGGAATAGCGCATAATCTATCACACTTTTAGATGTCCCTTTCAATAAGAATAATATATCCATGCGAGTAGTTAATATATTCCATCTAGAGAGGTGGAGTCGACTTGTTCTCGATTTTTTTTTTATAAATAATACTCGGATTCGATTTCCAATAATGGAACAAATTGGAGCCAAGCTATATTTACCTCTCGGCCAAATTCCGAATTAGTCAGGACAGGGCTGCTTTCTCCTAAACACGGGAGCAAAGGTCAAATTCTGTGAAAAAAAAAACCTCCTCTTTCTTTTTATCTAATTTTTTTTCTTCCGATAGCATACATTAATTATCACGGTTTTCACTTTCTCCCTATTTCTTTTTTCTTTTTTCCTTATAGGATGGATTTCTTTTTCAAAGAATAGAATAGAATATAGATAGAAACAGCTTAGTAACATTGCTGAATGGCTCCATAATTAAACAGGGAAATGGGGAATCATTTAGTTTTAAGACAACAGAGTCCCCACTGAATATCATAATCATAATTAATTAATTAAGAAAACCAGCATTGTCAGCCTCTGATATCAAAGGCCTGAATGAGTTGATACTTAATGGGGTTGTCATGAGTTTCTTTTAAACAAAGAGTAATGAACTAATGATACTTTATACTCTAATCTATACAGTTAAAAGTAACTAGTAAGATATTATCTCATCACTTAATCAAATGTTTTTTAAGGAGTTTCTCGATAAAATAAAATACAGAAAGAAAACTGCTATCGACATACTCTTAGACACTCTTCTATTAGAATGTGGTCGGTTTAGACCTAACTCAATTTTACAAAATCAGCTTGTAAGGTGAGGAGTGCCACCCACTTATAAACTCTTTTTTAGGTCATATCACATCCGATGTGAGACTTTTAACATCTTCTTTCGATATTCACTCAATAGATGGTTGAAATTCGCGTCAGTTCAACTACTTTGAAAATGATACTCATTAACTTAAAAGAGATCCACGTTTCCATTCCTTCACACACACACACACACACACTCAATAATGCAAAATTCTAAATGGACAAACTTGCATGGGTGTAGTAGGAGAGTGTAACTTTTTAGAAAAGGCTAATTTGTCTGCCCTTCACAGTCCACTCCACTCTAAAGTGCTATGGAAGGAAGAACAACAGTGGAAAGGTATGAAAAAAAGAGTCAAAGAATTAATTAGGGTAAAAAAGTGGAGTTTGAATGAACTCTTGTCTCCTCATTGCTCCAAATAATCACTTAAAACAAAACATATACATACTCATTATGACCAAACCCACTACAACTTGTTTACCCTACTCAACATTACAATTATTCTAAGCACTCAAGCTTTGACTACTGAATTTTCTGCACCTGGATGATTTGTAGGGTTTCATGATATTGCTTTGTGGAGAATATTATTGTATACCTGCACGGCTGCACCCATACTACATTGAATTTGAGGTGTATTACTGCATGCTAGCTAGCTATGCAAGTTGATGAAAAATGACAATGATAGTGTACCATGGACAAGAGTATCAAAGATTTTCCATTACCTTTGATTATTGGACAAACATTTCTGATACGTGTGCATAGTTTGTCTCTAAAATCATAAAAGGGGTATCAGTTCATAGAACATTATAGTGACACTTTGAGCTCATGTGTCTCTCTTTTATATTTTTTTCTTTACAAGAAAGTATTTGTTAAGAGTCCCACATCAGATGTGATATGGCCTGAAAAAGAGTTTATAAGTGGATGACAACCCTCACCTTACAAGCCGGTTTTGTGGGGCTGAGTTAGGCCTTAACCACATTTCTAAGATGGTATCAGAGCCTATCCACGATCCGTTGGGCCACCCGTTGTCGGATCATTCTCCAGTTGTCTATTCCTGGGGATCCGTTGGGCCACCCGTTGTCGGGTCGTTCTCCAAATGTCTATTCCTGGGCCACTCGTCACGCTCCAGATGTCTGTTGTTGGGCGTGAGGGGGGTGTTAAGAGTCCCACATCGGATGTGATATGGCTTGAAAAAGAGTTATAAGTGGGGGCAATCCTCATCTTACAAGCTGGTTTTGTGGGGTTGAGTTAGGCCCAAAACCACATTCTAAGATAGGGTCATCGGAGCCAATCCAAAAGATCCGTTGGGCCACCCGTTGTCGGGCCACCCGCTCTAGATGTCTATTCCTGGGCTAACCCATGCACCAGATGTCTGTTCCTGGGCGTGAGGGGTGTGTGTTAAGAGTCCCACATCAGATGTGATATGGCCTGAAAAAGAGTTTATAAGTGGATGACGACAACCCTCATCTTACAAGCCGGTTTTGTGGGGTTGAGTTAGGCCTTAACCACATTTCTAAGAGTATTAACACAACTAGAAGAAGATACCCACATAAGAAACTGTACACCCTGTGTTGAAATCATCATATAAAGATAGGATAGTAGCTAGATCTATCAAACTGGGTGACTGACCTGACTCAATGGACCAAAGTGCAAAATCTGACCAGGTAAGTTGCCTACTGATCTGTGTTTTTTTAGCTTAACCCAGTCTAAAACATTGGAATAATGGGGCAGCTCGGCTCACTCCAATTTTTAGCAAAGGAAAAACCAAAAATTTTCAAAAAAAAACCCTAAAAAGCAAGCCTAGCCTAGTCTGTTTTAATTGCTTCAAGTCCAGAACACTAGGCCATCAGGCTAGTCCGCCGAGCTGGACCAAACTTGACACCTCTAGCACAAGCTAGCAATTAATTCCCTCAGTTCCTTTGTCAAAAAAGTTATCAATATTTAACTACCATCTAAAGGAAATTCGTTGAAGTGAAGGGAATTTTAGGAATCGTATATGGCAGGCTGTGTAGAGTTATAGATAATCAAATAGGTTAACAGCTTATTAGAAAAAAAAATCATATAGGTTAACATATATAATTATGGTTATATATGAATGTTTAACTACTTAAGATGGACCCATAAACATAAGCATCCTAATTAGCTATATGTATGCATGACTAGAAGTGGGGGGGCCAAAAGAAAAAGGGAAAAACAAGAGTTTTCATAAGCATTTGAATTGCTAGCCATACATGTGGCTAAGTCACTTAGTTAACGCAAGAGGATATTATTTTTGTTGGTAATGAAATGATCATGCTGCTTTTGTGCTTTAAATAAATCTCCATCACTTAGGAAACAAAATCATCATTAGCTGACATCTAGAAATTAATTAATTATCAATCAAAAGAAGTCAATAATTAATAAATAGCTTATAAATAGTTATGCTTCCGTATTCTTTGTTAATGGGTTATATGAATTCAATTTGGGTGGAGGTGGACCATATGATCAATTTGACTGAATTAATAAATAGCTAATTTGGTGCTGTTTCTGAATTGCACGTATTTTCTTACTGATCAATTCTTCCACGTACGGCAATAATAGTAAAAGAAATCGATTTTGACCACCTGACTACTGTTTCGTGTTTAAATATACAATACTGTAACTTTTTTCACGAAAAAAACAAAAAAAAAAATACAATAACTTCGTTCTACTAGCAACCAAAGACTATGATATGAGAAGTATATATAAAAGTAAAATAAAATAGTAAAAGGAACATTCTGCATGTCTTGGATTTAATTTAATAATTTTTTAAACGCATGCATACTATATATATTTTAATGGCTTGGGGTATAATGTCTTGAATCTAATTTTGTAGCTTGAATGAGGTGTTTATTCTTATGAGCAGTTAATGCTAGTTGGTTTTTCATTCAATTATGTAGTGTTATATAGTAGATTCTAAATTGCGCATATGAATGCATATCACTCTTTTTTTTTTGACTGAATCATATCATTGATATATAAAATTTGAATATTGATTATAAAAATCATAATCAATAACATTTCCATTTTATTTGAAAATTTCAAATTCCCAACATACTTAAGATTGAGGAAATTAAAGGACAATGTGTCTCCAAGTGGATGGTTTTCAACCTTCTATGTCGATACCAAATAAGGGAATAATAAAACCATTATTGAAACGACCATGCTAACAAGAGCATCAAGCATAATGCTTCCGTTATCATTTCATATTCCCTCAAGGTTAGTTGTTTAATTCAAAGGTGAACCTTTACTTATCGTACTCTAGTTTTATTTTTAAACAATATTGAAAAGTGATTGCAGCACCCTCTTTGACAATTTCTATCCGACACTCATTTTTATGATTAATTGAAATTCATTCAAATTTCATCGCTTTGAAATTGAGACCTATATGTATTTCAAAGCTTCATAGAGTGATTATTGATAAGAGAGTGTCAAAAGAGAGAATCTTGCTATAGCACTCCCCACACACACATGTGTGTGTGTGTGTGTGTCAAATAATAATAACTTTCATCTCTAATGATTGTCTGCTTTTACGCGCATGCATAGACTATTTTTGACTGACACATAACGTAGGAGTTGAACGTATAGACATATATAATGTGTAGAGGCGGATCCATCTTGTACGGAGGGTGGGCAATCCATCAACTTATTTATTTTATTTTTTTACATTTACCCTCTTGCTTAAATTTTATTTCGATCTTCCTCAATTTAGAATTATGCATTGCAATTACATGGATGAGATATGACTTGTATTGAGATAGGTGTATTCAATAGCATTGATAATGACTTTATTATTCAACAATTTCAAAGCATGAAATTGCGAAGAGGACAATTATGCATTAATTTATTTAATTAGACATATTAAAATTTTATGATTATAATATTGATAATGAGTTATGCTTGTATAACTTTTGCACCACTTGTCCTACGGTCTAGGTTCGCCACTTAACGTGGCTAAGAATCTTGCTAGGGTTGGGAAGTTTGGGGGAGCACTAGGAGCAATGATGGCTAGCCGATGAGGCAGGGCCAACAATGACTTGGGCGTCGCATCTCCACCTTTGGCTTAAGGCATTAGGTATATAGATCTCCTCTCTTATATATCTTTCATTTAAGCTCATTCATAGTCGATGTAAGATTAATACTCATGATTGAATTTCCAATAACTAGTACCCTCCATGCCTCTCATGTTGGTAGGTTGCTGAGACACTTAACTTAGAGAAATGGCACTTTGTGCTAGCAAAACTAAACGGCTAAAAAGCCATGAAAGAATTCAATTTGGCCTCTAGCATACATTTGTGAGGGTGACATTTTGGGTCTATCATTAGAAGAACTAATACATTATTATAAATAGGCCATTCTGCACTAAAATATATATAATTGGAGGCGCACAAAGCCAATTAAAACGTAACATGATAGAATTAGTGGATGCTTCTCTTTAGTAGAACAGCAACTAATAAGTCACAAAGTTTTTGCACCATATGAGGTTTTCAATGAATGAAACAAAGGATTTTGATGGACTTAAAGAAAAAAAGGGGTGGACAATTTTGCTGATATCTTTTTATGTGTCCCTCACTTACTGAGGGCTTTGTTTCACAGTCACACTACTCTATCAGGGTCCTTTGTACTCTTATCAACACACTACACTTTCACATCTTTTCATTTGTGCTCGAGTAAGGAAAAAGCTAGCATTGTCTGTGGTTTACTTATTTTAGAAATGAAATTGATAACTTAAAAAAGTTTAATCACGTTCTTAGATGCAAATTTGATTCACCTTTACTGGATATTTTGCTCCATTATTGATGGAACATTTTGTTTGTATTATAAACAGATAAATAAAAGTCTTGGTTGCCTTCACGAATCACTTATTTTACACCTAAGCTTGCTCTGGCAGTGAGACTAGTTCATTCTATCTCCTAGCTAGATTTGCAAAGTTACGTATGTCGACCTAGCTAGGTCCCAATGTTTCTATCTCCTCCTTACGATTTCCACTTAATTAAATTCATTTTTGCATACATAACATAACATGGTAGGTTATCTTTTATGAGAATGATACTTACTAAGTTGTCGACATAAAACTATGTCTCTCAATTATGAGTTCATCAACTACTCCAAAGAGTGCTAAGTTAGGCGATTTGGTATTTAATACTACTAAACTACAGATAATACAAGCAAAAGTGCGTAAAAGAACAAATTGCTTTTGTATTTAATTGATGTACGTGTATAAACTATTTACAAACATTGTCTATAGGCAAGGTCTTAGCCTAGCCTCTATTGCAAACTAGTTCAGGCCAACAATTAACTACGTCATGAGTTTCTTGGTGATAACCGCCTCCAACATTCCAAAATGTGTCTTATCCACTATCCTTGAACTTAGGACTGACAGTCTGACACCAATTATCTTGCATACTTTTTCAACCAATATTTATTTTATGATGGATAATTGAGAAGTTTCATTAAAATAATAACGGTAAAAGCAGAGACAAAATAAAACATTATAAACTATAAACTCCAAGACAACATCAACTTGCATTTTAAAAACCTCTATGAACACTTAGCACGAGTTTATCCACTACGAGGTATGTATTAAACATTAGTACTTTGGTCTTGTTGAGGATTTAGATTCTCTCAAGTGGAATTTCTCTCATACAACGTGTTCTAGAGTGGGTCGCGACCGCCCAATAAAGGTGAGCATCGTATTTGTGAAGTGCCGATGTGCATCGCTCTATAAATATGAGTCGACTCTGGCACATCAGTCACGATCTTTCCGTTTATACCTCGCTTTGACTTCCATCCCGTAACTTAGGCATCAGAGTGTTTTTGCAGGTATCGCCCGACTTTAGCAGCAAACAGACGACCTGACCACCTGCTTGGTCCACCAAAGACCCCTCAGGTACATATCACAAGGTATGTATTTAACGTTAGTTCTTTGGTCTAGTGGAAGATTTAGATTCTCTCTAGTGAAGTTTAAACCTTCACACCGGAGAAAAAAGAAGATTTAAATTTTAAATAAAAAATAGAGAAAAATCGTGAAAAGTGCAATGAAGAGGATCCAAAACGAATGTTGTGAAAGTAGTGATTAAATTTTTTTTCTTCTGAATGGTTATCCATAGGGGTGGAAATAAATTTTGAGTCATTTGAGTTTTTGCTGGCGTGGCTGGCGCTGTGGCTATCATGTAGGCCAAGTTTTAAGTCGGCGCAGCGTTTGTGAAAGGCATGAGCGCAGAAAGGATTCATTATTAACTTTTTTTTTACAAAAACCTACAATCTTTAAGTGATATATGTTTTTGTAAATAAACTAAGAAACTAATAAATAAGGGAGATTAAGTTCAATTTTACATGACATCTAATTTAAAATTTATTTTATAATAATAACTTTAAATATATCAAAAATTAAGGTCAATATGTTTAAATTATCAAGAAATAAAATATTAACTGAGCCCCACACGTGTTACTCGATGGTTTATAATTCCGTGCACGACTGTGAGAGCTTGTTGTGCTACGTTGCGCGGTTTCCATGATCATCATCGTGAGAATAGTCACAGGAGGTATCTTCTATGAATCTCAATATTGCATTCCATTTTCGTAGTTGACAACAAAATGGTGACATGCTTTCCCAACCGCATAATCTATTTTTTTTTTTTTTTTTGGGAGTGCTAATGGTTTTGCTTTAATTTTTACGATTCATGGATGAGTCAAGATCCATTAATTGGTTAATTTTTTGAATTCAGCTCAGTGGTTACGTCTGTGCAGAGTGTTTTTTTCTTAATCTTGTTTCTCTTTTTTATAAAAGAAAATTAAGATTAGGATGAAACAAATTAGTCTAACTAGTATCAATACCGTCCTGCGGGCGGAGTTATCATAAATAAGATTAACGAGGTGTAACAAATGGGTTGTTATTTATATGTAAAGGTTTTGGTGCGAAATAAATTTACGTATGCGTCGTAAAACTCCTATAGACATCGGTGGTCGGGGTAAAAAAATGTTGGATTTAAGAGTGGCGGAAGCGAAATTGTTCAAGCGTCGGTCGATGGATTTCTTTGTTTATTAAAAATTAAATTACGCAGCGATGTATTAAATGAGCGGGATTTGGCTAAATTTCATCGTATAATCGAGTAATTAATTTTTTCAAAAGAATAATATTGCATCGTCTTGAAAGAAAATTTTGGGTAGTCAACATTGAGCATCATTGTGATATAAAATTTAATAAGTAGGCGATGCCATTAGCCAAATGATGTTACTTTGCAAAATATAAAATCTAATAACTGTGAATAAAAAATTAAATTATAAATATTAATTAAATCACTAAAATTTTAAATTTAAAAGGAACTTTAATAAAGACATTTAAATTGAACATCTTTCGTAGAAAAATAAGAAGAAAAAGTGTAAAGAACTTTAATAATTATCAACATTCATTAAATACAAATACAAAAAATGAACCCATAATAAGAAAGAAAAATTGAACATCCTTCGTATATTTTTTTTCTCTCATTGTAAGGATGGGCACCCCTTGTGCTCCTTTCAATAAATTGCTTATCGAAAAAAAAAAGGACAATACAATGAAAAAGTGAAGCACTCGGGTATCGTGCATGGTTGAAGGAAAACTCATGTTAAAATAGGAGCGATTATACAAAGTTGAAAAAAGAATATGGAGGTTTTATTGTAAATGTAGTGAAGGTTTCGTTGAAAGAAAATGATGAAGATTCTATTGTAAATGTGAATTTGAAATTCACTTGAGTCAATGCGCGACAACTTTGCATGTACTTGAATATTAAAGAAAGATAAAAATATAAAAACCAATTAAAGAAAAGATTTAATACTCGTTGGTGCAAAATGACCAAAATAAAGAAGACGATAAAATAGAAAGTAAAATCGTGATATCGTGATGGATTTGATGGACATTATCAATAAAATATAAGCACATATAGAAAGTTGAAAAAATCACGATTGATGATCTATTGTAAATGTGGTTTGAAGTTAAAGTAGGTAAAATTAAATTAAAACTATAAATTAAATAAGAGTTAATTTTCAACTTTACGTATTTTAATTTTTCAAAAACTTATTATTATATTTTACAAACTTACGGTATTTGAATGAAAACTATAGGAATATTTGAATAAAAAATTATCAACACTGGAATTGAATAAAAAATTAAATTATAAATATTAATTAAATAAAAAATATTATAAATTTAAAATGAACTTTAATAAAGACATTTAAATTGAACATCCTTCGTAGATAAAATAAGAATAAAAAGTCTAAAGAACTTTAATAATTATCAACATTCATTAAATACAAATACAAAAAAATTGTATGCAGAAATTATTTTTCACCTTCGAGCTTTTTCTTTCTTCTTGGTGTTTGTGTGCTTGGATTTGCAGTGTTTGCATGTGTGATGATTTTATATTTTGCAAAGTAACTTCATTTGCCTAATGACATAAGCTACTTATTAGATTTTATATCACAGTTGACAAATACAAAAAATGAACCCATAATAAGAGAGAAAAATTGAACATCCTCCGTATATTTTTTTTTCTCTCATTGTAAGGGATGGGCACCCCTTGTGCTCCTTGCAATGAAATTACTTATCGAAAAAAAAAAGGACAATACAATGAAAAAGTGAAGCACTCGGGTATCATGCATGGTTGAAGGAAAAATCATGATAAAATAGGAAAACCCTTAACTATTTGGTCATGGGTTCGATCACCAAGCGATACATATGAAAAGTCGGAGGAGGGGTTTAAAGATTCTGGATTTACCACATTTTTCTGATAAATCCGGAACATATTTACAAACCGGAAATACCAGTAAAATAAGGTAAATCAGGGAAACCTAAAAAAATTGGCCTCTGAATTTATTTATTTATGATGTATTTAGGGAATTGTTTGGATATCGGGGATAATCTCGTCTATTTGGATATTTATGGGGTATGGGGTATATGGAGGGTGGGGAAAAAAGGAAAAAAAGTGACCAAAAAAAAAAAAAAAAAAAAGAAAGACAAAAAAAAAAAAAAAGAAAGAAGAAAAAAAAAAAAAAAACTTGCGAGCATTGGCGGGAGTTAGCGCCAAGCCGCATTAGATTTTAGGATTAAGGCTGAAAAAACTTGATTTATTTAAGGGGACCCGTGGAACTTAAACCACAACTTATTGGATACATCATTTATGTTAGTTATATCCTTTTGCTCAAAAAAAAAATTGGCATTGGCTTCAATCTTCTATCAATTGTTTTATTGATACTTCTAGTATTTTATCTATTCTTTCTGTGTTAAATGGGTCTTGGAGTGATTAATACTTGGATGTCTTAGTTGCTACGGTTATTCATGTTCTCTCCAGTATTTAGTTGAGCAAAAATAAATTACGCTTTGATAATAAAGCTATTTCCCTTCAATCTCTTCTTCATCATATCAAGACCTCCACTTCTCTTTCGGGTTCCTTCTCGCATGGCTACGTGTACAACACTATGAGTGAGCTTGCTATTTTGAAATCTTTCTGTGTCAAAGACATCCCTAGGAAAGCTCAAGATATTAGTCAAGTAGATTGGAAAGTCCCCTTTTGTGGTTGCTTCAAGTGTAACATTAATGATGTTTCTAAAGGCTCTCGTGACCCTTTTTCTTGTGGTGACATTTTTCGTAGCTATAGAATCTCTATTGTTTGGTTATTTTGCGTCTTTTTTGGGCAATGGCACTGCCATTGATTTTGAGCTTTTAGCGACCATGATAACTATTGAGACCGCCTATGATAAGAAGGTGGTGTAAGATCTGGCTATAATGTGATTCATCTTACATTTATTCTTTTGCTTTTAAGAACCCTTAGATTGTCCCTTGGAGATTAAGAAATCGTTGGGGCAACACGGTGAGACTTTGTTTGGATATGAACTTTATTGTCTCACATAATTTTAGAGAAGAAAACAGTTGTGCAAATAAATTAAATGCTTTTGGTCTAGTTACTAGAACTTATACTTGGTGGAGTTGCCTCCAAGTTTCATCTTAAACGACTTTTTGTCGTAATAGGCAAGATCTTCCTTTTTGATTTAGGTGATTTATTCTAGCCAGTGGTTTGGTCTCTTTGGCTTTCTTTTTTTTGCGCTGTAGTGCTGCTTCTTTTGTTTGTTGTTTGTTTTTCTGGCAAGAGTTTCGGCCTAATCTCCCCTTAATTGATGTACTCCTTTTTATTTTTTTTAATAAACTCAGGTAGAATGCTCTTTTTCCTTACGATGATTTATCTCAGAAGGGTTTGCATCAAAAAATTTAGCGAGATTCTTTCAATTAAAAAAATATCAAGAAGATTAGTGGAGACTTTTTTCGATGACCGAAAGATCAGTTTTATTGATAACACCTACTACAAGCAAAATGCAAATGCAAGGAGTGAAGATAACAAAAGCCAAAGTACACATGCACTCCAAAACATCTCCCCATGAAAGGACAAACACAAGGAGGGTCATTCCTAAATCAGTGATATATAGCACTAAAATAAATATATAACTTAATATGTAAAGGGTATATAGATAACTTATCTAATAATTAAAAACATAGTTAATCAATATCCCTATTTTTGGGAGTTATTTTTGGCTAAAATTTTGCTTTAGATACAGTAGCAAAATCAAAAGCGTTACTATCACGCTTCAAATTTTCGTTCCATCTCTCTCCTATTTTCTGAAACGAATTCACTACTAAAACGAATTCATCTCTCTTCGTTTCTGCTTAAGAACCTCTCGTTTCATCTTTATCAAAAAAATTCTAGGTGCTTTTTTTTTCACACAAAAAAAATCATTCATTAACCACAGATTTGTAGCACAATGGTTAGATGTCACTAACCACAAATGTGCATCGCAATGGTTAGTGGCCACTAACTACAGATACGCATTAATTTGGTTAGATGGCAATGGTTAGATGTCACTAACCACAAATGTGCATAGCAATGGTTAGTTGCCACTAACCACATATATGCATAACTGTGGTTAGATGCCAATGGTTAGATGTCACTAAGTGCGATGCTGACATTGTATTTTGGGGTACTTTAGGAACCCGGAAAAACTTTAGATGTTTAAATACGCGAAGTTCATTCCTCAATAACCTGTTTGATGAAAAAAAAATTGTGACAAAATAGTAAAGTGTGATGCTAGGCTAGGGATGTAAACAGGGTGTGGCGGGAACGGGTAGTAGTTACCCGCTACTTGCTCTGTTTAATATAAGTGCTACCCATACCTGCCCCATACCTATGCGGGTACTCGCTTAGCGGGTTTTTCACGGGTATTATCTATCTGTGGATACCCATGGATGCTTCTAATATTAATTGGTTTTTTTTTTTTTAAAATAAAAATTTGAAATACCACACAAAATTAACTTTTTGAACACCGTTTTTTTCTCTTCATTCATATAAAAAAATTAGGTATTTCATTATACGTTCATATAATAATAATTGAAATACTTTTTTTTAAAATAAAATTTCATATACCAAACAAAATTAACCTTTTGAACATCATTTTATCTCTTCATTCATATAAAAAAAGTTAGGAATTTCATTGTACAATTATTTTATCATTTATTTGTTAGCTTATAGTAGTTAATGAAAGAAGATAAATAACACTAAAATTAATAATAATAATAATAATAATAATCATAGTAATAGAATTTTTTCCAAATAAGTATATTTACTACGGGTATGGGTACCCACGGGCGCGGGTACCTCAATATACGGCCCCGCCCCGTTTATTAACAGGTAGGCTAATTATCCGTTTATTCATCCCGCGCGCGGGTACACGTTAAACTGCCTTCCCCATACCTGAGTGCGGGTTTTTTCGCCATCTCTATGCTAGGCAGGGTGTTTTGGGGTATACTTTAGGGCCCAGAAATTTTTTTACATGTCCAGTTTGGGGTTCTCTTTTGGAAATGAACGGAGAAGTGGTGGAACGTGCGGAACCACATATTGGATCATTTTGATATCACACAAACGAGTATTAGAAGCATCTTACGACTACGATCATAAAGTGAATTTATTGAAGATGCTCCAATTGTTATTGATTAATTTTGTTGTTTATGTTAACATTATAAGTTGTTTTTGTGTTATGATTTAAACAAATATGTTTGACTTATGTCTTAAAGTGTGATGTCTTTCTAATACTTAGAATTTGTATGATGTTGTTATTTGATGATATTTTTGTCTAGAAATAATTTATTTAATCAATAGTAAGACTTCTCGTCCATCGGACGCGGGCGGTGAGGCTAGTTTTCTTTATCTCCCATTTCTTTTTATCAAAATATTCTCTTAATCTCTTACTTGTATTACAGGTGTATATAGGTGGTACTTCAATTCTTTACACAACAAAATTATACCATAATTAGGCAAATGTAATGTTCAGATATAATTTGAATATTTGGTCGAAAGAGGTTTAGAATATTATATCTCGTTTCAAATCAGCTTAGGCGAGCAAGTGATCAGAAGCCAACTACGTAGAACAAAGCAAAAAATAAGAATATCTTGATGTGTTTCAAATTATATTATTCCTCCTTCGGAAAGCACAGACAGGTACACTTGCAGATTGCGAGAGAAATTGTTTTTACAACGTCAAAATATTTTAATAAAAAGAGTTTAAGTTAGATAGACATGCATATATACGGTGTATAGACTTTTACAACGATCACCTAATAACAATTTATATAATAGTTGGTTATCAATTGACTAATTAGACATCACCATTTGGCCAACTTTTTTTAATGATATGTCACTCTGTAATTGGTAGATATATAATGTAAAAGTTAAATTGTCTTTTAATGTAACAATTTAAAAGAAATACTGAAATATTTTGGTTCGAACTAAATGAGATTTAATAAATATTGAAGTTCTGAGAATAAAAGAGTACATTGACATTGTACCCAAAAAAAAAGGAGTATATATTGACAGCCGTATTTTGTTTTCAAAAAACTCAAAACTATCATATCAATCAACATGAATTAAATATTCTGAACTGTGCATAAAATATTTGAGCATTGTGCCACTTGTGCGACTAAAACAATTTCGTTATGGATCAAATTAACAAAGCACAAAAAGAAAATGAGAAAAAAATCAAAAAATAATTAATCCACAAACAAAGGGAGCCTAGTTTCACTTCAGTGTACAGTGAAGTGAGTCCATAATCCATATCCATGTGAGAAATGCCTTTTATTTTAAGGGAAAGATGTGTGGATGAATCGGTAATTGACACCTAGAAAGTTTTTTTTAGATAATCAACGATATCATTGAAGGGAGCACAAAGGGTGATCAACCCTTACAATGAAAGAAAATGGGAAGGGGGAGGGTCTCCTCAAAGCCTATCGAGCCAAAACCCAGCTGGAAAAAAAACTTTAATAAGAAAAAGAGTACCCCGTACAATAAAAGATTGTACCACGGTGGAAATGGAGTTAAACCACCGTTTCTCCCCCTATAAATCCTTAAAATTATAAGCCATATAAAAACCAGCGTTACAACATTGAGAAACAACCCAACGGACAATTATGCAGAGTCATCGCCCAAGTCACCTTACATTTCCTCCCTTTCCTTGCCTTAAACCAAGCTCCAAGCCAAATCTTTGATTCTCGCTAATATTGCCGGAGCAGAGACAACCTCCCCATTGAAAAGTACATTATTAGTGTCTTCCAAAGATTCCAAATTACCGCCATCCATATTAGATGCTTGACCCCTTTTTTCTTTTACCATTCACCAAGTTCCCGAACTCCATAAAGTGAGTAACTATACTTTACGAGTCAAGAGAAGAAAGAAAAAATGTGTGGTTATGAAAGCAGTTTTGAGAAGGCTTATGACTCTCATCGGTTGGTCGTTTCTAGATTATATGTTAGGTAGGTTGGGACTTGAAGGGAGGTGGAAAAAATGGATGGGGGCATGTGTTTCGTCTAATTCTGTCTCGGTGTTAGTTAACGGTAGTCCTACAGAAGAGTTTGTGGCACGAAAAGGGCTGAAGCAAGGGGATGCGTTAGCACCATTTCTGTTTTTGATTGTGGCGGAAGGGTTAGCGGGCTTGGTAAGGAAAGGAGTTGAGTCGGACCAACTTAAAGGGTTTGGTATAAACAACGCTCTGGCGGTCGATCTATTGCAATTCGCAGATGACACAATATTATTTTGTGATGGGAGTGATAAGAGTGTATGGTGCTGGAAAGCGATTCTAAGAAGTTTTGAAATGGTATCAGGCTTAAAGGTGAACTTTGCAAAAAGTCGAGTCTTCGGGCTGAATATTGAAGGTAGAGTGATGGATGGAATTTCACACTTACTGGCTTGTAAGGAGGGAGTAGCCCCCTTTAAATTTTTGGGGTTCGGTTGGTGCAAATTCACGAAGAATGAGCATGTGGCAACCAACTATTGATTGTATGAAGGCAAGGTTGAATAATTGGAAAAGTAGACAATTATCCATAGGAGGCGAGTAACACTTATCAACTTCGGTAATGACATCCCTCCTTTGTATCTCTTTTCATTCTATAAAGCACCAAAAAAAGTCATTACTGAAATTACAAAGTTACAAATTAAAGAAGGTTTTTATGGGGATGAAGAAACTAGAAAGGTGGCACAGGTGAAGTGGGAAACAATTTGCTTGCCAAAGGAAAGGGTTTGGGTATCAAGAATTTGGAGTTGTTTAATGTGACTCTATTATCTAAATGGCGTTGGAGGAGATTGTTGGTTGAAGAATAGTGATTTTATTTGGAAAGAGGTTTTGGTTGAAAGATATGGTTTAGAGGAGATGGCCCAATATGGGTGAGAATAGAAGAGGGTGGGAGAAGAAGTCTTTGTGGTGGAGGATCTCTGTTTGCTTGGAGCGGATATTAATTAATATTTAAGAAGAGTGGTTTCATCAAGTAGTTAAAATCAAAGTGGGTAATGGTAATGTGGCTAGATTTTGGGAAGGACACCTAGAAAGTTATTTGGAAACAATGCTTCTACTTTAGGCACACCCTGGAAAATCAGATTCCCATTAAAGATGGTTCAAGGCAAAAATTACTCACACACTTCAAGTTAATTTATAGTTTTGCTTTAATCATTTATCATTTTTCCTAAAGTGGTTCTTTAAGTTTCAAATTGTTTACCACTATATTAAAAAGCTAAATTAATGACCAAAATTTGTGATGGAATAATTCAAATTTGTTACTAATTATGACAAGTTTCGCATTTTTGGTCACTAAATTTTCCTCTCAATTCCACTTTTGTGAGCACTGTCACTCTTTTTAAATGTTTTGTTACGTTTCGTTAACAAAATGCATATAAGCATTATCTTCTTCCCTCATATAATCTAATGATGTGTATTCATCTTCTTCTCTAGCAGAACCCTAGAGTTAGAGTTACCAAATTCCTGACTTCATTTCATAGCAATCCTTCAAAATCTCACAGTTGTAACTCCAAAAATTAGGACATTTCTTTCTCATGAATCAAATTAGATCGCATGTTTTCCCCGAGGACCAGCTTGTCCATGTGATCTTATTATATAAAAAAAATGAATACAAATAATAGAGAAGAAGAAAAGGCATTGTGCATTCACATATACTTTGATGAACGAGTGGATATCATGAAACCTGATACTGGCCCTCAACGTGCATGCTTAATTTGATTATTATTACTATTATTAGAAACTTTTGTAAATTTCTCCCTTCAACTTTATAAATCTCCAATAGTATTGCGACAAAAAAGAAAATATTTTGAAACAAACAAATGGCGTCCGCACACGTGGTTGTATTGAACTCAATACCGTTATATCCATGAAAAGCACATTACTATACATTTCCTGCTGTAAAGCAAAAAGAAAAAGGTCTCAAAACCAAAAAATAGTATATATTATATTATACTATTCTCATGGTTATCTCATTACATTAGCCACCGTAAATTATAACATGATGATGATGATTGGAATTCAACAGGAAAACTAAAACAGTACCTAGCTGCAAGACTATAAATATATTGTTATATTCAATCAAATCTTAGTAGCTAGAGCTTCTCGTGTCTTTCCTCACTTTACAGTACACACTCCTCTTCTTTCTTTCATCTCATGTGATTCTCTCTTTCTCCCTTAATCATCATTCATTCAAACAATCTCTTAGCTAATTAACTAGCCTCTTGATCATCTGAGATATGATGCCCCCAGAGCAAGAAACCTCTAATATTTCACCAAATAACCCACCAAACACAAACCGACCAGAGAACAGCTCCTCCATCCATGTCCAACCAGAAACCTCTAACAAAGTGAAACCCAGTTTGGATCCTCCACATCCTCACCCAACTACACCTCCAACTTCTTCTTCCATTCTTCACCATTCACTCTGTCCCATAACCCTCAAAGTAAGTATAATCTATATCTATATCTATATACGTATATATTTACGAATTACGATGACTTCTAAGGTGAACGATTAACTAAGCTTCTCAAATATATTTTATATAATATCTGATAGCCAATTTTACTAATACACCGATTAGGACTTAGTTGATCACTCAACTCTGCAATGTATATTTACTCACGTATCAATCATCAATCAATAGTATAGTAAAGTAGATCAATAGGATATTAATTATATTGTATCTTTAAGATAATAACTATAACATGCATATACATATGTTTTTGTGTAGTTTGAGGATGTTTCCTACAGCATAACTTTTACAAATACAAAGAATAATGGTTGCGTTATGGGAAAAGAATCAAAAGTAACAAGGAAAGTACTCAACGGCGTAACCGGAAAAGCAAATCCCGGCGAGTTAACAGCAATGCTAGGTCCCTCAGGGAGTGGAAAGACAACATTACTCACAGCCCTCGCCGGAAGACTTCCCGGAAAAATCACCGGCAAGATAACATACAACGAAAACTCAGATGCCAACAACATGAAACGGAAAATAGGTTTTGTATCACAAGACGACGTCGTATACCCTCATTTAACAGTACTTGAAACACTCACCTACACAGCTCTATTAAGACTTCCAAAGACACTAACAAAAGAAGAGAAAACAGAACATGCTGAAAGGGTAATAACGGAACTTGGTCTTACACGGTGTCGTAATAGTCCCGTCGGTGGTTGTTTAGGGTTGTTCCGGGGAATCTCCGGTGGAGAAAGGAAACGTTTGAGTATTGGACAAGAATTGTTGGTTAACCCGAGTTTATTGTTTCTTGATGAACCAACTTCCGGTTTGGATTCAACTACGGCTCAGCTTATTGTTTCGGTTCTTAAGAGACTCGCCCGGTCCGGTCGAACCGTTGTTACTACTATTCATCAACCGTCAAGCCGGTTGTATCGAATGTTTGATAAGGTTGTGGTTTTGTCTGATGGGTACCCGATTTATAGTGGACAAGCGGGTCGGGTTATGGATTATCTTGAATCTGTTGGGTTTGTACCGGCTTTCAACTTTGTCAACCCTGCTGATTTTCTCCTTGACCTTGCCAATGGTTAGTAAATATTTTAATTTACTTTAGTAATTTTATTTTTCATATTAAATGAATAAACCTTCAATTTGGTCCTATCATATTATTCGGTCTCATATTCGTTCAATGAGTTGTACAAATATATTAAATAGTCTGTAAACTATTTGAAGTTTTAACTCTATTGAATTACTTCACAAATTGTTATTTTTTAAATATATTTCACAGGACTATTATTTTCTCCTATTTTGAAAATAATTGAAACTAACTTGATAAATTTAGAATAATTTAGAAATTATTTATTATATTTATGTAGTTCAGGATAAAAATGAGAGAGAGTGATAGTTTATAGATCAATTTGGTAGGTTTATTCTTTCATAAATATTAAATAATAATTAAGTGGATTTTATGAAAATTTGTATATTATTATATTTATCTATAAAATTGGAAAGGAAAAAGGTTGGGGTTTTGTGCATGTCAACTTCAGAAAAGGAAACTGTTCCCAATTGTGAGTGATTTTGAAAGGGGGAGTTTGTTTTACACTTGTCATTACTTCTTAGGTGAGAGTTCATTTTCAATTGTTAAATAAATAAAGGAGGTACAAAGGATTCGTGTTTTTCTCTCAAGTAATCCATCCAATCAACTTTCTTTTCAAAGTTGTAGCAAAAATCAACTAATGGGTCATTAGAAGCAGTAAATTGAAAAGACACCGTACCAAAAGAAATCCAAATTTCAGAAATTAACTCATTGTTGCAATTATTAGATTTCACATTTGGAAGTATATTAAAATTATGAAGGGTTGTTTGTTTGCATTGCAGGCATAGTTGCTGATGTGAAACATGATGATCAAATAGAACAACACGAGAATCAAGCTTCAGTCAAACAATCACTAATTTCATCTTATAAGAAAAACTTATACCCTGCTCTTAAAGAAGAGATTCAACAAAATAACACTGAATCAACGGTTTTTACTTCAACAACACCTAGACGTAAGTGAAAATTTCTTGCTCATTTACTTTTACAGCAGTAAAAAAGTAACAGAATCATGTAAAAGTAGTAGTTTACACCATGACTAAATGATCATTGTTCAACCTTGGTATCTAGGTTCTGATAACCAATGGAATACTAGTTGGTTGGAGCAATTTAAGATACTTCTCAAAAGGGGTCTTCAAGAGAGGAGACATGAATCTTTTTCTGGTTTGAAGATTTTCCAAGTCTTGTCTGTATCTATTCTCTCAGGACTCCTCTGGTGGCACACTGATCCCTCTCACATTCAAGATCAGGTATTATATTATAAATCTATGTTCTGTTTTTTCTATTGGATGAAAATTCAAAAAAAAAAAAAAAAACTAAATGGCGACATATAAATGATAGATATTACTACTTTCGGTCCACTTTATAAGAGACAGTGCGGTTTTTGGTTTATTGAATAACTGATGTATCTGCTCTTATTCAATGAACCAAAAACTGCATTATCTCTTATAAAATGGACCGAAATTAGTAGTTGAGTAGTCCAATCCAAATACCAAGAAACAAACATTTTTCTTGTTTATAGAATCAATTCCTAAGAGGGTGAGTCTTTGCGGAATTGGACACCTGGCATTGTGACATTAGAGGTCACGAGTTCAAATCTTGAAAAATGCTTCTATGTCAGTAGGATTAAAGTTGTGTATATTACACATACGGATATACCATTCTCAGTCGCCACTTGGTGGGAGACTCGGGCACTTTCCCGCCTAGTGGTAAATTATCCTTTTAGTATCTATACTTATGATAACAATATAACAATTTTAACAGGTGGGATTACTTTTCTTCTTCTCAATCTTTTGGGGATTCTTCCCACTCTTCAATGCAATCTTTGCATTTCCTCTAGAAAGACCAATGCTAACAAAAGAAAGATCATCAGGAATGTACCATCTCTCATCCTACTACATTGCTCGAATTATAGGAGACTTACCAATGGAACTTGTCCTCCCTACAATTTTTGTAACTATCACCTATTGGATGGGTGGTCTCAAACCATCACTTATTACATTCATCTTAACCCTATTGATCATGCTTTTCAATGTTCTAGTATCTCAAGGAATAGGTCTAGCACTTGGTGCAATTGTCATGGATGTAAAACAAGCAACAACCTTAGCTTCAGTTACAATGTTGGTGTTTCTCTTAGCTGGTGGTTACTACATTCAACAAATGCCTCCTTTTATTGCTTGGTTGAAGTACATTTCTTTTAGTCACTATTGCTATAAGTTGCTGATTGGGGTTCAGTATTCAAGAAATGAGGTTTATGAGTGTAGGCCAGGGTTGCATTGTAGGGTAAGAGATTTTCCAGCTATTAAGTGTTTGGAAATTGATAATATGTGGGGTGATGTTGCTGCATTGACTATAATGTTGATTGGATATAGAGTTATGGCATATTTAGCTTTGAGGATGGGGCAGCCTCATTGAATAAGGACTTATAGTGTGTTTGGTTCTGCGGCCACATGAATGAAATTGTGGTGGAAATCACGGTGGAAATTGTATCGACGCAGAAGCTTCATTTCGTAGCTTCCAGAAAATCATGTTGGCATACTTTCTAGACGGATGATTGATACCACGACTGTGAATCCAAACATATGGTTAATAGATTAGAGACCGTATAATTAATTTTCCAAGTTTGGTTGTTTCAATTCAATCCACATCTGTTATAGTGGTAATCAATTCAAATTGTGAAGGTTGTGGTTAATTGACATGAAATGAAACAACCACAATTTGTAGAAATATAGTCCATTTTTTTTATGAAATAAAACTAGCTATTGTAATTAGACTATATAATGTAATGTTTTAGTTATTGTTGCCATCAAAATTAAAGATGGTTTTGTATTCATGGACACCTAATTATATATTGCATTATCTCTCACCATTTTTGTCTTTATTCTGTTTATCTATTTGGCTTAAGGATTTTTGTTCATCACATTTACTTTCTTAAGGTGAATTGTAACGTTAGCCTAATTGATTGGAAGTCTTTGTGCACAATATCTTGTTCTTATCTAATTAAATTTGGAGCAGTAATTCACTGTCGGGTTTTTTTGGTTCGGACCATTGCTGACAACGCTATGACCGAGTGTCCCAACACCTACAACAAAAGACTAACTCATTGCCACAGTTATGCAACACTAGTTTGAAGAAATAGAACAGTAATGCATGTTGATGCTATCACTTAGAACTGAAGGCAGGGTAAATATCCGAAAGGCCTGGCGCAATTGGCAAATGCCGAAATTGTTATGTTGAATATCAAGTCTCGGTCCGAACCGAGACCTCCACGATTCTTGGCGTGTGAGTTTTTAGTAGTAGTGACCACTCCTCCATCTACTTGAGGTTAAATTCAATGTTTTGAAAACCAATGTGAACATCAAACCGATAAGAATTCTGAGTTATAGTTCGACCGCTTTAAACCGTCCAAACCCGAATGAAACTGCGGTCAAACCGCTCAAATAACTGACTGGAGACCGTGTCGGGTCATGGTTTAACTGGTTAAATTGTCTGGTTGATTCGGTTTTTAAAACACATGTTAAATTGTGCTTAAACTCCAAATACTTTTGTCAATAATTTATTTTGAAACATGTTCTGTGATGAGAAGTGTTAGTAATACTCTCTTTGATACTTTCCTTCTAATACTCACTCTATTATCGACTAAAGTTCATGTGTGTTCCATCATTATGGAAATGAGACTCATTAATTTAGTAGAACCCGCATGAATTTTAACTAACCATAGAGTTACTATTGGAAAGAGAGTAACAAAGAGGGTGCTGTTGACATTTTTCAATCTCTCGTTAACTATCAGGGAACCTTGTACTATAAAGTTTGATTTGTTATATAGATCCTTGGATGAAGTTTTTATTTACTCTTTGACAACTCCATATCACAAGTTACTTATCACCTTATCTTCCTTAATGCATACATACTTAGCTTAAATATAGTTCAGGAAAAAAATAATTTATTTCTCAGTAACACATATGTAAACAAATGCATCCATACAAAAGATTTCTCTGTTTTCACCTTCTAAGAACACATATTGAAAACAATAAAAGCTACATATGAATTTGGATAAAAGTTACCTATGGAGCACCGACACGGACACCGTGAGACACGATATTGACACACAAATACCGATAATACTTTGAGAAAATAAAAGTAGTGAGTATCGTTTTTCTTACACGGACATGTCTTCAACCTAAAGCATTAGTGCTAATAAAGGAAATTACTAGTCTTCAAGAGAGTTTTAGGTTATCAGCATATATATGGAACACTAGGCTTCAACAATATCTAACCAAGTTGTAGAATATGAATCAAACAAAAATATCAGCAAAATATGCCTTTATTTCAAGCATGAGATGCTGCAGCATCACTCCATAAGATGACAGTTCATTTTACTCCACTCCCTCAGAAAGGTTGCTAGCAAGTTGATGTGATAGAATATTATATGAATTATGCAAAAATTCAGCTATAAATGGATGTATCTTGTAGTGTTATTAACTTAAACCTAACCAACTAGAAGAGTATTGTAAAATGGCATCACTCAAAGCTGAAAAACCTATTGAGAAATCTGGTAGCTCTCAACCATCAAGGCTTGTTAAGAAAGAGTCTGCTAGCAAAGCTAGTGGGAGCACTCCCAAAGCTCAATCCTCCAAGCCAGTACCAAAGAAAACTGAGCAAAAACCTCAGCCTAAGAGGAAGAAGGTATGCATATACACAATTTCTTTTACATATAATACGATTACTCAACTAGAAGTTATTTAACGACGTAACAGTGTCCAAGTATTACACCAGTGGTATGTATTGAGTGGTAAATCTTAATTAATAGCTCAGATTATATCATTAATTCTAATATTATATATATATAGGACTCTTCGATTTGTGCCACTGATCAAATAATTTTTTGATTACTTTTCAGGCTAGCAGCAATAAGCTAAAGACTAGTGAAATGTAGATGACTAGAAAAAATTGTTGGAAGTATATATATGTGAAAAATCCGTAAGGATACTGTTAAATGGTGCTTGTTTATGAAGTTTATCAGTAGTACTATAGCTTGTACCACTTGCTTCTGTTGCCTCATCCCCATGTATCTCCAATCGCCTACTTGGCCTTATCAATAAAATATATACTTATGATGAGATTATTCAAATTAATCAATATATGACTGCACCAAAAAATCACTTTCATGTGTTGAAAATATTTGTTTGAATTTGTGGTAATCAAAGCGATTAACTCACGCGTAAATTAAAGATTAATAAAAGGAAAATAGGAATCAAATCTTCTTCCCTACGTTATCATGCAATAGAATCTTCAATCAATATGATTTGATTTATGCTTTGAGAAGTTCAAACCGATTGAATAGGTTAAGGACAATCACTTTCCTCATAACTCCTTTTACTCATGAAAAGATCGAATTTCTTAGGTGGTTTATCATTAAATAAAGCATTGGGAATAGTGATTTAAGCGAACATGTGACTATATATTTCTATGTTCATTACATTCACAGTAATAATCTCATTATTCGATTCGCTTTGTCTATCTCCCAATAATGAAGATGAACCCCAAACGATTATAATAGTGATCGATTATTGAAAAACATTAAGAATGGAGATTAACATGAATGCAATTTCTTCAATCAACGAAAGTTAAAAACTGATAGTTTGTAAGCAGTGCATTTCATCTTCTTTTTTTTTGAGAAAAAGGGGTTTAAAAACCCCACCTGCAGGTGGTGCATCTCATCTTAGCCCAAGAAAATTAGTCACTCATATTCATGAAATTAAATAACACAAAAAAGAAGCAATTACGTGCAAACTAGCCCACTGAATCTTCAATCTCTTGTTCTCGAGGTTGAATATGAATATGAATATCTAGCGACTCCAAATGCTAGAGCTACTATTTAGCCTACGTAAAAATAAGTAAAATAGACTATTTACAGGTTTTAATGGAAAATATGACTTATTATACCCTCTATTGTGTCAAATTCAATGTGTGTGGGAGTCCAAATGATGATTTTGATTTTTGTCTTCAAATGCCCCTGTCCATATGCTTGTGTGTAGGTTATTCACATGACCCTAAAAATGCATTATGACATTTCTTCACATGGCTTTGTCAATATGTTTGTGTCTAGGTTATTCACATGTCTTTGAGATGAATTATGACATTTCTTCACATGCCTTTATCCATATGCATGTGTCATAGTCTTGTCTAGGTTAAATGCATTTTTTATTAGGTTAAAAAAATTTAAAAAATTATATGACATTATAGGAGAGGTACAAAACTAAAGTATACCTCTTTGATTTAATAGTTATTGAATTAAATTAGACGTGTACAAGAATGAAATTAAAGAGTGAAATAACTTTTGACTAAGTGTAAAAAATGGTTTTTTACCTAAGTTTTGGTCCTTTTTTTCACTAATTAATTTTTTTTATTTTTTTTAAGTATTATACCTTCTAGACAAAGTATAATACTAGGGTGTTGTGTTTAAAAAAAATTAAAAAATGTTTCAATAAGTAAATTCTATACAAGAAAGTGTCATAAAAATCATTTTTTAGTGACGACACTTGGTTTTTTACCTAAGTTTTGGTCCTTTTTTTCACTAATTAATTTTTTTATAAATATTATACCCTCTATTGTGCCGAATTCAATGTGTGTAGGAGTGCAAATGATGATTTTGATTTTTGTCTTCATACCTTATTAGACTAGTTCACATGCCTTTGTCCATATGCTTGTGTGTAGGTTATTCACATGACCCTAAAAATGCATTATGACATTTCTTCACATGGCTTTGTCAATATGCTTGTCTCTAGGTTATTCACATGTCTTTGAGATGGATTATGACATTTCTTCACATGCCTTTGTCCATATGATGTGTCATAGTCTTGTCTAGGTTAAACGCATTTTTTATTAGGTTAAAAAAATTTAAAAAATTATATGACAGGAGAGGTATAGAACTAAAGTATACCTCTTTTATTTAGCAGTTATTGAATTAAACAAGACGTGTACAAGAATGAAATTAAAGAGTGGAACAACTTTTGACTAAGTGTAAAAAATGGTTTTTACCTAAGTTTTGGTCCATTTTTCACTAATTAATTTTTTACCTACTAGTAAAAGTATAATACTAGGGTGTTGTGTTTAAAAAATTTTAAAAATGTTTCAATAAGTAAATTCTATACAAGAAAGTGTCATAAAAATCATTTTTTTAGTGACGACACTTGGTTTTTACTTAAGTTTTGGTCCTTTTTTCACTAATTAAATTTTTAATAAATACTATACCCTCTATTGTGTCGAATTCAATGTGTGTTTGAGTGCAAATGATGATTTTGATTTTTGTCTTCATACCTTATTAGACTAGTTCACATGCATGCCTTTGTCTATATCTTTGTGTGTAGGTTATTCACATGACCCTAAAAATGCATTATGTCATTTCTTCACATGACTTTGTCGATATATACTTGTCTACAGGTTATTCACATGTCTTTAGATGGATTGTGACATTTTAGTTTAGAAGTCTAGGTGGTGGGGGCCGACTTCTCTACTAAAAAAAAAGTGAAGTACTTTGGTAAATAACCTAAAATGTATCTTATTTTGGTATTTTTTTTTTGAAATAAAACCATTTTTTTGCCAAGTTTTGTTTTATTGAATTTTTCTTTTTTTTTGGGTACAATATTCCATTTTTCTAAATAAGATTTAATTAAATTTAAATTAAAACTAAAATAGAATGCCTATAAGATGTCTAAAATTGTAATTTTGTAAGTTGTTTGTTTGTATAAATAGATATTAGATTAGATATGACTGCACCAAAAAAATCACTTTCACGTGTTGAAAAATGTTTGTTTGAATTTGTGGTAATCAAAGCGATTAAAAAGTAAGGTACAATGACATTTTTTTAGATTAAATAAAAGGGGATAAACTGGATTCTGATTAGCTTTTATTTAGGCAAATTGTTAGTGTTTAATTTGTTAGCTGATGAGGTTTTGTTAATAGCCTAGACCAAGTCTTTACCTCCTAGTTACATAATACTCTTTCAATATTTCAACCCTTGTCGAAAAACTATCACATCCAAAAAACCAAAAACCAATTATTTGCTTAAATTTAGAGCAGGGGAAAGCAAATCACAAGCAGCTACTTAAATTGTGTTTGTTTATGAAGCTCATCACCATATGTCTCCAATTGCGTGTCTGGCCTTATCAATAAATATATATACGATTGCACCAAAAATTCACTTTCAAAGAGACAATCACAAAATCGCCTATATGATTGGAAGCCCAAAAATAAAGAGCGTTGCTATAGTAAGAATAGCTTTAGTAAGAAATACACTGAAAATGAATCGTAGGCACCAAATAATACTACACAGCAACTATCTTGTACTGTTATTCCCCTTATTCTTATTTTTCTTTTCGTACTATTTGTTATTTCTTGAAAATTAATATTTGACACTATTTAGTGAACCATTAATTATGCACTTGTATCATAACAATATTTAGCAGACTGTGAATTTAATGAACAATCAATTATGCACTTATCTCATTAGTGAACCATCTTAAAAGAATTTAAAATTGTTTGTTTGAATGTACGGTAAGCAAAGCGATAAACTCATTTGTAAATTAAAAATTTATAAAAAGCAACTAGGAGTCAAATTCCCTCCCCTACGTTGTCATTTAATAGAATCCTCAATCAATATGATTTGATTTTTGCATTAAGAAGTTCAAATCAATTGAATACGTTAAGGACAATCCGCCACATAATTTAAGAAGTTCATTTAATAGAATCCTCAATCAATATTATTAAATAAAGCATTGTGAATAATGATTTAAACGAACACATGATTTGTATATTCATATTATCACTATAGACATGGTAATAAATCTAAAGATTCGATTCACATTGTCTAAAGCTCAGCAGATGAAGATGAACCCTAAACCGTTACAATTGTGACAAATTATTGAAAATTCACATTAAGAATGGGATTAACATAAAGGAAAATTATTCAATCAAAGAAAGTTAAAGTTACACGATAGTTTGTAGGGTGTGTGCATCTCATCATAGCCTAAGAAAATTAGCCACTCACATTCATAGATTAAATAACACAAAAAAGAAGCATTTACTCGTAAAGTAGTCCATTAAATCTTCAATTTCTTGTTTCCAAAGTTGAATCTCAATATCTAGTATCTCCAAATTCCAAAGCTCCTTTCCTTGTTAATTTGTTCGGTTCAAATCCTCACTAAAGTTCTCTTTAATATCTAGTTTGTAGCTTGTTAATTCTCTTTCCACGGTACAAATAACTATAGCTCTAGAGTTCTCTTTAAACTTCCCGAGCATTCACACAGTGGAAAGAGGATTAACAAGCTACAAACTTTTATTCAAATTGATTTTAGTTTCAACCTAAGACTAACGAATATAAGTGATAAAAACATCAACCAGAACTCAACATTGGTATGTCTTAATATGATAATGTGATGATTGAAATTCACACACTCGGAACACCAAGATGGAGTAAGGTTGAAGGTGATGATGAGTTTGCGCCACTTGTGTGAGTGCAGTTCATTGAATTAGTTTATATTTCGTTTCAACTTTGAAAGTGAGAGATTTCTATCTCTTTTCCTTTTTCTCAATGTGGGTTACAAAGAAGTATGGTATTGAAGTATCATGTACTATGACTAAACCTTAGTCCATGATTTTACAATATCATGCTTCTTTATAATTCACATCGTAACATAATGGAAAGAAGATGTGTCACATATGTAAAGAAATATGATTGATTCTTTCATGCTGATTTTCTCTCCACCAAGATATCCATTATTATCATTTTCAAACACACTTGGAGTAGAATGGAATGATTCCAACCTTCTACTTTAAAAGTTGAATACATTTTCCCAAAATTATATCTATAGAGAAGTGCACCATTCACACAAGTGGCATGCTTAAGCATCGAAATACGAATTTGAGGATCCACTTCAATATTTCTCCATGATGATGTTCCGAGCGTGTGTATCTCAAAAAGAGAGTGAATGTAGAAAAATGTAGTAGTGTTTGAAAAAACAGACATGTAATAGGGTATTCAGAAAAGAGCACCACTATTTGGTTAGCTTTTATGGTGTGTCTAATATCTATTTATTCAAACAAACCACACTTAAATTACCCAAACTAACCTCTCTATTTATTTGACAACTCACCTAACTAAGGACAACATTGTAATTTACTATCACACTTTTTTCAAATCTCTTATCCCAATACACTTTCATCTCACTCCCACTTTTTCCTACTTTCTCCTACTTACTTTTTTCAAATTTCAAAATTTAAACCAAACCTACCCACTTTCTTTTCCCACCATCTACTACAATCTACTAATCAACTAAAATAATCAATTGAAACTATGACATAACTGCACTGACATATAAAAAACATGAGATAATTGCACTGAGATATAAAAAACACGAGATTAATATCTAAAAAGAATAAGAAGACTTAATCACTGTTTAAACAACTAAATGATATTTAAAACACATTTCACAAATATTGTCACTAATACCTAAAAAAGGATAAATGGTTGTCCCAGATATATAATAAACACGATATACATATTTCTTATTGGTAATCTACTATCTATCTTTTACTATCTACTATAATCTACTAATAAACAAAAATAATCAATTGGAACTATGAGATAACTACACTGATATATATATAAAAAAACACGGGATAACTGGACTGATATATAAAAAAATATGGGATAACTGCAATAATATATACAAAAACACGGGATAAATGCACTGACATATAAAAAAACACTGGACAACAACACTGATATAAAAAACATTGCACTGATATATAAAAAAAGACACGGGATAACTGCACTTTCTTTTCTCACCATCTACTATAATATACTAATCAACTAAAATAATCAATTGAAGCTATGAGAAAACTGCATTGATATATGAAAAAAATACTGACTGAAATATTAAAAAACACGATATTAATATCTAAAAAAAATACTTAATCACCAATTAAACTACTGATTAATATTTAAAACACATGTGACAATATTTGTCACTAATACCCAAAAAATGATAATTGTCACAGATATATACTAAAACGCGGGATAAATATCTATTATTGATAATCTATTATCTATCTTTTACTATCTACTATAATCTACTAATCAAGTAAAATAATCAATTGAAACTATGATATAACTGCACTGATATATAAAAAACACAGGATAACTGCATTGAAATAAAAAAATACAGGATAACTGAAATAATATAAATAAAAACACGTAGCTACACTGATATATAAAAAACACGAGATAACAACATTGATATATAAAATAATATTGCACTGATATATTTTAAAAAAATACGGGATAAATGAACAATTGTTTTTAAATGATACTTTTACATTTTTAGATTTTAATATTTATCTATTTTTTATTTGAGACTCTTTTTTTATCTACTTTAAATTTTTACTTATTATCACGAGGTAATGTTCAAACTATTTAAATTATGTCTAAATTCATTCATAAAAAGAACACGACAGCTCCCGTGCGTATGCACGGGTATACAAAATGACAATTATAGACACCTTCATTTTTTGACACATCATCACTTATTTATCATTTTTTAATTCCATTTTCTCTTCCTTTCCCAGTCTCTCTCTCTCTTTCAATTTCACATTTCCCAATATTTCTCACACTCTTATTTTTCCTTCTTACACTCTCTTTCATCCTTTTTTTCCTTTTACTTTACTTCTATTTTTCTCATAAACAATTATTCTCTTTCTCTTATCACTCTACTTTTATTTTTTTAACTAACAATCTAAAAAATAAGAAAATTTAATGACTATTTAACTACCGATTAATATTTAAAACAAATATTTCTTATTGATAATCTACTCTCTCTTTTACTATCTACTATAATATACTATCTACTATAATTTTTTAACAAAGGACACTAATAACCATTTTACAACTGTCCCCGAGGGGATTCTAATTCAATACCTTGAGGATATACGGCTAGCTCTTACCACTGAGCTAACACTTCAAGTGTTTATAATCTACTAATCAACTCAATAATCAATTGAAACAATGAGATGTCTGCATTGATAGATAAAAAACAAACACGAAATAACTGCATTGATATATAAGAAAACACGGGATAACTGCATTGATATATAAAAATACACGGGATTAATATTTGTCATTGATAATTATAATTTTTTAAGGCTTAATGACTATTTAAACTGATTAATATTTAAAACACACGTGACAAATATTTGTCACTAATACCTAAAAAGCACAAATAATTGTCACTGATATATAAAAAAACACAAAATAAATATTTCTTATTGATAATTTACTATCTATCTTTTACTATCTACTATAATCTACTAATCAACTCAAATAACCAATTCAAACTATGAGATAACTGCACTGATACATAAAAAACAAACATGAGATAACTGCACTGATATATAAAAAATATGGGGATAACTGCAATGATACATATAAAACATGGGATAGCTGAACTGATATATAAAAAAACACGGGATAACAACACTGATATATAAAAAAACACTATACTAACATATTAAAAACACATAATAAATGCAAAATTGTTTTAAAATGATACTTTTACATTTCTAGATTTTAATACTTATCTATTTTTTTAATTTGAAACTTCTTTTTATCTACTTTAAATTTGTCTTTATTTTCACGAGATAATATTCACACTATTTAATATTTTCTAAGTTCATTCATAGAAAAAACATGATAGCACCCGTGCGTATGCACGGGTATCCTACTAGTTTAATAATAAAAAGAGCACCACTATTTTCTTATATTTCTTACTTTTTTGTACTATTTATCAAAAAAAATTCAAATCCTGTTGAGTAGTGCTTCCTAGAGTTGTTTGACCAGTCAACACCTTTAATAAATAAAAAAACCATGCACATGGAGGCAGTGTCTAGTTAGTTTCTTATATTTCTTACTTACTTTTTCCTACTATTTATCATTTTTCTTTTTCAAATTCGGTTGAGTAGTGCTTCTTAAATCTACTAATGCTATAAACCCTTATAATTTTTCTTTGGGTAGATGCCATTCCAGTCTCTAAAAGTGTAACTCGTTGTCACTTTAGTTTCGATTTAAAAAAATACAAATTAATCCATCAATGCTTCATCTGTTAGTCACTTTGGTTCTCGTTGTTAACTTACCAAGCCTCATGCACTCATCCATCCATTTTATCGAATCAATTTCTAGGTAGTAAATTTATCTTTTTAGTAGCTATATTTATAACAATAGAACAATTTTAACAGGTGAGACTCTTTTCTTTTTCTCAATCTTTTGGGGATTCTCCCCACTCTCCCAAACAAGATTATAAAAACTAAATAATGTCAAATAGTAGTTGTTCAAAGTCCTTTACAAACTTTAGAAACACAAACTAAAAAATATAATACAAAAAGAAAACATATTGTTACATATGAAGACAAAAGAGGAATCAAAAGCACAAAAAAGAAAGGAAAAAAAAACATGGCAGGAGTCATCCACATGCTAAACCACTTTCTTATTGTTCTTTTAACTTCTTCCCATTTTTCCTCAAACTAATCGAAAGCCATGTGCAGTCATGTGCACCCTCTCTTTCCATATATCTTCTCATATAATTACCTATTTTTCTCTTCCTCCTCTTTCTTTCCCTCTCCTATAGATTGTGAATGATATAACTATTTAACGCTTTATATTATAGTATCAATATAATATAGTATATTTTGTTAATGCTCCATTACAACGTGGGATACTTTTGCCGTTTCTACCTCTAGTTGTTGCACCACAGTCAAATTACAACAAATAAGCAAAAAAGTAATAAAAAAAATAACTATGGATTTACCTATTTAAAAGGCAAATTCAGTAGTTAAAAATCAATTACCAATTTACCTATTGAATAGATAAGTTATAAAATCAACTACAAATTTATCAATTAAATAGATAAATCTGTTATTGATTTTTTAACTCCAAATTTATCTACTTAATTGATAAATTTGTAAATCAATTTTTTTACCTACTAATTTATCTTTTAAATAGGTAAATCCATAAAATTAACAATTCTGAAGGATAAAATGGGGATTAAATAATGGGGGGGGTATAACAGCCAAATAGGTGGGTATAAAATTCAATATCTCAAATATGGTGTGGGGGAGATATGCCTCGGCCCAACAGAATTTGCTCGATCAATAGATGTGATTGCACAAAGGTGTTAGCCCCAATAGTGAGTGGGACTTTGGTTATTGTGGAAGTGAAATTTTGATGATGATTAGTGGTTAAGGGAAATATGGTACTTGAAGGATGGGAATTGTTTGCATGTTGAGGTAGGTTGAATGTGGAAGTGTAAAAAGGTCATGCGCTTTGCTTGGGTCTATCTGTTTGAAATCCACGGTTCAGGATGCTCCACCTGTAAGGCTACATTGTGGCGTGTTGTAGTAATAAAAGGCCTAGCTGTCAGCTAATTAGATAGACAAGTAGTACTAGTACAAGTTTTGTTTTATTCCATTTTTCTACTTAAATTTAAATTAAAAATAAAAGAGAATGCCTATAAAAGGTTTCGTAAGATGGTTTAGAAACCCACTCTTTTGTTCATCAGCCGCACCATAGAAGAGAGGGGAGAAAGAAAGTAGAGGGAAGAAAGAAAGGAAAGGTGAGATCTACAGAGTGGGGAACCGGAATGCGACCGAGAAGAGAAGGAGTAGGAGGGAAAGAGGGTGTGACCTTCGTTATGGGCGAAGGCATAGATGAAAATGACCACCGTGTTCGGTGGATCATCTTCAGGTTTTTTGTTGTTTTATTAAAAAAAATAATCTTTCGTATCTCTCTTTTGTTATCTATTTGTGTCTGGATTATATTACTATCGCTCTCGTAAAAAACTGATGAGCACTCTTACTCTTAAAGGAAAAGTCGATCAATATTATGCCATTAGGTGCTGTGTGGGAAAGCGATTTACTATTCATGGTATTTGGCCAATTATCTCCCAAGAGTGGGGAACGAGACCGAAAATAATGATGGAAAGCGACAACCAACCCATCTTTAGGTTTCTTCTTTCTCTTTTTTCCTCCATTTATTTCAATTCATCTCATTTAAAATCTAAAAATTAAACAATCATTGTGCTATCCTATTTACCTTCTACTTAGAGAATGGAGAGAAACTAAAATCAGTAATATATATATATATATATATATATATATATATATATATATATATATATATATATATATATATATATATAAAAAAGTACCACATCGCTGACATGCAGTTTGTTGTATGGACAATTAATTGATTAATTAACCATAACAACCTTTAAGTTCCAAAAGGTTTCGCTTCTTTTGTCTATTGTCTATTTGGTGCTTCAAAAGGGAATGAGTTTGAAAGTATCTTAGATTTTGTGTTTTCAAATGTTTCAAATGTGTAAGCAAATTTTGAACACACTTTTGTCTATCCAATTTGTTAAATTTTACTGAGTCAATTGAGTTTTTTGATTCGAACCTATGATTATAGGCACGTGATTATAGACATGTGTATAGAACCCTACACCTTCTACATATCTATGATATGGATTGACTTGTTTTAATTTTCTTATTTTTGTTTGTATCTTAGTCATTCTTCTTCTTCGTTTACCATATACACAGATACACAGGTTCGGTCATCCCACTGGTGCGAGTGGAATGCTTCTATAACAACAAATCCTGAAAAGCGGTGATGTGAGCTTTTTGAGATTGAAACTTCCATACACTAATCACTTGAACCACTATACAAATTTAGTATATTTCATACAACCTCATCAAAAATTTGTTCAGTAATGGACAGGACACTTTGGTTGAGTGATCATGAATGCTCCCACTATTCTCAATCTCCATCCTCTGTGTCCTCCTATATGTATCGATTTCCACGCTATTCTCATAGTTCAATTCAATTCAACCAAATTAGCTACACCCTTTTTAATACCATACACAGTTCCTACTAAAACAAATAACTTACCATAAAAACCTACATGAACAGGAAAATGACGACAGAAGGGACATACAGATGCATCAAATGACGGAACCAAAAACTGATCTTCCCGTTCTTCTGACAGTGTAAACTTCCCATCCCTACAGAAAACATTGAATTTCTTAGGTGGTTTATCATTAAATAACGTATTGGGAATAGTGATTTAAACGACCATGTGACTATATATTTCTATGTTCATTACATTCATGGTAATAATCAAGATTCGGTAATAATCTCAAGATTCAGTTTGCACGGTCTATCTCCCAATAATGAAGATGAACCCTAACCCATTACAATAGTGACCGATTAATGAAAAACATTAAGAATGGAGATTAACATGAACACTATTTCTTCAATCAAAGAAAGTTAAAAAATGATAGTTTGTAGGTGGTGCATTTTATCTTTTTTTGGTGACAAAAAGGGGTTAAAAACCCCACCGGTGGTGCATCTCATCTTAGCCCATGAAAATTAGTCACTCATATTCATGAAATTAAATAACACAAAAAAGAAGTAATTACGCGCAAACTAGTCCATTGAATCTTCAATTTCTTGTTCTCGAGGTTGAATATGAATATCTAGTAGCTCGAAATGCTAGAGCTACTATTTAGCCTATGTAAGAATAAGTAAAATAGACTATTTGAGGTTTTAATGGAAAATAGGCTTTCAGTCCAGCCTTTTAAAAAGGCTAGGTCAAGCCTAAAAGAAAGCCTATGACAGTCCAAAGGTCAGACTCAAGTTTAAAAACTTAATCGTAGGTTAGGCTAAGGCCTTTCAAACTGCGGCCAGAGGATACAAATGCACGTCAAATTTTAAACTACCCATTGTAGCTTCTTCACGTCCGCACAAATCATAATGTGTGCCTTATTTTCTTGTTATAGCTAGCCAAGGGATCCTGGAGTCCTCTTATATGACTCAGCTTGCTCAAGGCTTGATTACGGTGTTTAGTAATTCAAAACTTTCTTGCTCAAGGCTTGATTACGGTGTTTAGTAATTCAATATGTTGAAGGAAAAGAGTCTGAACTAAGGATTTGGTAAAGCAAGATTAAATGATTTGTTTTCTGAGAATTTCAAAAATTGGTTTGCGATAAGCTTTAATTTAGACAAATTGTTAATGATTAATTTGTTAGCTGATGAGGTTTAAGATAACAGCCAGTCATTGTTTCTTCTGCATCAATTAATAAATAACAAAACAACAAGATAACTTAAGATTTATAATAACCTAGCTTGCTGTATGGAAATAATAACTTCTTAGCAGTTGTGTCTTCACCACTAGTAGTTAGATATGGATCAAGAACGTGTACTTGCCAAATCACACACAAACTCTTGCACCAAGGATAAAACTTTATCTTCTTCCCGCAATTTAAAGTTCGCACACCTATATAAATTAGATCAACATTAGCGAACAATGCTTAAGAAATATTGCTAAAACTGTAATTTGCAACGGTTGGAATCGTCTCGCATATCTAACTACTACTTAGCAACTAAAAAATATTCAAAATTTGTTAGTACAGCAAGATCTCTATATTCTATAATTTCCTCATCCATAACCATGGAAGGTGTAAACAAAACTTAAGAGATATTATTCGTAAGGAAAGTTTGCCTCGTCGTGATTTTTTTTATCATTAACGGTAATGTAATTGCCAAGATATAATAAAATGTGATAAATAATGAACAAAAACTAAAAATATAACAAATATAAACGATATCATAAATAGCTAGTTGTGAAAGCAATTGATTGATAAAATATCACAACCACACCTGAGAGCACCTATAGGTAAAAACAAACCTTCATTTCCTAAAATAGAACGCCAAAAATTCAATTTAAAAGAGCTTCAGATTATGGATGCCTTTGAACTCTGAAGTATCAATGTTATAAACCTTAGTCCATGATTCTCCAATACCATACTTGTTCATAATCCACATTGTAACATCATGCAAAGAAGATGCATCACATATATAAAGAAATCCATTTGATTCTCCCATGGTGATCTGCTCTCTACGACGATCTCCATTATTACCATTTTCAAACACATCTGGAGGAGAAGGTGTTGGGACTTTTGGTGTGAATTGAAAATCAAGTCCCACATTGCTAAGAGTAGACACTCTTGGAGTGTTTATAAGTGAGGACCTCAAACCTTGGGATTGGGCTCCAAGTGGTACCAAGTTTTATAAACGGGAAAGTACGCACACTAATAGACCACACGCGCACGCCGCCGCCGCCGTGAGGAGGCCGCCGTGAGCTGTAATTATTTTTTGCGAAAATAAATACTTTATATTTTTTTTTAGTGCGTTAACTGTCCCGATACGTTGAAGAACTAGCTGTTATCTGATAGAGCTGTTGCGAATTCTTATCTGATGGAGCCTTACTTGCGCTCCAATCCGATAGAATGTAGCTGTTGGATCGCAACAGCTCTTTGCTTGCTCTCCAAGCACAGCTACGCCTATAAATAACAGCTCTTTATAAGGTATAGAAATAAAGTATACCTCTTTTATTTAGCAGTTATTGAATTAAACAAGACGTGTACAAGAATGAAATTAAAGAGTGGAACAACTTTTGACTAAGTGTAAAAAATGGTTTTTTACCTAAGTTTTGGTCCATTTTTTCACTAATTAATTTTTTACCTACTAGTAAAAGTATAATACTAGGGTGTTGTGTTTAAAAAATTTTAAAAATGTTTCAATAAGTAAATTCTATACAAGAAAGTGTCATAAAAATCATTTTTTTAGTGACGACACTTGGTTTTTTACTTAAGTTTTGGTCCTTTTTTTCACTAATTAAATTTTTTAATAAATACTATACCCTCTATTGTGTCGAATTCAATGTGTGTTTGAGTGCAAATGATGATTTTGATTTTTGTCTTCATACCTTATTAGACTAGTTCACATGCTTTTGTCTATACATATCTTGTGTGTAGGTTATTCACATGACCCTAAAAATGCATTATGACATTTCTTCACATGACTTTGTCAATATACTTGTCTACAGGTTATTCACATGTCTTTAGATGGATTGTGACATTTTAGTTTAGAAGTCTAGGTGGTGGGGCCGACTTCTCTAAAAAAAAAAAGTGAAGTACTTTGGTAAATAACCTAAAATGTATCTTATTTTGGTATTTTTTTTTTTGAAATAAAACCATTTTTTTGCCAAGTTTTGTTTTATTGAATTTTTCTTTTTTTTTGGGTACAATATTCCATTTTTCTAAATAAGATTTAATTAAATTTAAATTAAAACTAAAATAGAATGCCTATAAGATGTCTAAAATTGTAATTTTGTAAGTTGTTTGTTTGTATAAATAGATATTAGATTAGATATGACTGCACCAAAAAAATCACTTTCACGTGTTGAAAAATGTTTGTTTGAATTTGTGGTAATCAAAGCGATTAAAAAGTAAGGTACAATGACATTTTTTTAGATTAAATAAAAGGGGATAGACTGGATTCTGATTAGCTTTTATTTAGGCAAATTGTTAGTGTTTAATTTGTTAGCTGATGAGGTTTTGTTAATAGCCTAGACCAAGTCTTTACCTCCTAGTTACATAATACTCTTTCAATATTTCAACCCTTGTCGAAAAACTATCACATCCAAAAAACCAAAAACCAATTATTTGCTTAAATTTAGAGCAGGGGAAAGCAAATCACAAGCAGCTACTTAAATTGTGTTTGTTTATGAAGCTCATCACCATATGTCTCCAATTGCGTGTCTGGCCTTATCAATAAATATATATACGATTGCACCAAAAATTCACTTTCAAAGAGACAATCACAAAATCGCCTATATGATTGGAAGCCCAAAAATAAAGAGCGTTGCTATAGTAAGAATAGCTTTAGTAAGAAATACACTGAAAATGAATCGTAGGCACCAAATAATACTACACAAAGAACTATCTTGTCTGTTATTCCCCTTATTCTTATTTTTCTTTTCGTACTATTTGTTATTTCTTGAAAATTAATATTTGACACTACTTAGTGAACCATTAATTATGCACTTGTATCATAACAATATTTAGCAGACTGTGAATTTAATGAACAATCAATTATGCACTTATCTCATTAGTGAACCATCTTAAAAGAATTTAAAATTGTTTGTTTGAATGTACGGTAAGCAAAGCGATAAACTCATTTGTAAATTAAAAATTTATAAAAAGCAACTAGGAGTCAAATTCCCTCCCCTACGTTGTCATTTAATAGAATCCTCAATCAATATGATTTGATTTTTGCATTAAGAAGTTCAAATCAATTGAATACGTTAAGGACAATCCGCCACATAATTTAAGAAGTTCATTTAATAGAATCCTCAATCAATATTATTAAATAAAGCATTGTGAATAATGATTTAAACGAACACATGACTGTATATTCATATTATCACTATAGACATGGTAATAAATCTAAAGATTCAGATTCACATTGTCTAAAGCTCGTGATGAAGATGAACCCTAAACCGTTACAATTGTGACAAATTATTGAAAATTCACATTAAGAATGGGATTAACATAAAGGAAAATTATTCAATCAAAGAAAGTTAAAGTTACACGATAGTTTGTAGGGTGTGTGCATCTCATCATAGCCTAAGAAAATTAGCCACTCACATTCATAGATTAAATAACACAAAAAAGAAGCATTTACTCGTAAAGTAGTCCATTAAATCTTCAATTTCTTGTTTCCAAAGTTGAATCTCAATATCTAGTATCTCCAAATTCCAAAGCTCCTTTCCTTGTTAATTTGTTCGGTTCAAATCCTCACTAAAGTTCTCTTTAATATCTAGTTTGTAGCTTGTTAATTCTCTTTCCACGGTACAAATAACTATAGCTCTAGAGTTCTCTTTAAACTTCCCGAGCATTCACACAGTGGAAAGAGGATTAACAAGCTACAAACTTTTATTCAAATTGATTTTAGTTTCAACCTAAGACTAACGAATATAAGTGATAAAAACATCAACCAGAACTCAACATTGGTATGTCTTAATATGATAATGTGATGATTGAAATTCACACACTCGGAACACCAAGATGGAGTAAGGTTGAAGGTGATGATGAGTTTGCGCCACTTGTGTGAGTGCAGTTCATTGAATTAGTTTATATTTCGTTTCAACTTTGAAAGTGAGAGATTTCTATCTCTTTTCCTTTTTCTCAATGTGGGTTACAAAGAAGTATGGTATTGAAGTATCATGTACTATGACTAAACCTTAGTCCATGATTTTACAATATCATGCTTCTTTATAATTCACATCGTAACATAATGGAAAGAAGATGTGTCACATATGTAAAGAAATATGATTGATTCTTTCATGCTGATTTTCTCTCCACCAAGATATCCATTATTATCATTTTCAAACACACTTGGAGTAGAATGGAATGATTCCAACCTTCTACTTTAAAAGTTGAAACACAATATTTACATTTTCCCAAAATTATATCTATAGAGAAGTGCACCATTCACACAAGTGGCATGCTTAAGCATCGAAATACGAATTTGAGGATCCACTTCAATATTTCTCCATGATGATGTTCCGAGCGTGTGTATCTCAAAAAGAGAGTGAATGTAGAAAAATGTAGTAGTGTTTGAAAAAACAGACATGTAATAGGGTATTCAGAAAAGAGCACCACTATTTGGTTAGCTTTTATGGTGTGTTTAATAATAAAAAGAGCACCACTATTTTCTTATATTTCTTACTTTTTTGTACTATTTATCAAAAAAAATTCAAATCCTGTTGAGTAGTGCTTCCTAGAGTTGTTTGACCAGTCAACACCTTTAATAAATAAAAAAACCATGCACATGGAGGCAGTGTCTAGTTAGTTTCTTATATTTCTTACTTACTTTTTCCTACTATTTATCATTTTTCTTTTTCAAATTCGGTTGAGTAGTGCTTCTTAAATCTACTAATGCTATAAACCCTTATAATTTTTCTTTGGGTAGATGCCATTCCAGTCTCTAAAAGTGTAACTCGTTGTCACTTTAGTTCCTGATTTAAAAAAATACAAATTAATCCATCAATGCTTCATCTGTTAGTCACTTTGGTTCTCGTTGTTAACTTACCAAGCCTCATGCACTCATCCATCCATTTTATCGAATCAATTTCTAGGTAGTAAATTTATCTTTTTAGTAGCTATATTTATAACAATAGAACAATTTTAACAGGTGAGACTCTTTTCTTTTTCTCAATCTTTTGGGGATTCTCCCCACTCTCCCAAACAAGATTATAAAAACTAAATAATGTCAAATAGTAGTTGTTCAAAGTCCTTTACAAACTTTAGAAACACAAACTAAAAAATATAATACAAAAAGAAAACATATTGTTACATATGAAGACAAAAGAGGAATCAAAAGCACAAAAAAGAAAGGAAAAAAAAACATGGCAGGAGTCATCCACATGCTAAACCACTTTCTTATTGTTCTTTTAACTTCCCATTTTTCCTCAAACTAATCGAAAGCCATGTGCAGTCATGTGCACCCTCTCTTTCCATATATCTTCTCATATAATTACCTATTTTTCTCTTCCTCCTCTTTCTTTCCCTCTCCTATAGATTGTGAATGATATAACTATTTAACGCTTTATATTATAGTATCAATATAATATAGTATATTTTGTTAATGCTCCATTACAACGTGGGATACTTTTGCCGTTTCTACCTCTAGTTGTTGCACCACAGTCAAATTACAACAAATAAGCAAAAAGTAATAAAAAAATAACTATGGATTTACCTATTTAAAAGGCAAATTAAGTAGTTAAAAATCAATTACCAATTTACCTATTGAATAGATAAGTTATAAAATCAACTACAAATTTATCAATTAAATAGATAAATCATTATTGATTTTTAACTCCAAATTTATCTACTTAATTGATAAATTTGTAAATCAATTTTTTTACCTACTAATTTATCTTTTAAATAGGTAAATCCATAAAATTAACAATTCTGAAGGATAAAATGGGGATTAAATAATGGGGGTATAACAGCCAAATAGGTGGGTATAAAATTCAATATCTCAAATATGGTGTGGGGGAGATATGCCTCGGCCCAACAGAATTTGCTCGATCAATAGATGTGATTGCACAAAGGTGTTAGCCCCAATAGTGAGTGGGACTTTGGTTATTGTGGAAGTGAAATTTTGATGATGATTAGTGGTTAAGGGAAATATGGTACTTGAAGGATGGGAATTGTTTGCATGTTGAGGTAGGTTGAATGTGGAAGTGTAAAAAGGTCATGCGCTTTGCTTGGGTCTATCTGTTTGAAATCCACGGTTCAGGATGCTCCACCTGTAAGGCTACATTGTGGCGTGTTGTAGTAATAAAAGGCCTAGCTGTCAGCTAATTAGATAGACAAGTAGTACTAGTACAAGTTTTGTTTTATTCCATTTTTCTACTTAAATTTAAATTAAAAATAAAAGAGAATGCCTATAAAAGGTTTCGTAAGATGGTTTAGAAACCCACTCTTTTGTTCATCAGCCGCACCATAGAAGAGAGGGGAGAAAGAAAGTAGAGGGAAGAAAGAAAGGAAAGGTGAGATCTACAGAGTGGGGGAACCGGAATGCGACCGAGAAGAGAAGGAGTAGGAGGGAAAGAGGGTGTGACCTTCGTTATGGGCGAAGGCATAGATGAAAATGACCACCGTGTTCGGTGGATCATCTTCAGGTTTTTTGTTGTTTTATTAAAAAAAATAATCTTTCGTATCTCTCTTTTGTTATCTATTTGTGTCTTGATTATATTACTATCGCTCTCGTAAAAAACTGATGAGCACTCTTACTCTTAAAGGAAAAGCTGATCAATATTATGCCATTAGGTACTGTGGGAAAGCGATTTACTATTCATGGTATTTGGCCAATTATCTCCCAAGAGTGGGGAACGAGACCGAAAATAATGATGGAAACGACAACCAACCCATCTTTAGGTTTCTTCTTTCTCTTTTTTTCCTCCATTTATTTCAATTCTGTCTCATTTAAAATCTAAAAATTAAACAATCATTGTGCTATCCTATTTACCTTCTATTTAGAGAATGGAGAGAAACTAAAACTGTAATAATATATATATATATATATATATATATATATATATATATATATATATATATATATATATATATATATATATATATATATATATATATATATATATATATATATATATAAACATACCATATCTTTGACATGCAGTTTGTTGTATGGACAATTAATTGATTAATTAACCATAACAACCTTTAAGTTCCAAAAGGTTTCGCTTCTTTTGTCTATTGTCTATTTGGTGCTTCAAAAGGGAATGAGTTTGAAAGTATCTTAGATTTTGTGTTTTCAAATGTTTCAAATGTGTAAGCAAATTTTGAACACACTTTTGTCTATCCAATTTGTTAAATTTTACTGAGTCAATTGAGTTTTTTGATTCGAACCTATGATTATAGGCACGTGATTATAGACATGTGTATAGAACCCTACACCTTCTACATATCTATGATATGGATTGACTTGTTTTAATTTTCTTATTTTTGTTTGTATCTTAGTCATTCTTCTTCTTCGTTTACCATATACACAGATACACAGGTTCGGTCATCCCACTGGTGCGAGTGGAATGCTTCTTGTTAGAATAGGTTTGTACAATGAATTTATACTTGGTTACCTCAGGGTTTTGTACAATTAAGTAATTAGAATAGTTACTCAAGATGAGTTTGTTTAGTTCTTTAGTTTGTTAGATTTAAGATCGATTCAGAACTTTTTCTTAAGCGATTCGATTGTGTATATTGTTGTATATAGAGGATTGATCCTCATTGATAAACAAGTTCGCATTTACAATTCTAACATGTGTAAATCAACTTGTTTATTGAATGAGGATCAATCCCTATATATACAACAATATACACAATCAATCGATTAATGAAGTTGAAATTCTTAAGTCTCAACAAACTAAGCAACTAAACAAACTCATCTTGAGTAACTATTCTAATTACTTAATTGTACAAAACCCTTGAGGTAACCAAGTATAAATTCATTGTACAAGCCTATTCTAACAACCCCCCTCAAGCTGGATCGTGAGTAACAATCATGTTCAGCTTGAAGAGAATAGTACGAAAAAAAATCTAGGAAATGTGAGCAGTCTTCTTGTTGTGAATAGCTGCCAACTGATCTTTGAAGGCAAGTGGCATGAAGTGAATGAATTCTTTTTGAGTGTTTTCTCTTTGCTTTAACATCCCTAGATATATCTGTGGAGGCAAAGTCTTCTGTGCAAGCAAAATCTTTGCAATGCTAACAAGCAATCAATAAATCCACAAATCCAGCAACAATAATAAGCAACAAAAAGCAACAATCCAGAATAGAGAACAATCAGATGTCGTGCAGTGGAGCGATAACGAAAGCACACAAATCAGAAACTAATAGCAGTCACTGAAATCCAGGAATGTAATTGTAATCTATAAACACGATTGGCAAACTTGAACCAATCAATGTGAAGATCAACACAATAGAACTTCAAACACGAATACTATCTGCAATGGACGTCGTTGATGAAATGTACAAACTCAACTTGATGCAATACCAAACTGCCAAAGTGAGAATTCAGATTTAATAGAAATAAAACTGTTTTTGCCTTTTTTTTTGTGTCAAAGAAGGGAAACACGGAGGTTAGAAATAAGAATTGAGGTCACAGAAGCATTGAAGCAAGGAGAGGGGAAATTGTAGACAACATCCAGAACTAAAAAAAATTAGGGAAAAGTGCAACCAAAATTGAAATCGATTTAGGCGTAATATCGATACAGAGAGAACGAAACAAGAACACAAAACTTGATTCAAAGCAAGAACGCAATTGTGAATCAGAGAAGATCCACAAAATCACAAGAAAGGAAAAATCCAAAAGCAGTTCAAAACAGAAATAAAGAACTGATTCAAAATCGGTCAAGAACGAAAATGATTTAGGAAAAACTCAAGAATATGAGATTGTCAACTGAAAATAGAGAGAAATCAAGAGTGATTTCAGAGATGAAAAGAAAACACTTACGGTTTCAGAAGTGTAAACAAGAAACGAATTTCAATTTCAGAAACAAAGGAGATGGAATCGAAATTGCAAAGAGGAGCAGATCTAGGTCACAAACCAGATCGAGAGAGAAAAGGAAGCATGATCGATTCAAGAGTAAGACAATTCAGAACCGAAAAAGCAAAATAGCGATTCACATCGAAAAGGAAAACAAAAGAGATTTCAAACTAGAAATCAATAGTAGAAGAAACGCGATGATCAAAAACGCTATGAACAGAAGAAGAAGAGGCAAAACGATTTCTGGAACCGAATTAGAGAAATGAAATCAAGAATCAGAGATGAACAAGGAACAGAAAACTCACACGATGCAGAAGCAGTGTTCAAAGTTGCTTGCTGAGAGAGAATCGCGAAGAGAGAGGAGTCTTGGCAGAGAACTTAGTCAACCCAAAAGAGATAGAAATCAAGATCGATTCTAATCATGAATCTGAGAGAAAAAAGGATGAATCGAGATCCAGAGGAGAACGATGCAGCAATTCGAAGTAGAGGAAGAAACTGGATCAAGATTCATAGAGACTGCATCGCTCAACCTTGCGATGAAGTGAGGTGAAGAAAAAACGGTTATGGTGTTTTCTTCAAAGGGAGAGAAACTCACGAGAGAGAGTAAAGAAAGTTTCAGAGAGAGAGAGAGGGTCGTGAGTGAGAAAAGAGGGTGAAGTTCAGAATTTTTTTTTTCATCTGATACCATGTTAGGAATGTAAATCTGAACTTGTTTATTGAATGAGGGATCAATCCCTATATATACAACAATATACACAACTGAATCAGTTAATGAAATTTGAGTCGATTCTTACTGTCTCAACAAACTAAAGAACTAAACAAACTCATCTTGAGTAACTATTCTAATTACTTAATTGTACAAAACCCTTGAGGTAACCAAGTATAAATTCATTGTACAAGCCTATTCTAACATAACAACAAATCCTGAAAAGCGGTGATGTGAGCTTTTTGAGATTGAAACTTCCATACACTAATCACTTGAACCACTATACAAATTTAGTATATTTCATACAACCTCATCAAAAATTTGTTCAGTAATGGACAGGACACTTTGGTTGAGTGATCATGAATGCTCCCACTATTCTCAATCTCCATCCTCTGTGTCCTCCTATATGTATCAGTTTCCACGCTATTCTGCAGTTCAATTCAATTCAACCAAATTAGCTACACCCTTTTTTAATACCATACACAGTTCCTACTAAAACAAATAACTTACCATAAAAACCTACATGAACAGGAAAATGACGACAGAAGGGACATACAGATGCATCAAATGACGGAACCAAAGACTCGATCTTCCGTTCTTCCGCGATTGTAAACTTCCCATCCCTACAGAAAACATTGAATTTCTTAGGTGGTTTATCATTAAATAACGTATTGGGAATAGTGATTTAAACGACCATGTGACTATATATTTCTATGTTCATTACATTCATGGTAATAATCAAGATTCGGTAATAATCTCAAGATTCAGTTTGCACGGTCTATCTCCCAATAATGAAGATGAACCCTAACCCATTACAATAGTGACCGATTAATGAAAAACATTAAGAATGGAGATTAACATGAACACTATTTCTTCAATCAAAGAAAGTTAAAAAATGATAGTTTGTAGGTGGTGCATTTTATCTTTTTTTTGGTGACAAAAAGGGGGTTAAAAAACCCCACCAGGTGGTGCATCTCATCTTAGCCCATGAAAATTAGTCACTCATATTCATGAAATTAAATAACACAAAAAAGAAGTAATTACGCGCAAACTAGTCCATTGAATCTTCAATTTCTTGTTCTCGAGGTTGAATATGAATATCTAGTAGCTCGAAATGCTAGAGCTACTATTTAGCCTATGTAAGAATAAGTAAAATAGACTATTTGAGGTTTTAATGGAAAATAGGCTTTCAAATCCAAACCTTTTAAAAGGCTAGAGTCAAGCCTAAAAGAAAGCCTATGATGATCAAAGGTCGACTCAAGTTTAAAAACTTAATCGTAGAGGTTAGGCTAAGGCCTTTCAAATCATGACCGAGAGGATACAAACGCACGTCAAATTTTAAACTACCCATTGTAGCTTCTTCACGTCCGCGCAAATCATAATGTGTGCCTTATTTTCTTGTTATAGCTAGCCAAGGGATCCTGGAGTCCTCTTATATGACTCAGCTTGCTCAAGGCTTGATTACGGTGTTTAGTAATTCAAAACTTTCTTGCTCAAGGCTTGATTACGGTGTTTAGTAATTCAATATGTTGAAGGAAAAGAGTCTGAACTAAGGATTTGGTAAAGCAAGATTAAATGATTTGTTTTCTGAGAATTTCAAAAATTGGTTTGCGATAAGCTTTAATTTAGACAAATTGTTAATGATTAATTTGTTAGCTGATGAGGTTTAAGATAACAGCCAGTCATTGTTTCTTCTGCATCAATTAATAAATAACAAAACAACAAGATAACTTAAGATTTATAATAACCTAGCTTGCTGTATGGAAATAATAACTTCTTAGCAGTTGTGTCTTCACCACTAGTAGTTAGATATGGATCAAGAACGTGTACTTGCCAAATCACAGACAAACTCTTGCACCAAGGATAAAACTTTATCTTCTTCCCGCAATTTAAAGTTCGCACACCTATATAAATTAGATCAACATTAGCGAACAATGCTTAAGAAATATTGCTAAAACTGTAATTTGCAACGGTTGGAATCGTCTCGCATATCTAACTACTACTTAGCAACTAAAAAATATTCAAAATTTGTTAGTACAGCAAGATCTCTATATTCTATAATTTCCTCATCCATAACCATGGAAGGTGTAAACAAAACTTAAGAGATATTATTCGTAAGGAAAGTTTGCCTCGTCGTGATTTTTTTTATCATTAACGGTAATGTAATTGCCAAGATATAATAAAATGTGATAAATAATGAACAAAAACTAAAAATATAACAAATATAAACGATATCATAAATAGCTAGTTGTGAAAGCAATTGATTGATAAAATATCACAACCACACCTGAGAGCACCTATAGGTAAAAACAAACCTTCATTTCCTAAAATAGAACGCCAAAAATTCAATTTAAAAGAGCTTCAGATTATGGATGCCTTTGAACTCTGAAGTATCAATGTTATAAACCTTAGTCCATGATTCTCCAATACCATACTTGTTCATAATCCACATTGTAACATCATGCAAAGAAGATGCATCACATATATAAAGAAATCCATTTGATTCTCCCATGGTGATCTGCTCTCTACGACGATCTCCATTATTACCATTTTCAAACACATCTGGAGGAGAAGGTGTTGGGACTTTTGGTGTGAATTGAAAATCAAGTCCCACATTGCTAAGAGTAGACACTCTTGGAGTGTTTATAAGTGAGGACCTCAAACCTTGGGATTGGGCTCCAAGTGGTACCAAGTTTTATAAACGGGAAAGTACGCACACTAATAGACCACCACGCACGCTGCCGCCGGCCAGAGCCCGGGCCGTGAGCTGTAATTATTTTTTGCGAAAATAAATACTTTATTTTATTTTTTAGTGCGTTAACTGTCCCGATACGTTGAAGAACTAGCTGTTATCTGATAGAGCTGTTGCGAATTCTTATCTGATGGAGCCTTACTTGCGCTCCAATCCGATAGAATGTAGCTGTTGGATCGCAACAGCTCTTTGCTTGCTCTCCAAGCACAGCTACGCCTATAAATAGGCTGCTCCTCACTTCAGTTTTTCACACCGAAACTTTACGATATTCCAAGTTTCTTCTCTCTTCTCTCTCTAAAATATTCTTTTCTTCTCTACTCCATCAGAGCGGTTTACGAACCGTATAGAGTGGTCTACGTACCATATTTTGAGGTGTATTATCTCGAACGAATCTTCACAGTCTGCGGTGAGTTTCAGTATCCGGGCCATTTTATCACCGGGACGTCGTGGTTGATAGCCTGCTTGCACCTTCGAGCAGTGCCGCGAAACGTCTTAAAGATAGCGACCTAGTCCGCGACTCATCCCAGTAATCTCTTCGGTTATTTTCGAAAATCCTTTTTTGAATTCAGAAACAACTGACGGGAATGATTGCAACCTCTCACTTTCAAAGTCAAAACACAATATTGACATTTTCGGTAAATCATAATTGATCTAGTGAAGTGCATCGTTCACACAAGTGGCATCCACAAGCCCACCAAACATACTAATTTGAGGATCCACGTCAACATTTCTCCATGCTGGTGTTCCGAGCGTGTGTATATCAACGGTCACACGATCAAACACCCAACCATTGTAAAATCTAGTATGTCTTACCCAGATTTTTATAATCTTATATTCATTGGTTTTGTGTTGGAAACCAAAACCGACTGATCCTTCCACCCGATTTGGGTTTAACCTGATAGGAGTCGTAGTAACTTGAGGAAGTTTTATGAACTCCCCAGTGATTGGGTTGCAAATGACTAAAATATTTTTCGTAGACGGGTGGCACAAACAAAGCAAGCCATTACAAGAATTCACAATTTGAAACCTACCATAAGCGTATCTACTCTTGTAGCTTCTCTTCGAATGCTTGGATTTATTCTTGATCCCTGCTATTTTCTCCCGAATGGGAATCTTGAATATGGGGTCAAGCTTCACATGATTATTGCTGCTTTCAATCTCAAACTTTCCAGACTCGCATTCAAGAAGGTACAGAGATCTTGACACTAGTCTAGCATCATCGGTTCGAATCATGAGAGTAACTGGTGCTTGATCAGAGTACAATTTAGCAAAATGTGATTCTGAAATCAGTGTTTTCCAATTTTTGCACACACATCGACAAATGAGAAGAGACTTAATGGGGAGTTGAAGCAGAATGTGAGCAGTGATATGGGATGGAATATTAGCAAAATAAGGGCGACGACTTTCTACCTCATCATCCTTGCTTCTTTGGCCACCCCTTGCATTTGCAAAGGCAATTGAATCATTTTTTCTTTTCATGCCTGCCTGCACTAAGTTGTAAAAACCAAAATAATCAAAATAAAAACACATGAAAAGTGATTCACATTTGAAGAAGAAGAAAAAAAAAAGGTTCCTTTATTACAGTTGAACATTCAAGCATGATTTTTTATATTAAAAAAAACTAGAAACAAGCTGAAGCAGATAAAACATTAAAACTGATAAACAAAGAAGAGTTACCTCGGAGAACTTGTGTGCTCTGTTAGTTTAATAGCAAAAACAGAGAAATTTTATCGAAGCGGCAATTGAAAGAAAACATTGATTCTAATCCTAATCGATTAACACCTTTATTATCATATTATATTATATTATATAGGCTTGAAACAAAACATATCAAGCAGGTCTCTGCATATCGAACTAATACAGAATGAGAATCACAGTTAATAACACAGGGAAATCTGAATGAAATTATAGATGAAGACTAAACTTTGCATAAAACATACAGACTGGATTTAAGAATATCATCAATAATAAGAAACGAAATCAAAGATAGGTTTACCTAACTCGAAGGAGAAGCTGCGCTAAAACCTCAGCCGCAAACAGAGAAGATTAGTAGTGTTTGACGAACAGGTAGGTATTAGGGGGTGCGGTTTGGGTGTGTATTTTTTTCTTTTTTGGAGTAATACCCAATTTCAATGTTATTAAAATCGAACCGGTGATCGACCCGAGCAGGTCATTGGGTCATTGAGTCAATGGTCGGATCGAAGGGTCACTAGTTGGCCCGCATGACCCGTGACGTACTAAAAATTGATGAAATATCTAATATTGTATGTCAATATTTTTAATTTTCAATATGAATTAAATGAATATTGATATAAATTTTAAAATGAATAATTATTCATACTCAATAATATATAGAATCTAAAATTTATGGAATATGATACAAATTATTAGATATTAAATAAGATATATGCGTAATACAGATATAATAACACATGTATGTAAGTATAAAAGTAAATAATAAATAAATATAATTAATAGATTAAAAGGGTTTTTTAACAAAAAATAGAAAAAATGAATGACTTAAGTATAATATATGTTGTCAATGTATCAACACATCAAGCAGCTCAATTGGTTACGAGTTACAACTTGCATCTTAGTACGTTCAACACCCAGGCAAGCCATTTTGCTAAATAATTTTCGGTCAACAAGTTGAATTGACCGAGTCAAGGTCGGGTTGACTCCGGTCGGACCGGGTCAAAGGCGCGGGTCGATGACGTCATCACGGGTCAACTACATGTCCGATCCAACATGTGAGCCGAACCGAACTCAAGCGCGGGTAACGGACCGACCGACCGGGTTGGTCCGGGTTTGATAACACTGCCCAATTTAGTCTCTGACTTTTTAAAAATGTTCAATTTGGTCTTTGACTTTTTGCATATGTCAATTTTTAGTCTCCAACATTTACAAAAGTGTGTCTATTCAATCCTTCTATCAACCATGATTAGTTGCAGAGTTGACGTGGCAGTTAAATGTCAACGTGGCAAATGTCAGGGACCAAATTGACACACAAAAAAATAATAAAAATTTCACGCCAGCATGCCGTGTCATTTAAATGTTGGGGGCCAAATTGATATTTATTAATGAAAATCAAGGACCAAAGTGCTACTACTTTTTTTAGTCGTATATGATATTGTTTCAATATTAAACCTTGTTTATGATTCAATTTGTACATTCAGCTCTGTCACCATTTAATACAAGCACTCAGGCAGAGAGATAAACCTTGCAGAACAGAAATGCTGAAAAGAAATGACCGTGTCACATTCCTTTACACCAAGTTTCACGAGAGACTTAAACACACCACAAGCCTCAAGAACATGTTGGAATCTTTTTTCTGAATCAACGTACCTGTTAATATATCGACTAGTTTCCATGAGACTATCCATGAACGGAGGTTGCGAAATAACTTTGTATCATGGAACCCTTAGTTACTTGTTTTCATTTTTGTTACTCATGACAGATCTGATTAGTGATTACCATTCATTTTCGTTACTTGTTTTTATTTTCGTTTTCATCTTTAATCGAGAACGAAGCATATCGTTAATCGAAAATGAAGCACATTCATTTTCGTTACCTGATCTGCCCTGATCGTTAGATAGATTGCTGATGTGGTTCCTTAGCTCGATCATTTGGATGTCTTGGTGTATGCGGATGCGGGGCGCGCTGGGTGGTACTGCGTAAGACTCGACGCCCAAGTCAAGAATGAAGCGATGAATAGTGAATAGTAATAAATGACGCACCTAACTCCTCGAGATTCGTGTCATATTTATAGTAATAGTTATTGGGCCATATTGGACTGCATTGGGCCTTGAGCCCACTCTAGAAACGATTGCCCCCAAGCTGGGGTCGCCGATGGCGGCTAAGGCTTGATTTGTTGCCCCCGAATGATGTTAAAAACAGCTAAGTTGTAACAAATGAACGGCCTCGAGATATGGGAGCTACCCAGCGTAACATGACTTGTCGAGCGGCCTAAATATCGCGACCGACCTGACCATTTTTACGTGTCATGAGTGCCGAGGACGGTGATTAAATCTTTGTGATTTCACGCATTTCAAGGTGACGTTTTGCTTCCCCAGGCGTGTCCTTCGTTCCCGATCGAGTAATGAGAGAAGATGAAAAGGTGCGCCTCTTCGTTTTTGGGCCTGAAGTGCCCAGTGGCCCACTATATAAGGTGGTGGGGTTTTGGAGGAAAACACTCCTCCCTCTTGACTCATTCTCTGCTTTGAAAGTTCGAGAACGACCTCGCTGGCTCGCTGTCACCCGTTCGTTGCTCGCTCCAGAACAGCTACGCGCGTGCCCCTGCGCGATTCATCTACTGGGCCTTAAAGGTAACACGAATGTCCTTATTTTAATTGTTTATTTCCTTAGACATTCCAACGGCGGAGGGTAGCAGGTCGGGGGACGACCAGGTCGCCCCCTCTAATGGTGTGCTCGATCCTGACTGCTTCCCCCTCTGCAGGTTTAATCTGGCCCGGACGAAACAAACTCGCCGCATCTCCGGTAGCCCGGTCGTTTCTATAGCCAAAGCAATGGCTCAGCCGAGTTCTCCTCCAGTAAGGTCGCCAACCCCTTCTAAAGATGAATCACCCGGCGTTTCCCGCCCAGATCGATCGTCTTCTAAATCCAAGAGCGGGTCGCCCGGAGCTTCGAGTTCGACTTCGATGTCATCTTCTGACTCCTCTCGGGTGTCCGATCGAGCTGAGGTGGATCCAAACTCTGGGGAGGTTGCAGAAAGTTCGACCCCCTTTCTTTCCGAGACTCAAGTCGTCGATCCTCAAAACGCCCCTGCTCAGGCCGTTGAGAATCCAGCGCCCTTGCAAAGTGTGCCCGGCGCGGCCCAAGACGCGGCTTTGGGGCCGGAGCAGATCGATCCTGACGTGGCGGCCGAGCAAGATATTTCTTGGGTTTCTGAAATTCTAAGAAACCATAGGAGTAAAGTCCGCCGCCATTCCTCGGACGAACAAGACTTGACCTTGATTTTACGTTGAAGGCTGGCGGGTGGAGGGCATGAAAAAGGACGAGAACATAGCGACCTGGCATGACGAGCTAAAATTTACCATGTACCGAGTCGTCTTTGAGCGGATGGAGATCGTCCCTCCCTTTACGAAATTTCAACGACAAGTCCTTCGCTACCTAAAGGTCGCACCTTCTCAATTAAACACGGGCGCAGGCGTTCTTGCAAGGTTACGAAGACGCCCCGACGGCTCTTGGCGCCTTGCGGTCTCATTGAGGCTATTTTTTACCCTCATGGAAATGAGCTATCTCTACGAGCCTGATACCAAAGGGGCCCGCAAAGAGGCCGTATCTCTGAAGAACAGGTCGCAATACAATTTTTTCAAGCCGTACATGGAGTCTTTGCCAAGCGGGTGGAAGAACGACTTCTTCTGGGCCGTTCCTTACACAAAGGAGGCGATGAAAGGGATTGCCACTTTGATACAGGAAAAATGTTGGGGACGCCCCTTGTGCCGACCGTCTGGTCATACGACCATTTTTTGAAGAAACCGGGGGCGTATTCTTTCAAGGAGACCGAGCTCAATATTGGGGACATTGATACGATCCATAGGCTCAGGCGGGTCGCCTCTTGCGTCCAGGGGGGTCGCATTAAAATCAACAAGATAGTGGACGCCCGTGGCACAAAGGCGGTCAAAGCAGCTATTGGTAGATGTTTAAGATTTATTTGCTTTGGAATATTGTTTTTGTGAAATTACTAACTCGGATCTTGCTTTTTGCAGTTGAAATGGCGGGCGTTCAGGATTTTGACTTCTTTTCCCAGTGGTCGGGTGAGGATGGGGATAATTCTCCTCCTCGAGAACGATCGCGCCGCGAATGCTGATGGAGGTGCCCTCGGCCGTGGTTGCTAATGAAACATTGTTGATTGATCTCGGAACCCCGGCGACCAAACCACAAGCGAAGCGATCGTCAATCCGATCCTCTTTCAGTCGAGAAAACGAGCAAAAGGGGACGTCAAGATGAAGGCGGCCCACATGAGAAGAAAAAACACAAGTCCCACAAAGGCAAAAGTCATTCGAGTCGGTCGGCTAACCTTGACTTGCTCGGCCTTGGGGACGACGACTGTGTTCGTTTCAAAGAAGAGCCTTTCAAGGTGATAGCGGATGTGATGAAAGCGGCCGACCAACTCTTTACAAAGTATCAAGAGGGAGAAGCTGAACGTCTGGCAGGTAGGCGAGCTCTTAATAAAATTTCTTATCTTGAAGACGACCTGTCAGACAAAAATTTTAAACTATCATCTGCTTTATCTAAATTGATAGTTCTGGCCGAAGAGCGGGTGGAGCTGCTTAAGAAGATTGAAGAGCTCAAACCAAAAGCCCAACAGGTCGCCACCTACGAGCAAAAGCTTCAAGATGCAGAAACTCGAATGGCGGCCTTAGCACTTACAAAAGCGGAGTAAACGGCCGGGGACGACGCGATCATTGCCGAGGATAAAGCGATCATTGAAAAGACCGAAGGGTGAACAGAGGTCGGGCGCTGAGTGAGAAGAAAAAGAATTGTTCGATCAGTCACTTCTTTGAAGACCGGTCGGCCTGTGGAGGAGAGAGAGAGAGATAAGTATAGGGATCTCTTCAAGGAGGCCCGCATTTAGGGCTTTAGGGGCGGCCAAGTATCAATTTACCAATGCGGTTGACCAGATAAGGCTTATAAACCCATCCTTGGTCGTTGATGAGGCCGTGGTCAACTATGAGCATTGCGTGGTCGGTCAAGAGATCGTTCTTCCTCAGAAAGTCGAAAAAGGGAAGGTCGTCCGTGAACGGGTCGTTGTCTTTAATGCCGATCAGTCTTAATCTATGTTCTCATCCTACCCGCCTGCGAGCGGCTTTTGATATTTTGCATTTTCTCCCGCCTGCGAGCGGTCTTTCAAATGTTATGAACTTTTTGTCCGCCATGAGCATTGCGTGGTCGGTCAAGAGATCGTTCTTCCTCAGAAAGTCGAAAAAGGGAAGGTCGTCCGTGAACGGGTCGTTGTCTTTAATGCCGATCAGTCTTAATCTATGTTCTCATCCTACCCGCCTGCGAGCGGCTTTTGATATTTTGCATTTTCTCCCGCCTGCGAGCGGTCTTTCAAATGTTATGAACTTTTTGTCCGCCATCGAGCGGTTGGCCTAAATTTGTAATCAACTGAAATTTCTTACGTTATTAATGAATGTTCACTATCTTCGTGGTATCCGAATGTAGCCGGCCGTTGAAGGCACTTGCGAGCCGCTACTCGCAATGATGGTTCGCTATAGGCCATCTGATGACACCTTTTGAAATTTTACAGCCGCCACACGCAATGCTTGCTATAGGCCATACGATGGCATCTTTTTAAATTTTACTGAGCCATTACTCGCGGCTTGCTATAGGCCATACGATGGCATCTTTTTAAATTTTGCAGCCGCTACTCGCATGGCGGCTTGCTATAGGCCATCTGATGGCATCTTTTGAAATTTTCAGGAGCCGCTACTCGAGCGGCTTATTATAAACCATACGATGGCACCTTTTTAAGTTTGCAGCCGCTAATCGCAGCGGCTTGCTTTAGGCCATCTGATGGCACCCTTTTTAAATTTTGCGAGCCGCTACTCGGGCGGCGTGCTTTTTTACCATTCGATGGCGTTTAGTGTCATCTCGGTGACACCTCGGTCGCTCTGTTGCTACTCGCATGGTGAGCGACCGGTCATACAATCGTGCATGAGATAAATGATAACACAAGTTTTTAAAGGTCAGGCCTCTGTAAAAAACCCCTGTGGGAAAAAAAGCGCTACTTTGCTTTTCATTGATTTACGTCGTTCAATACATTTTTGCATTTAAACATAGTATTTCCTCAGCTTTTCGGCGTTCCACGTTCTGGGTATGGTCGCCCCATTCATGGTCTCTAACTCGTAAGCTCCCTTGCCTGTTTTGTTGATGACGCGGTAAGGGCCTTCCCAATTTGGCGCGAGTTTCCCTTGCCGAACGTTCTTGTTTCCAACGTCTGCCCGTCTGAGAACGAGCTGGCCGATTGAGAATTCCCTTTTCTGCACGCGAGAATTATATCTTGCGGCAACCTTCTGCTTGACTAATTGTTCTTTGAGAGAAGCTTTGGTTCGTAGTTCGTCCACTAAGTCGAGCTCTTCTCTGGTGGCTCGCTCATTTTCTGCTGCGGTTGGTGGATTGGTCGCCCTCCAGCTTAGCTCGCCCATCTCGATTGGGATTACCGCGTCAATACCGTAGACTAACCTGAAGGGCGACTCGCCCGTTGTCGAATGAGGGGTCGTTCGATATGCCCAAAGCACCGACTGTAGCTCTTCTACCCAATTTCCTTTGGCCTCGTCTAACCTTCTCTTTAATCCTCGCAAGATGACCACTTGGCCGGCAACGGCTTGGTACGTTAGTGCGTGGGTGCTCGACCGAGGTGAAACATTATTTTATACCTAGGTGCGCCAACATCTCTCCGAATTTCCTGTCTGCAAATTGTGCCCCGTTGTCTGTTATCAATTGTTGGGGGACGCCGAAACGGGTTAAAACATTACGGCTGAAGAACTTGGTCACTTTGGCCGCAGTGATAGTCGCTAATGGCTCGGCCTCTATCCATTTGGTGAAATAATCAAGCGCTACGATCAAGAATTTAAATTGACCGGAGGCGGTGGAAAGCGGCCCGAGAAGGTCCATTCCCACGAGCAAACGGCGAGGGAGGTGAGGCTCTGCAGATTGAGCGGGGGTGATATGAACGCGTCTGCGTGAATTTGACACTTGTTGCACTTTTGGACCAAGTTCTTTGCGTCCTCGTCCATGGTCGGCCAATAAAACCCGGCTCAACGCTCGTTTTGCTATGGAGCGACCTCCTGGTATTGGCGCATAACCGCTTCATGAATGTCTCTTAAGGCGTGGTAAAAACCGGACGACAGGCGTCAAGCACTCAATAGTGGAGAAGAGAAACCTCTTCTATAAAGCTTTCCTTCAACAACAGAGTACTTTGTCGCCCGCTGCCTTAAGAGATTTGCTTGCTTTTGGTCGTCTGGCTCTGCACCGTTCAAGATGTATTGCAATATGGGAGCGGTCCAATCTCTTTCTGAGCCAATGCAGAGGATGGCAACGGGTTTGTCAACCTTGAGTCGCCACGCCGCCGAGTGAGGTCTCTGGATCGAGCCGGTGGTTCCCGGGCACTTTAGTACTGGCTAGTGTCGAGAGAATATCTGCTCGAACGTTCTCTGTTCGTGGGACGTGTTTAACTTCAGCCCGGTCGAACTTATTCAGCAGCTCCCTTACCTTAGCCAGATAATGCTTCAACACTTCATCTTTGGTATCATATAATTCCTTGATTTGGGAAACGACCAAAAAGAAGTCGAGTGCAATTCCACCCGTTCAACGTTGAACTCCTTGGCGAGCAACAACCCTGCTATGCAAGCCTCATACTCTGCCTGATTGTTTGAAGTGTGGAAAGCGAAAGAAAGTGACACTTCCACGACCAAGCCTGAAGAATTTTCCAGTATCAAACCCGCCCCACTTCCTTTGGAGTTTGACGAGCCATCGACGTGTAACGTCCAGGTGGTGATAGGATGGTCGTCTGGGACTAGGGTCATCTCAGCTATGAAATCGGCCAAAATCTGCGCCTTAGCTGCTGATCTTGGCTCAAACTTTATTCCAAACTCACTTAGTTCTACGGCCCATTTGATCATGCGGCCCGCCAAGTCTGGTCGGTGGAGGATCTGTCGTATTGGTTGATCAGTTCTCACCACTATTTGATGTGCAACAAAATACGGTCTCAACCTGCAAGCTGCTACCAGTAATGCGAGCATCTATTTCTCGATTCTTTGATAACGGGCTTCTGGCCCCTGCAAGACTTTACTAATGAAGTACACGAGATACGCTGCGTCGCTTTCTTTGACCGGGGCGGCACTTAAAGCTTCTTCCGTAATTGCAAGATATAGATATAGCGTGTCTCCAGGGAGCGGCTTGGTCATGACGGGCGAATTGGTCAAGGCCGCTTTCAAGTCGTCCAACGCTTGTTGGCACTGATCAGTCCATTCAAAATCAACGTCCTTTTCGTAAGTTTGAACAAGGGAGCGACTTGCAAGCGATTGGGGTATGAATGCGAGAGAGGCGGCGACCATGCCGTTTAAGCGTTGGATTTCTTTCTTTGTGGTTGGCGGCCTCATTTTGCGATACTGCATTTGTCGTCGATTTGCTTCAATTCCCCTCTCCGTGAGGTGGAAACCCAAGAATTTTCCCGCTCGCACCCCAAATGTGCACTTCTCTGGGTTCAGCCTAAGCGAGCTCTTTCTCGCCTGGGTTCAGCCTAAGCGAGCTCTTGGAAACCCAAGAATTGTCCTGATCGTTAGATAGATTGCTGATGTGGTTCCTTAGCTCGGTCGCTGGATGTCTTGGTGTCTGGATCTGGGACGCGCCTGGGTGGTACCTGCGTAAGCACTCCGACGCCAAGTCAAGAATGAAGCGATGAATAGTGAATAGTAATAAATGAGCGCACCTAACTCCTCGGCGAGATTCGCGCCATATTTATAGTAATAGTTATTATCGCGTATATCGATTTGACATTGAGCGTAGCACTACTCTAGAACGGATCTGATTGCCATTCATTTACTTGTTTTCATTTTCGTTACTTGTTTTCTTTAATCGAAAAACCTCATCAGCTAGCTAACAAATTAATCATTAACAATTTGTCTAAATTAAAGCTAATCGCAATTTGTTCCACTTTCATCACATTAATTCTTTTTCTTCACTGTCAAGCTTTAATTTTCCCCTTCTTATTCTTAATTCCTTTAGTTCAGATCTAAAAACAAAATGAATCTTAATGAAAATGCAAACAAGTCCAGATCTGAAAACAAAACTGATTTTGAACACGAAAATGAAAATGAAGACGAAATCAGTTTTCAAATCTGACATGGGTAACGAAAATGAAAACAAGAATCAAACGCGTTTGGCTTCGTTTTATTAATAGCCGAGACCATTCAGTGTTTCAACCCATGTCAATGGTATGAGTGTACTTGAGATTTAGAGCCAGATAGATAGCAAAGGAAAGCAAATCACAAACAGCTACTGTTCTGCAATCAATAATTAGATGGTAATAGTAAACTTACCAATTAAAAACCTGAGCAACAGTCATTGTTTTTTTCTTAACCAAAACAATAATATAACAGCCAGTCATTGTTTCTTCTACATCAATTAATAAATACCAAAACAATAAGATAACTTAAGATTTAGCATAACCTAGCTTTGCTTGCTGTATGGAAATAATAACTTCTTAGCAGTTGTGTCTTCACCACTAGTAGTTAGATATGGATCAAGAACGTGTACTTGCCAAATCACAGACAAACTCTTGCACCAAGGATAGAACTTTATCTTCTTCCCGCAATTTAAAGTTCGCACACCTACATAAATTAGATCAACATTAGCGAACAATGCTTAAGAAATATTGCTAAAACTACAATTTGCAACGGGTGGAATCGTCTCGCATATCTAACTACTACTTAGCAACTAAAAAATATTCAAAATTTGTTAGTGCAGCAAGTGTCTATATTCTATAATTTCCTCATCCATAATTAATAAATCCATATCACATGCTTGTTTTGAATGTTAAAAACTGTGTTTTGAAGAAAGATTTTAATGAAAACCAGAAAAGTTTGAGCAGAATTTGTGAATAATGAACAACTGTGATCGATAATGAACAAAAACTAAAATTATAACAAATTTAAATTTTAAACAATATCATAACTAGCTAGTTGTCAAAGCAATTGATTGATAAAATATCAAACCCATAACTGAGAGCATCTATAGGTAACAACAAACCTTCCTTTCCTCAAGTAGAACGCCAAAAATTCAAGTTTAAAAGAGCACCAAATTCAATTATGAATAAAAATAGAACATTAGAAGTATATAGCATCCTTACTCTGAGTGGATATTTAGGATCTCAATATTGTCTCCTTTCACGACATCCTTCAATGATATTAGACTTGGAACATGTAGAAGTACTTCAAAATAATCTGACGTGATCCCATGAAATCGAAAAACTTTGAATCGACGCTTCTGAAGTTCGTAATAGACAAAACAATTGGACTTATATGAGCATAACAACATGGCAGCACCCTCCTCAAAGTGTTTTACCGGCCAGCCAACTCTAAAGTCTCTAAAGTGCGGATAAAGATGATGCATGTCTTTGAACTCTGAGGTATCGATACTGTAAACTTTAGTCCATGATTCTCCAATACCATACTTAGTCATAATCCACATCCTAACATCATGGTCAAAAGATGCATCACATATGTAAAGAAATCCGTTTAATACTCCCATGCTGACTCGCTCTCCAACAGAAATTCTATTATTTTCATTTTCAAACACACCTGGAGGAGAAGGGAATGATTGCAACCTCTCACTTTCAAAGTTGAAACACAATATTGACATTTTCGAGAAATTATGTCTGATCCAATGAAGTGCACCATTCACACAAGTGGCATGTGTAAGCCCCGTAATACGAATATGAGGATCCACTTCAACATTTCTCCATGATGGTGTTCCAAGCGTGTGAATCTCGACGGTCATGGGCTGAAACACCCATTGATTGCCAATTCTATTATATGTTATCAACATTTTTATAACCTTATATTCATTAGTTTTAGGATGAAAACCAAAACCAGCTATGCCTCCCCTTCTTACCCGGTCTGTGTTTAACCTGGTAGGAGTCGTAGTAACTTGAGGAAGTTTTATGAACTCCCCGGTGATTGGGTTGCAAATCACTAAAATATTTGTGTTAGAAGGGTGGCACAAACAAAGCAAGCCATTGCAAGAATTCACAATATGAAACCTACCATAACCATATCTATTCGAAACTAATTTGGCAGCGTGACGAGAACGTTTGGATTTATTCTTGATCCCTGCTATTTTCTCCCGAATGGGAATCTTGAATATGGGGTCAAGCTTCACATGATTATTGCTGCTTTCAATCTCAAACTCTTGAGACTCAAGAAGGTACGCGGCCCTTGACACTAGTCCATCACCAAAGGTTCGAATCATGGGACTAGCTGGTGCTTGATCAGAGTAGAATTTAGCAAAATGTGATTCTGAAATCAGTGTTTTCCAATTTTTGCACACACATCGACAAATGAGAAGAGACTTAATGGGGAGTTGAAGCAGAATGTGAGCAGTGATATGGGATGGAATATTAGCAAAATAAGGGCGACGACTTTCTACCTCATCATCCTTGCTTCTTTGGCCACCCCTTGCATTTGCAAAGGCAATTGAATCATTTTTTCTTTTCATGCCTGCCTGCACTAAGTTGTAAAAACCAAAATAATCAAAATAAAAACACATGAAAAGTGATTCACATTTGAAGAAGAAGAAAAAAAAAAGGTTCCTTTATTACAGTTGAACATTCAAGCATGATTTTTTATTATTTTAAAAAAAAAAACTAGAAACAAGTCAAGCGAGATAAAGAGAGAGAGGTTATCAAGTTGCGATAAAACATTAAAAGTGATAAAAAAAAAAGGTTCCTTGTGTGCTCTGTTAGTTTAATAGCAAAAGCAGAGAAATTTTATCGAAGCAGCAATTGAAAGAAAAAATTGATTCTAATTATTCTAATCGATTAACACCTTTATTATTATATAGGCTTGAAACAAAACAGATCAAGCAGGGCGTCTCTGCAGATCAAACAAATACAGCATTAAGATTCGGAATTACATTTAACAGACAAATAAATCTGAATAAGGATCAAACCAAACGAATGACACAAGGAAAAACAAAACAAAACAAAACAAAGTGATGAGCGATTATCCTGTACAATAATATATATATTCAAGATGAAAACTAAGCTGTGCGTAAAATATAGCTAGCGACTGGATTTAAGAATATCAGCAATAATAAGAAACGAAATCTAAGATAAGTTTACCTCAAGCAAGGAGAATAGAAAAACAAAATACTAATCGGTCTCGCTTAACTTATTTTCGATCTTTATTACGGTCTCTTAAGTTTTCGGGGTAACAAATAAGTCACTTAGATTTTGAAAACATTGTATCGTTGTTTTATTTAACGTTTTAACCCTAACTCGAAGGAGAAGTTGCGCTAAAACCCTTAGCCGCAAACAGAGAAGAGTATTAGTGTTTGACGGACAGGTAGGTGGTAGGGTGCGGTTTGGGTGTGTTTCATGGGTGTGTATTTTTTTGGTTACAAAAGTTTTAGGGGATGGTGTCGAGTTCAAGGGAAAAAACACTTTGGGCTCTTTGAGAGTTTACAAAGATTATCACGTTTACCTTCTATTAAGGGTTACTTGCGAAGATAATTACATTTACCTTTCCTCAAGGGCAAATCTTGACTAAAAAACTCGGGTGACCGCTAATAAAAGAGACATAAAAACTCAAACGCATGAACAAAGACGCAAAGGCCAAAGAAAGAGAATAGTGAGGTCGCGAAAGAGCCTTAACAAATTTTGAGAAAAATATAATTAAAATATATAAATATAAATTAATAATTATTTATAAACAAAAATAAATTATTAAAAAATAATTTTGATTTCACATAGCTGAAAAAATTCAAAATTATCAACCGCTTGTTCACTAAATTTGGAGCAGTAACTCGTTGTCACAATTATGTGGCATTAGTTTGAAGAATCAAAATTGTAATACAAGTTGATACTGCACTTTGAATTAAAGGCAGGGTAAATAATATTTTTGCACCTGGATTTGATAATAATTGTAATACATTGTTTATGTCATTTGAGGGTATTTATTAGTATTATCAGAACCAGACCGCCCTTTCCGGTCCGGGTTGTTTGCATAAACGGCTCAATTGCTTTTAATTTATTTTTTCACGTTTTTTTGTTACAAAATAACTTCCTACGGGAAGCGAACCCAGCAACAGAAGGTGGTGCTGCACCACTTAACCACTACGACAGCTTCATGTGTTGTTAATAAGCTTACAAACATATTATATATATATATATATATATATATATATATATATATATATATATATATATATATATATATATATATATTACGTAAAGTATATGTAATTAGGTACTAATTATGAATTTTGATATGTTAAGACTATTATTATTTCATAGTTGTTTATTTAATTAGGTACTTATGATGTGGTTATGGACTTATGGATTTAAATTTGTATAGCAAATTTGAAGAATTTTGTTAATTTTGTGTTGAAAATTTATTTTGTAGATTCTAAGATATATTACAATTTTTTGATGGCTTTGTTATGTACAAATCTATACATATCAGGTCTATTTTTAGTGTGTCCGACTCATGCGGTCCGACCAAAGAGGACTCAGTGACCCAGTGCCTTGACCGGCTCGATGGTCGGCTCGGTTTTGATAACATTGGTATTTATGTTATTTAAATATATTGTTTTCTTTGCTCCTCTAACATAAGATTTCTTTGTTTCTAACTTCTAAGAACACATACTGACAACAACAAAAGCTACATGCACATTAGGTTATGAACTACAGGCTATAGTTAATTTATTTGTTAGTAGAAAATGACATACACTATGGAACACTAAGGCCTAGATCTTAGGTGTTTGGATACGAAATTAGCTATGAAGCACTGACATGGATATCAGACACCACACTGATATACAAACACTGATAATGATTTGAGAAAATGGAAACAACTGAAGTGTCAGTGTCAGTGTCAGTGTTTGACACCGGACATGTCTTCAACCTAAAGGGTTGGTGCTAGTAGAGGAAATCACTAGTCTTCAAGAGTTTCAGCAAAATATGGAACTCTAGGCCTCAAAAATATCTAACAAGGTCATAGAATATGAACCCAACAAATATATCAGCAAAATATGCCTTTATTTTCAAGCATGAGATGCTGCAACATCACTTCATAAGATGGCATTTCATTTTATTCCATTTCCTCAGGAAGGTTGCTACTTGCAGCAATTTGATGTGATAGAATATTATGCATTATACTAAAGTTCAACTATAAATGGATGTATCTTGTAGTGCTATTGACTTGAAGCTAAGTAAAAGAGTATTGTAAAATGGCATCACTCAAAGCTGAGAAACCTGCTGAGAAATCTAGTAGCTCTCAACCATCAAGGCATGTTAAGAAAGAGCCTGCTACCAAAGCTAGTGGGAGCACTCCCAAAGCTCAATCCTCTAAGCCAGCCCTAGAGAAAACAGAGCAGAAATCTCAGCCTAAGAGGAAGGTATGCATATATACAAATTCTTTCTTTCTTTTTGTTACATTGCACATAAACAAGTTCTTTTAGATATAATATGATTACTCAGCTAGAAGTTATTTAACGGCATGATAGTTTCCAAGTCGGAAGTTTTCCATGTATGGCTATTATTCCAGGGTAATCCTCTCCAGCCAGTGTTAGTAGTGCTATGAGGAATGAATCTTTATTGAATTTAGTAATAAAGACTTTACCTTCCATCAGGGGCGATTTTAGGGGCCAAGCCATGCTAGAGACACGCGCCTGCATTTCGCTCAACTCTACTTTGTTTGTAAAGCCCCCAACCTAATAGCTGATTTTCTCTATTAAGGATATATAATATATATCTCGTTTGCAAGATGTTTCACAACAAATGGTTCAGTGCAGCGGTAAGATGTTCATTGTTTTGTATTTGTGTTGTATTCGGGGTCGCGAGTTCGAACCTCAGTTAATTGTTTTGCATTTATTTTTGGTGACAATATATATTTTCATAGTATAAAATAAATTCAATCGTATTTATGATTAAAAAAATCAAAGTTACCATTTTGAAAAACACAATTTTTTTAATTTATTAACCAATGCACTATATTTTGTCAAAAAATTGAGTATTTATTGTCCAATTAAAATATGATTTTCAGAAAACTAATTTTGTTTGTAAATTTAATATTTCTATTATATTATTTGATTACTTTTGGCTCCCCCTAATAATTCATTCAAGTTCCGCCACTGTGTGTGGTTGTGGAGATGGATCACTGGTTTAGTGAAAGAAGTAACAATGTTCTGAATTGCTTCTCATGTCTTGAAAGTTTGGCTATGAAGATGGTTCAAACTCAGAAACATTTGGTATTCCATTGGTCTACAAACTCATTGAGTTGGCTTTCTTTATTCTTGCGTGTCGATAAAAGATCCGTTGAAAGAGCTTTTTCAAAGAATGAAGATTATCAAGTCTAAATTACGCAACAAGATCAACGATGAGTGGTTCAATGACTTGATGATATGTTACACCGAGCGGGAGATATTCAAGTCACTTCAAGATGTTGATATTATGCGAACATTCACCCGAAAGAAGTCTCGGAAAGGGCATTTACCTGCTAATTTTATTTAGCACTCTATTGATGAGTTATATTTCATCTCTCCTATTTAGCACACTTTATGATTATTTATATATTATGTCATATGTCAATTGGTGGAAATTTTCTTGCCTGTGCTCTAGAAAAATCACAGCTTCGCCAACGCTTCCATGCTTCCCCTGGTCCCTTGGACATTCACATTCTCCTAACGAGTACTAGGCTAATACCAGTAAACTAATAGCTATATTAGGACTCAAAAAATACCATGGCTATCCTTAATAATGCAGATTGGGTAAGGAGGCAAGTCTTCCCAGTTGGAGTTTCAGGTGAATATGGATAGTACTCATCTCTCGACATCCAGTGAGGAGGAAGGATATTTATTATATAAGGCTAAGGGAGAGGTAGGACAATCCCTTCTTTCTATTAAAAGTCGGAAATTTCCGGTGGCAGAGCCATTGTTGAATCACCTGGTAAGTTGAGCCTTAGCACCATATCAGGAGAGGAGTCAAAATGTTCAAGCGGATGGTTCCAAAGCCGAGTGACGGCGCCTCTCACTAGAAGTTATTTAACGGCATGATAGATATTAGATTATCAATAGTAAATATTTATCCCAGACATTTTATATATCGTTGACAATTATTTGTCATTTTTATGTATTAGTGACAAATATTTGTCACGTGTGTTTTAAATTATCATCAGGTTATCATGTGTTTAAATTATCGATTGCAATCATTAGTTAGGTATTAGTGACAATTATTTGTCATTTTTTATATATCAATGCAGTTATCTCGTAGTTTCATTTGTTATTTTAGTTTATTAGTAGATTATATTATAGTAGATAGTAAAAGAGAGATAGTAGATTATCAATAAGAAATATTTGTGTTAAATATTAATCAGTAGTTTGAATAGTCATTAAATCTTCTTGTTTTTTAGATAGTAGCTAGGTTTATAGTAGTTTTCACAAATTTTAATTATTAATGACAAATATTAATCATGTGTTTTTATATATTAGTGCAGTTATCCCGTGTTGTTTTTACATATCATTGTAGTTATCTCGTAGTCTCAATTGATTATTTTAGTGGATTAGTAGATTATAGTAGATAGTAAACGATGAATAGTAGATTATCAATAAGAAATATTTATCCCGTGTTTTTTTATATATCAATGACAATTGTCATTTTTTAGGTATCAGTGAAAAATATTTGTCACGTGTGTTTTAAATATTAATTAGTTTAAATAGTCATTAAGTCTTCTTTTTTTTAGATAGTGAGTTTATAGTAGTCTTCAAAAATTATAAATTTATAATTATCAACGGCAAATATGAATCCCGTCTTTTTTATATTTCACTGCAGTTATCCCGTGTTTTTTATATATATCAGTACAGTTATCTTGCAGCTTCATTTAATTATTTTAGCTTATTAGTATATTATAGTAGATAGTAAAAGTTAGATAGTAGTTTATTAATAAGAAATATTTATTTTAAATATTAATTAGTAGTTTAAATAGTTATTAAGTCTTCTTATTTTTTTTAGATAGTAGGTTTGTAGTAGTAGTCTTCAAAAAATTTAATTATCAATGACAAATATTAATCTCGTGTTTTTTTATATATTAGTGCAGTTATCTCGTGTTTTTTATATATTATTGCAGCTCTCTCGTAGTTTCAATTGATTATTTTAGTTGATTAGTAGATTATAACAGATAGTAAAAGATAGATAGTAGATTACCAATAAGAGGTGATAGTAGATTTTCAATAAGAGTATAAACTTTTTTTGGAGAGAAAAATTAAAATTTTAAGGTGATAATTTTTTTTAGTGTGAAGTGATAAGAGAAAGAAAATAATTGTTTATGGGAAAAGTAAAATGAAAAAAAGGAGAAAAAAGAGTGTAGGAGAAAAGTGAAAAGGAGGAAAGAGAATGTAAGAAGAAAGATAAAAACTGAAGAAATAGAGTGTAAGAGAAAAGTGAAAAGGAAGAAAGAGAGTGTAAAAAGAAAGTGAAAAAGTAAGAAAGAGAGTGTAAGAAGAAAAAGAGAGAAAGAGTGAGTAATGACACTTTTACCCTTAAATTATATATGTGTCATGTTAATAAGAGATCCAAATTAGTAATTTCATATGAGGTTTGTTTGTAAAAATAGAAAAATAGATGAGCAGTTGTCGACTATAAGCCAAACTATATCTACTATTTCGTCATTAAATTTTAGGCCCTAAAAAATGGTGTTCGGATGGGGCCCTGTGCAGTTGGAGTAGAAGGGAATGTTTGTAACCTTATACTTTCAAAGTTGAAACACAATATTGACATTTTCCAAAAAAAATATCAATAGTGAAGTGCACCATTCACACTAGTGTCATGCTTAAGCCTCGAAATACGAAGTTGAGGATCCACTTCAACATTTTTCCGTGATTATGTTTCGAGCTTGTATATCTCATAATGAAAAGAGCACCATATTTGGTGCCATCAGAAAAGTACAAAGAAGAAAAGTAAGTTTTTTAACCAGTCAACATCTTTAATAACCATACACATGGACGTAGTGTGTAGTTATTTTCTTATATTTCTTACTTACTTTTTCGTACTATTTATCATTTTTCTTTTTCAAATTCTATTAAGTAGTGCTTCCTAAAGTTGTTTGACCAATCAACATCTTTAATAACCACCATACACATGGAGGTAGTGTGTAGTTATTTTCTTACTTTTTCGTAGAAGAAAAGAAAGTTCTCAGTCAACATCTTTAATAACCATAACATGGAGGTAGTGTGTAGTTATTTTCTTATATTTCTTACATACTTTTTTGTACTATTTATCAAAAAAAATTCAAATTTTGTTGAGTAATGCTTCCCAGAGTTGTTTGACCAGTCAACACCTTTAATAACAACCAAACACATGGAGGTAGTGTGTAGTTATTTTCTTATATTTTTTACTTACTTTTTCGTACCATTTATCATTTTTCTTTTTCAAATTCTATTGAGTAGTGCTTCCTAAAGTTGTTTGACCAATCAACATCTTTAATAACCACCATACACATGGAGGTAGTGTGTAGTTATTTTCTTACTTTTTCGTAGAAGAAAAGAAAGTTCTCAGTCAACATCTTTAATAACCATAACATGGAGGTAGTGTGTAGTTATTTTCTTATATTTCTTACATACTTTTTTGTACTATTTATCAAAAAAAATTCAAATTTTGTTGAGTAATGCTTCCCAGAGTTGTTTGACCAGTCAACACCTTTAATAACAACCAAACACATGGAGGTAGTGTGTAGTTATTTTCTTATATTTTTTACTTACTTTTTCGTACTATTTATCATTTTTCTTTTTCAAATTCGGTTAAGTAGTGCTTCCTAAATCTACTAATGTTATAAACCCTTATAACTTTTCCTTGGGTAGACGCCATCCAGTCTCTAAAAGTGTAACTCGCCATCATTTTAGTTTCTGATTTAAAAGAAATTACAAATTAATCCATCAATGATTTATCCGTTAGTCACTTTGATTCTCGTTGTTAACTCACCAAGCCTCGTGCACTCGTCCGTCCATTTTATAAAATCAATTTCTAGGTAGTAAATTTATTCTTTTAGTAGCTATATTTATAACAATATAACAATTTTAATCGGTGGGACTCCTTTTCTTTTTCTCAATCTTCTGGGGATTCTTCCCACTCTCCAAACACAATAGTATAAAAACTAAATAATGTCATATAGTAGTTGTTCAAAGTCAATTACAAACTTTAGAAACACAAACTAAATAATATAATACAAAAAGAACACATATTGTTACATATGAAGACAAAAGAAGAACCAAAAGTACAAAAACGAAAAAAGCATGGCAGGCGCCATCCGCATGCTAAACCACCAATCCGTGCAACATGCAAATAATTACCATCAATCATGACAGTAAATGGGAATTATTTGCATGTTGAGGTAGGTTGAATGGGGATCAGGATCTTCTCCTACTGGACAGTTTCAGTAGAAAAGAGAAAGACACAATAAATAAATAAATAAATAAAATATTAATATTTGATTATTGAGTCTTTCTCTCTCTTGAAATTGACTAGTAACTAGAGAAGTTCCAAACCCGGTTGAATGGGGAAGTGTAAAAGGTCATGCGCTAGCTGTTGTGTTGCCGCCTTGTCGGCATGCTTTGATGACCGTGCAAGGTGGACAGTTAGGATTTGCTTGGATCTATCTGTTGGAAATCCACGGTTCAGGATACTCCACCTGTAAGGCTACATAGTGACGTGTTGCAGTAATAAATAAAAGGGTCACATAAAGTAATTAGATACTAGTACAAGTTTTGTTTTATTCCATTTTTTTTGGGTACAATATTCCATTTTTCTATATAAGATTTAATTTAAATTTAAATTAAAAATAAAATAGAATGCATATAAAGGGTTTCGTAAGATGGTTTAGAAACCCACTCTTTTGTTCATCAGCCGCCCTAGAGAAGAGAGAAAGAAAAGTCGGAGAGAGAAGAAAGAAAGGAAACGTGAGATTCAGGGAGTGGGTAACGAGACCGAGAAGAGAAGGAGGAAGAGGGAAATGTGTCCATGAAAATGACCATTGTGAGTAGATCATCTTAGAATGTGGTTTAAGGCCTAACTCAACCCCACAAAACCGGCTTGTAAGGTGAGGGATGCCACCCACTTATAAACTCTTTTTCGTGCCATATCCCATCCGATGTGGGACTCTTAACACACCCCCTCACGCCCAGATTGGACAAGCTGGAGCGTGACCCGAGTGTGTTAAGAGTCCCACATCGGATGGGATATGGCCTCAAAAAGAGTTTATAAGTGGGTGGCATCCCTCACCTTACAAGCCGGTTTTGTGGGGTTGAGTTAGGCCTTAAACCACATTCTAAGATGGTATCAGAGCAAACATGGTATCCTCCATGAATTTTCCTAATTTTAGGTTCCTTTTATAATTTATCTGTTTGCGTAATCTCTTATTTTGTACTATTAGTTTTTCCTGTTTTTCCTTCAAATCATCTCTTCTCATTTGTAAGTTATTTAACACTTTCAATATAATAGACCTTTAAAGCTTTTCTCTAGTTTTCATGGATGCCATGTTTTTCAACATGTCTTTCTAATTTTTTTCTCCCCTTTTATTCTAATTCAGTTTTTTTGGCTACACATCTCATCTAAAAATAAAATGAGTTTACATGTCTGTTCTTCATCTTATTTCACATTTAAAGCATAAAATATACTTAAACAGATCTAAAAACAAGTTAGACCACATGTTTCTATATCTTTAAATTATAGTTATTCTTGAGAGCCAAATCCTTTCAGGATTTTGGAAAAAAAGCCTCTATTTTTCGAATTTTCTTTTGTTGTTTTCTTACTGGTTAGGGTTTCAACAAGAAACCACTAAACTATTTTTCGGTTGTTTTTTTCAAAGAAAAAGTCTAATTTTTTGTATCTCCCTTTTATTATCTATTTGTATTTTTGATTCTGTTATTATGTAAAAAAACTAATGAGCACTCTTATGTTATGTCATTAGGAACGGTGTAAAAGCGACTTACTATTTATGGGATTTGGCCAATTACCGAAATATAAATATATTTGGACAAGAGTTTTTGATATTCGTGGAACTAACTCACGTCTCCTCAAAATATTATGTCAATCTACAAAAAAGTTTGATACATTTCCACTCGAAGATGTTGTTTCAGTATCCACTCGTTTCTACCTAGGAGAATTTAGGGGATTTCTTTATCTGTGTGATAAATGCGATAAAGCTCGTTCGAACCATGTTACGATGTGGATAATGAGAGATTATGGTCTTGAAGACTCGTGGACCGTGGCTTACAGCTTTAATCCTTTGGTCATAAATGATCCCGTTCCGGAAAGTAGTTTTTTTTGGCCGGTAGACGAGTTTCAAGAGTTTATGGCAGTATTTTCGTATCGTTTCTGCCGCCATCTTTATGGATATGAAGCTGACAAGTATGGATTGAAAGGGTTTAGAGTTTGTGGGACTAGGTCATACAATCTGGAAGTAATTCCCCACATTCCAATTTCTGTCTCATTGAATGATATTGTGGGAGCACATTTATAAACACTTATTTTCTTTTAATCTTGTGTGTTGATAGATGTACATTTTTTTACCCTTAAATCGTTGTAATTTATATAGGGATGGGAAGATTATATTGAGGGAAGAAAAAGAGGTTCTTTCCTTGGAGTGGCTCTCCGATAGATTGATGCTGGCTGGTGAAGAACATGGACCACAAGCATGTGCTGTTATCTTGTAATTCATAAACTAGTTCATTTCCTATTTTCACTGTTTTACTATAGTAAGTGTTGAATAATTACTTTTACCCTTGTGTTGTAATATGCATTTGAGATGCATTTGTTGTCCTTTGAATTTCAGTTGCATTTGTAGCAGAATTGGCTTTACACGGTTACCATATATAAACCGATGTAATGAATAAAGAATACAATTCCCTCCAATTTCATTTTTACTTCTTCTTCTCTGTGAAATCCTCTCTGCAATTGAGAGCTTGAGTGATTGATTATGGTGATATTGCTCTGTTTACCACAACAGGTGCAACAATTGTTTGATTGGGTGAAAGGATTTGAGTTTCCCATGAGGTGGACATGGAATCTCAGTCATTAAAAGATGTTTTTAGACATCTAATTTTGCCTTTTTTTTACTCATTGATTCATGTTTTTAATAGAAAGAACATTCGCTAACAAAAATCTGAGACGTTTGTTGTTTTAAAAAGAAAGTGTCAATGCTAAAACAGGTTTTGGACTCTAATTAATGTGTTTGCATAACAAAGTTTCCTTCAGTCACAATTTTAACAACTTTAAGTAACATATTCACAAAGTTTCCTTCAGTTACTTTTATAAACCAAAAATCATAATTTTAAAATACCAATTCAAGGTACACGAGAGTTAGAGATATTAAGTTTCAATGATACTAAAAATTTTGAATTGATTTGTTTTACCTTCTTATTTTGTCTCTGGTCTGTTTGTATTGTTTGTATCTTAGACATTTTTTTTTTCTTTGGTCAAAATATCTTAGACATGAAAGGAAGAAGTGTAGGTAGTGCTTCAAAGAGAAAGAAACTGATGAGTCAGAAAGTAAAATAGAAAGTGGGTCTTCAAAAACTCCCCATTAAATGTGTTTTCAAATGTAAATGTGTGTCCAAAGATTGGAACAAAATTCTTTCATCCGTAGAATTTGCTAATTTTACTCCGAGCAAGCACCTATATATGAGTTTCGTGATTCGGACTGAGCACGAGAGGCTAGGCGTGTGTCAAGGACACTCAACTTTCTTGAGTATGACACTGAAAAGTTTGAGAACTCTGAAGTAATAAAACTTGAGCTTGTATTCAAACTTCCTCTTCGTGATGCCAAATCTTTTTTGCTGAACAAATTAGTTTCGGAGAAAAACATGTCTAAGGGCGGTCAACGGCTTAACATTGCTTGCACTCCAAATTATGATAGATGCGATCGTTTCATGTTGGGAGAACTAAGAGGATTACTCTACCTATGTGACAAATTTTCTTTCCATGATGTTACCATCTGGGTTATGAAGAGGTATGGGGATGGGGAATCATGGCTTAGGACTTACACAATCGATGCTGTGATGGGTCCCATACACGACCCGATTCCAGACTTTGGCTACTTTTGGCCTGTTAAACAGTTTGAAGAAGAGGGTGCTAGCTGGGGTATTGCTATATCATGTCTCCGGTCTCTTCGTTGGATATGAACCCGACAAGTATGGATTTATAAAATTTCAAATGCATGGGACTCAAGCACATCTTTTTGAAGTAATTCCAATTACTCCAAATCTTCTCTCATTGGAAGATGCAGTAAGAGGAGAGAATATTCAAGTGCTCAATGTCCACTCAAGGTAAGATCTAACTTCTAATTCTGTATTTATTATTAGATAATAATTAAAACTCTCTTAACACAAGCTCCAAATTTGAGGATATGTAACTTATAGGGCAAGTATGTATGCCTATTACATGAATTCTATTTAGAGTCATTTGTTGGGTCCTAATTAGTAGTATGTATTTATGATTTACAAATCTGCATGCCAATCTCTTCCCTCCTCTTTATTTTTGTATTTCTAAAGCCTATACATGCTTCCCATCCTTCTGCTGGACTTCATTGTTACATTGACTCTATTACAAATGTATAAAGCATCGTTCCTTGTAATTTATATAGGTGTGGAAAATTTATACTGCGGGAAGAAAAGGAAGTTCTTTCATTGGTTCGAAGCACCGATTCTGACTCGGAATCTGACTAGTGGTGAATATTGATTGGCTCGAGTGGTGAAATTCGTGTTGAAGTGTGATGGTGTAATTCTGATTGTTTCTTATTTCTCATTTTACTTGTATTTTCATTTTTCACTTTTGTAATAGAGTCAATATTTGACTGGCTGATTGTATTGATTACCTAGTCGGCAGCTCACTTGTTGTATAAATACTTGTAGCCACCGCAAGTAAGGTACTTCCTCCGTCTCATATTAATTGTCATTTAAGGTTATGCGCGAATATTAAGAAATGATTGGTTATGCTAAATTATATGGTAAAAAGATGTGGTTGGACTAAAATACACTTACACTTTTATTGATTGAACTAATGGCACGGTTTTTGATACTATAAAGTAAGGGTATTATTGAAAAGTAATAATAAATGTTGTATTGGGATTCTAAAGTAACAATTAATTTGAGACAAAAAAAAACATTTCAAACAGGACAGTTAATATGAGACGGATGGAGTAACTTATTTCATTCTCTCATTCATAATTGAGATTTGAGAGAAAAAATAAAACACTATAAGCTATAAGCTTAAACGCTACTTCAAGTAGTATTTTAAAAAACAATATAAACTATTGAAAACTGCTAAAAGCTGATATTACAAGTAGCGGATTCGTTATAAGCTATCCACCGTAATCAAGCGAATTGGCGAGCTTTAATTTCAAAATATAAGAGTCCAAATTCTCATCATAGTTGTCCAATTGGATAAGAATGGTTTATTCTGGAACAGAAACTCTGCACAAGTAAGTGTTCAGCCAATAGCGCTATTCCACCCTGCAATGCAATGTATTATATTATATTATACTACATTAAATGTGACTCAGCACGATAAATTACTTTTTTGGTCTAGGGGTCTTTGACCCCACTCCCGTCAGGAGTGAAAGGCGATTGAATAATTCGGAGTTAGTAGGGAGAGTAAGTAAAGTTCATTTCCAATTTGTTCCATCCGGATCGAACTCTGAGACTAACCGAATCCGTCCCTTTAGATAAAGAAAGACATTAACCACTGCACCTGCCTGTGTGATTCGTCGACAAACTATAATAGCCAATTGCAAAAAAAATAGAAAAGCATACTGAGTTATTACAATTGCAAAAAAATTCGTCGACAAACTATAATAGCCAATTCACCGACTAGAAATAATCATTTGATTTTAATAAATAGAAGAGTGTGGAGTTTTTTTTATTAAAAGAAAAGTGTCAAAGGTAAAACAGGTTATGGACCCTGATTATGTATTTGTATAACAAAGTTTCCTTCAGTCACAGTGTTATCAACTTTAATTAACATATTCAAAATTCTACATTCTGATTTTAGATTGATCCAAAGTAGTGAAGTGTTGAATTGTTTAATTATTATATTTTTGCTGGATAAGGCACCGTTCTGTAAAATTGAGATTCCAATTCAATTCGAATTCAAATAGAAAGAGAGACAGATTTCCAAAACATGACAAGTGTCCTACCACCTGTAAAAGAGAAGCACACATGCAACACCTTGTTATTTGACACGTGTCATCAAACCACTTTCATATTCTCTATATATAGATTCACAATGTCACTCTAAGAAGCTCACAAAACAAATAACAAGAAGTGTGATTCAATCGGTGCAAAGCAACTCTGCTATATTCTGAAATTTCAAACCAAAAATTATTATGGCTTCTGTTGGAAGAAGTGTCCTATCTCCGTTGCTGTTTCTCAACTTGCTCATGTATTTCATTGTTCTTGGTTTTGCTAGTTGGTGCCTCAACAAGTTCATCAATGGCCAAACTTACCACCCAAGTAAGTTTAATTACATTTCCATCATCAATATTCATTATATGTTTCAACCTTTGTTGCTTTGATTTGTTTAACAAAAAATAAATAATTTCAGGTTTTGGTGGAAATGGTGCAACCATTTTCTTCTTGATATTTTCCATCCTAGCATCTGTGATTGGAATAGTGTCAAAATTTATTGGAGGGAATCACATAAGAGCATGGAGGAGTGATAGTTTAGCTTCTGCAGGAGCAACATCAATAATTGCTTGGGCTGTAACTGCTCTAGCCTTTGGGTAAGTTTTTAGTCTTAGTAAGAGGAGTGTATGGTATTAAATAGTGGGGTGTAGTTAATAACTCTGTTATAACTGCTCTAGCATTTGGCTAAGTTTGTTTAGGTAGGAGGTGTGTGTGGTACTAAAAAATGGGGGTGTAGTTAATAATTCTGTTATAGCTGCTCTAGGGCCATTGGGAAAGTTTGTTTTAGTAGGAGGCCAGTGTATGGTATTAAAAAGTGGGGATGTAGTTAATAATTTAGTTATAGTTGTTCTAGCATTTGGGTAAGTTTGTTTTGGTAGGAGGGGTGTATGGTATTAAAAAAGTAGGTGTGGTTAAAAATTTGTTTGAATTGAACTGCAGGTTGGCTTGTAAGCAGATACATATAGGAGGACACAGAGGATGGAGATTGAGGATAGTGGAAGCATTCGTAATAATACTAACTTTTACACAGTTACTGTACGTGTTGCTTATCCATGCTGGGTTGTACAGTAGCAGCTTTGGACCAGGGTATCGTGATGCAGATTATGGTGTTGGTGGAGGAGCTACTGGACATGGTGATCCAATGCATAAGGGTGCAGGTGTTCCTGTTAGTTCTCGTGTCTGATGAAATGATCATGACCACTCATCATCAAAATCATCCTTTGGTTTTATTGTTTTTTAATTTCAAAAAATCAAGTTATAGTTAGTTAATTTGCTTCTAGTTGGTTGGGACTATGTTCCTTTGTATTTTTATTTTGAGTTTGTTTTCTGGATTGTAGTAAGGCCTTTTGGTGTTGTTTGTTGTATATATAGTTACTTTGTACGGCAATGTTTATATCAAAGGCCGCAATGAAATTAATTATATGTATTTGCTTAATACTTCCTTAAGTATCCATAATTTGGACCTCTCTTGCTGATCCATTAAACGGCTATTTTTTGTGAAGCTATTCAAAAGTATTTTAAAAACACGTCGCTTTAAAAAAATCATAGCCATTTGAAATAGAATGTTGGATTGAAATTACAAAAATTAAAAGCCATCAATGTGCCTTGTGCTATCGTAACAGCAAAGTGACATATTTTTGACCAAAAATGAGTGGAAAAAAAAAAGTTAAATATTTGCTTTAGGGTCATATATGTTCTTTTCAGTCAATTAACATAAATTACCATGAGCGAGTCCATGTCATTGTAATTTTTATAAACAAAACTGGTGCCCATTACTGCAGTGGATGTGATTAGTCAATAGTGGTCAAGAAAAAAAAACACGCTGATGTGGCCATTAATAATATTTTGTTTCGCGTCAAAAAAAAAAATAATATTTTCTTTCAATTAAGTTTTTTTTTTTGATATTATAGACATCTTACTCAAAGACTCTCTTGTCATCCACATTAGGTTTTTTTTCGATATTAAAGACATTTTACTCAAGACTCTATTGTCATCTATGTGGTGTTGATAGACAAGAAATTAATTACACGCCGTGGGATTGCTCTAGAGGGTAGAGCTCAGAATGTTTGGCGATTAGTATCTTTTAATAACACTAATGTTGGTGAGGTTAACGATGATGTTTGACTTTGGTTTAAACATCATGCTATTAGTGACCAAGGTATTATATTTATCGGTTGTTAGTTCATTTGGATGGCTCGAAATAATGAAGTTTTAAATGATGAAAAATGTGCAATTTAGAAGATTCTTAATCGAGCTAAACAATTCTCAAAAGATGTTGTTAAATTTTTGTGTTGGGTGTCTACTCGTCCTCCTAGATCGGTTCGTTTGTTTCCTCTTACTAGCAATTGTAATAAACTTAACGTTGATGGAAGCTCTAATGGTAACCTGTGTCGTAGTGGCAATGAGGGATTACTTTGAGATCATACAGGTGGTTGGCTTCTTGGTTTCTCGGAAAGTATTGTGGCATTGCTACTAATTTGAATGCAGAGCTCCATACAATTGCCAAATGATTGAACTTAGCTTGGTCCAATGGTTATAGGTATATTATTTGTGAATCAGACTCCGAAATTGTCCTATCGTTGATTGCTCGTGAGGTTGAAGATACCCACCCCTATACTTCCATTATTTCCTACATCAAATACTTTTCTCTCAATACTTGGGATTTGACTTTTGCTCACACGCTTCGTAAGAGCAACTCGTGTGGTGATTGGTTAGCAAAGTTTGGAGCTAATATGAACGATGGATATTCTCACCAAAAAAATTATGAACCAAAGAGATTATGTGTTGTCTCTTTGTCCTACTATTGTTTCACCTCTCCTTTTAACTGATGCTATGGGGATAGAGCATGCTAGACTTTAGTTTGTTTCTGTTCCGTGTTACTTTTTATTGTTTTTATTTTGATAAAATAATTTAAAATAATTTTTTTAAATAATATTTTATTCTTAATGAAAAGTAAATCCCAAAAAATGGCATTTTCAGGTAAAGGATTTTTTTTCACGTTATATTATGAAAAAACATTTTCTCAAAAATCTTGTTCTCAGAAATGATTTTTGAAACTTACTTTTATAAACTCTTTTCAACTTGTCTCTGACACTTTTTTAACATCTTATTCTGAAAAACATTTTCGCAAAAACCTAGTTTCTAGACTTTTTTAAACTTTTTGATTTAAGAAATTTCACGTTTGCATAGGCATTGTCTACAATGGGCTTTTTGAGAAATGAATTTTAAAACTTCCTTTTATAACTCTTTCCAGTTTGTCTGCGAGACTTTTTTCCACACCTTATTTTGAAAACTCATTTTCTCAAAAATCTTGTTCTTAGATTATTTTTACATTGTTCTCATTTAAGAAATTTTACTTTTGTATAACCATTATATAGACCAAGCTTTTTAGAAATAATTTTTGAAACTTACTTGTATAATAAACTCTTTTCAACTTCTCTATGAGACTTTTTAACGTCTTATTTTAAAAAAAGGTTTTCTAAGAAACTGTGTTTTTAGATTTTTTTCAACTTTTTGCAACTAGGAAATTTCACTTTTGCACGAGCATTTTCTAGAATAGGTTTTGAGAAAAAAGTTTTGAAATTTACTTTTATAAACTCTTTTCAACTTCTCTCTTAGACTTTTTTCACATATTATTTTGAAAGCACATTTTCTCAAAAATCTTATTGTTAGATTTTTTCAAGTAAAAATTCATTTAGGAAATTTCACTTTTGCATAGGCATTGAGTATACCAGGTTTATAAGAAATAATTTTTGAAACTTACTTTTATAAACTCTTTATAACTTGTCTGGCAGAATTTATCTTAAAAACATATTTTATTTTCTGTATGTTTGGTTTGGGCTTTGTCCCGAGTGCAATGAAAATCAAACATCTTTAGACCAAAAAAAAAACTTTGATCTTAGATCATTTTCAAACTTTTTTTGTCCTAAGAAGAAGGTAGCTCAGTTGTCCCAGAAACTAACATTTTCCTCACCCCCACTAACAATTGTCTATCTAAAAAAAACTTTTTTCATTTAGGAATTTTACTCTTGCAATGATATTATCTAGACTAGATTTTGAGAAATAATCTTTCAATCTTACTTTTAGAAACTCTTTCAACTTTTCTCTAAGACTTTTTTTTTCATATCTTATTTGGAAAATGCATTTTTCTCACAAACCTTATCACTAGATCTTTTTTAAACTTTTTTTTTTAGAAAATATTAATTTTGCGCAGTTGTCTAGACTAAGTTTATTAGAAATAATTTTTGAAACTTACTTTTATAAACTCTTTATAACTTGTCTGAGATTTTTTCACGTCTTATTTTGAAAATACATATTTTCAAAAACCTTGTTCTTGTAGAATTTTTGTACTCTTTGAATTTTTCTCCAACTTTTTCACAAAAACTGACAGGGGTTGTATATGTAAATTTGCAGGCTGCAAATATCAATGGTCCAATACTGAACACGGCCCGGCCCAAGAGTGGAGAAGGCTTATCCAACAAAACGGAGTAAGACAACCTTAGCCTTCACTCTCTCTCTCTCTCTCTCTCTCTACTGAAGCTTCTTCTTCTTCTTCAACCCTTCGTTCCTCACCTCGCTCTGCTAGGGTTTGATGAAAAACCTAGCAGAGTTCTTCGAAATAAGAACCAGAGATCACCAACAGGTAGATCGTTACCTCCTCTTCAAAACCCCCAAAGAAAAACTTTGATTTGATCGAGTTGAAACAAAACCCTAAGTTTCTAACTTTGATGATTTTGCAGATAACAAGACCACCGAGAGGAAGATAGTGCTCAACGCAGGTAAACCACACTTCTTTCTCTCTTTTCCTTTGATTTTGAAGCACAACAACAAAAACCCTAATTTTGTTGTTGTTTTCACTCTTGCATGAACTTATGCAAGTGCTGGTGATGTAACCGAAGCTTCCACTCTTGAAGATTCTCACCACACCGTAGATACACAGGTAAAATCCCTTCTACTCTCTTGATTCTCACTTTTCTTGCACTCTCTTTCACTGTTGCAGAACAAACCCTAACTGGTTTGTTCCTTTCTTGCGAGGTACCTCTTGTCACTCACAATCAACATGAAGAACTTGAAGGAACTTAGAGAAAAACAGAAGAATAGGGAAGATAGGGTAATTAAGACTTAGAAGTAAAACTAACTAGTAAATCTTTATTAAACTGATTTTGTGTATATGTGTAAATTTTCTGTTTGTAAAATGTATATATACAAATGTAAGCGCTAGGTGTTGAATTAGATAGAGTGGTTGGTTAGAGAAACGGTTATAACAAAGTTTGTTATAACTGTTTTTCAACTTCCCACATATAGAGAACCGGCTGTTTTCAACAAACTTTATTGTTGCATGTGTGTATTTAAACAACTAGCCGTTGGAGTGTTTAGAATTAGTGAATTCCATCCGTTCTTAAATTATTTTTAAGCTTTTTACGTTTAGGAGATTTCACCTTTACATATGCATGGTCTAGACTAGGTTTTTGAGAAATAATATTTGAAACTTACTTTTATAAACACTTTTCAACTTGTCTCTGAGAATTTTTTTTCGCATCTTATTTGGAAAACACATTCTCAAAAATATGTTCGTAGATCAATTTTATACCTCTTTTTCATTTAGGAAATTTCACTATTGCCTAGACGTTTTTTAGAAATAATTTTTGAAACTTAATTTTATATACTCTTCCAACTTGTCTCTGAAACTTTTTTTTGACGTCTCACTGAAAACACGTTTTCTCAAAACCCTTGTTCTTAGATCATTTTTAAACTTTTTTCATTTAGGAAATTTCACTTTATATTGCCATTATCTAGACTTGGTTTTTGTGAAATAATTTTTGAAACTTTTTTCAACTTGTTTCTGAGACTTTTTTCACGTTTTAATTTGAAAATACGTTTTTTTAGAAACATTGTTTTGTTTATTACTCGGGGCAACGCTGTCCAGTTTGGTGTTTTTTAATCTAGATTGTTTTGTTTAGAATTGTGAGAAGATATAGAGAAGAGATAAAGAGCATGAAAAGAGAAAAACACATAAGAAATTAAATAGAAAAAGTATTTCTATTCTATTTCTCTTACTCCTTCCATTCCAATTAAAAAAGAAATAAGAGAAATAGAATAGAAAGAAGTGCATGTACCATCCCTCTTTTATTTTTTATTTTTGAAGCAACCATCCCTCTTTTATTTGGTAATATAGAAATGTAGAAGAGATACAACTGAGTTTAATTTATATACGCAAACTGTATATCAGCTTTTACAACCACCACCAATCACAATTCAAGGAGTGGTTAGTTACCAATTGACTAATTGGTGGTTACCAATTGACCAATTTGTTTTTGGTGATGTGTCAACTTTTAATTGGTAGATAGTGTAAAAAACTCATATATCTATTGTGTATATAAATTAAGCTCATACAACTATTTGTCAAAGGACAAAAATGTCCTAAACTACAAAATAAATATGCTTTTATTTTCAATAGTAATTTTTAATGGAAATTGAGAAGAAATAGTCGGATTTCTCCTCCATTTCTTCTTATTGCAAGTAGGAGAGATTAAGAAAACCTTTGGGCTCTGTTTAGTAAAAAGTAGTGGATAGCAGATAAGTGAATAGCAGATAGCGAATGACCTAGCGAATAGCAAATGAGCTAGTTGATAGCAAATTATATATTTTTTTAGCAAAATAAATTGTGATTGAGCCTCGTTAAAACCTTTTGGTGCAAAACCCTCCTTAGCGTATATGTTTGGTAAAACTAGCGGTTAAAATAACTGATAAATGTAAATGACACAAAAGAATATTTAGTTAATAATTAAATTATTTAATGATGAAAAAATGTTTAATGAAGAAATAGAAGTAACTTGAGAAAAATTTAAGGATAAATTTGCCAAAAAAAAAAAAGTGAGACGCTATACTCCCTATACACTATCCGCTAAAACGCTACTTGAAGTAGTATTTCACAAAACACTAAATGTCACCCTAAAAATATTAAATGTTAGTGTTTTTCAAACACTTGTTTTCGTCACCCGCTAGTCAAATAGATTAATCTCATTCGTTATTTCTTTAGATAGAATAACACACCAAACAGAGTAATAGACTCCACGATTTTCTTACCTCTCTCCTCCTTATTTCTATGCAAACCAAACAAAAGAAGTTGATTCTCTTTCTCTCTACCCTCTTTCTCCTAAAACAAACAATTCTTTTATGTTTTTCAGTGTTGTTGAATTTGATGTCATTTAATTTAAGAGCACCGCTATATGTTGAGGTTATCTTTCACAAATCTTTAAGATTAAAACAGAAATTTGTGCATTGCAATTGACGAAATTTGAAGGAAATCACGCAATGAAAATAAATTGAGAATTTCAAGAATTGCTCCTTAGCAAGAAGTAGCAATTCTCTTAATTTATTTAGTATATTAATGTTTAAAAGGCTTGACTAACATAATAACACTCAAATAACATCATGAAATACCAGTACATATCTATTTGACTAATGAACTAGTATTAATACTAATACATAATCAAATAACATCATTAGGGTTGGCCAAAGGAATCAAAAGGACTATTTTTTGATGGTTGTGGTGGCTCCAAAATTCGATTCCCTTTGTTATCATAAAAAATTGCACCTGGAAATTGCAGTGGTTGGCATTTCTCACCCATCAATATGGTCTTCTTCCACAAACATTTGTCATGATCATGATCATGATCATGATCATCTTGTTGCTTTTTTTTCAAGCAATATTGAATCGCCTTATTGATCTTCTCCTTGGTTTTCTTTGAGTTATATGAGAAAATTGCCTTGCAGATTTTGTTTATTATTTTCTTTGGTGTGTGTGGTGATATGGGTACAACACAACTGAGATGGAAGGAAATGGTGGAATTGTCAAAATCCATTTTTTCCATATGGTAGTGATATGTGAATTGAACAAATGTTTTATTTGAACAAAGATTTTGGGTTTATATGCTATATGGAGGTTGGTGAAAAAGGGGAAGGGATGAAAGAAACATTTATAGGAGAAGATCAGTATCTTTCAATATTTAAATATTTCTATATTATATAAAAAAAATTACTTTCAAAATAATATTTAATCGGTAAAATTTGCTTGAAATATTAATAATTAATACCATCAGTCAATGCATTTTGAATATTTATTAAAAAAAATTGAATGCATATTATTTTGGAAAAAAATTGTCAACTGAAGACAGAAATAAATAAATTGGTCAATGGAATATATAAAAAAGTAAAATATTATATTAATTATCAATAAAATAATAGAAATAATAAGTAAAAACGACATTATTTTTTGACCAAATGTAAAATAAAATTAGTTTCAGTATTTAAAATTGTTTTGAAATGTCTATTGAATAATATTTAAAGTATTAAATGTGAATTAGTTATATATTAACTTTAAAATACAAAATAAAATAGTGATATCAAAAGAGAAAACAATATTAGATTATAAGTTGATATTAAGGGAAAAATCTGAGCACTAATAACGAATATAGAAAAATAATTAAAAGATTTGAAAATTAATGAGAATATGAGATAGTCAATAAATTATATAAGTATTTATTATATTTATATATATATATATATATATATATATATATATATATATATATATATATATATATATATCAAACTATTTTTTCAAAGATTTCATTTTATATACATCGCCGGTCAATTATGAAACAACACGTCATGAAAAAAGTTTGATTTTATCTCAACTACCATAAAAGTCACTCATACTATGAATTTTTATTAGTTGATAGTGTAAAATAATTTAAAACTATATATATATATATATCAAACCCATCTTTAGAAGTCCATCATTGTTGGTTGTCTTGACAATTTCAGTGACATGAGGACGTCAGCTCCTGGGTTTTCGAACCCGTGTGTGAGCAGTTGTAGTGTGCGTGCATGGTGTTTATTTATCATTTCATCTAGTAGACCAAAAAAACATTATTTAGAAGCTACAAACTAAAATATAAAATATAAAATAACATGTATAGCACAAATAAATAAAACTAGTTAATTTCAGCAATAAAAGTAGACTGTTGAAGTCGTATTCTCAATACATGGTAAATTGTCAAAAGGCAATGAATCGACATCAATGATCTTGTTTTATAATATCTTAAGCTAGTAAATATTTAAGGAAATTTTATGGAATTTGAAAATGATTAACTAAAGAATAAAAAGAAACAAATAGAGTTTAATTGCTACACAGACAGATATTAGCGTAAACTTTCTTAACCCACAACCAAAAACTATTCCTTGTATGAATAACATATAAGATGATTACTTGTTCACTCACTTCTTTTTAATCAAGTATCAATTATAATTGATCTAAAAATTGACACTCCATAAAATATAACGATCTAATAGAGTTTAATTGGTGTGCATACAATATATATTTAAATATAGAAGAAAATATCGTGCCTAAAAATTTCTCTTTCTTTATTACTATTACTAAAGAAACTTTTCGTTTAATTAAATAAAAAATGAGAAGAAAAGGAAACCAAAGGGTAATACTTTTATTTGTTATTTCCAAAGGGTAATACTTACACAAGTATCTTTTTCCGTTTTTCTTTTGTAAAGAAACTATTTATAAATCTCACTCTATTTATTCTCTTTAATACTTTCTATTCAAAATCAAAAAAATCCCTACAATAAAACGCTTAACAAACGAGGGACGATGGAATGACATTTTTCAACAAGATCATTACTATTAGAATATTCAACAAAGGGTAATAATACTTACATACAGTACCAATATTCAACCTGTTCTTCACTAGTATACTCACAAACCATTCATAGTTGTGAAGTGATGCATCAGTTGAGAAATTTTAGAATACAGTTTTCAGCAGTCATTTTAAATTTTTAGTGCAGAACAGGTTGAACAGCAACGTTGTTACTGTGTACAAGTTTTAACCTTCAAAAATTACTTCTTGTCACGGAAAAATTGACAAGTCTTTCACTATCCATTAATTTTTACAGTGTTCTGTTCTGTCTCACATTCTCTTATAGGTCACATACATGGTTAGCAGCACTAAGTGAACTGATAACTCTTTCATCCACTTAATTTCCATTTTTGGAAGATGCTTTTTTCTTCCTCTTGTTCTTGGGCTTGACGGCATCCTTCAAAGTCTTACCTTCATTACTCTGTCCCGCAGTTAGAGGTGTGTCAACTGGTGCAGAATCTGCCTTGACTTCCTGTGGTGGTTCTGGTTCTGGTTCTTCCGGCTTAGTCTCCTTTCTTGAACCCTTTTGTTTACTAGGAGTTGATTGTCCTGCTTATTTTACAACACTTCTGATCAGTGAAATTTTGCAGTTATATCTTCTCATTAGACTACATATTTTTGTGTATAAAGTAAATACAGGCACCAAATTGTTATTCAAAAAGGATAATGAAATCTAAAAGCAACTAAATAAACAAAGAAATAATTCATACATAGACAAAAACCTCACAGACCCCCTCATAGGACAATGGCTAGTTGAAACTTATGGATGAGTAAAAGAATGGATGATTCGCTATCTCAGGCCTCTGCCACTAAATTATTGTTTTACAAGGAGTTTGTGAGGCTTTTGTTTGTGTATGCGCAACTTCTCAATCAACAAAGCCTCCCAACTCTCACTATTTCTAAGTGAATATCCCCAAGTACAAGTAAATGGAGTCACTGATTCAATCAAAAGTTACATAACAGCTAAGATCATAATCGAACAATGAAAGAGAAGCTATTACCACGAGAAGCGAGAGAAGCTTTTAGAAGATCTGGATTGACACACTCTGAGTAAGGATCCCTGAGAAGTGAAAGAACAATGGTGGCAATATGAAACGAATTTTTACTTAAGTTTAAAAGCACAAGCATACTTCTTTTTTATCTTAATAATATAGACAACTCAGAAGACAACTCAGAATGGAAGGAACTCAAATAATGATCTGATAATCTAAGTTAACTTTCTATCATTCCTACTTTAGCATGCTCATGGCATATAGGTTTCCAACCTATAACAATAGTCTTTAGTCAAATAAATGATTATTTTAATAGATTTATATTAATGGACCAAACTAGAAACAAATAGATTATAAATGAACTTAAAAATAAAAAACCAATCCAAAGAAGCTGATAGTTCTAGCCAAACTGATACATACCAACTCGAGGGACCACCAATAAAATTCTTTGAGGCTCCATCCTTTTTATTACTTTGTACTTGTCCTGATGGTGTGGCATCACAATCCATCAAACTTGCCTCATCATTCAGCTTCAATTTGTCTAAATCACTACCATCTTTACTACCATCTGATTGATTTTGTTTTTCCCCTAATCTGGCAGTGGTTCCACATACATCCACAGCAACAGAAGAAGAATGACGTTTAATCTTCAATAGTGCCCTTTCGGTGTTGTGTTTCTCAACCTACATCAATTTGGATTTTGGACAACATAAAGGAATTAAAAAAGGATATACACTACATAGGAGTTTGATAAGGCAATTGAGACAGATATCCAAATCAGAAAAAGAAAAAAAGTAATGATGGCACCTAGGGGGAAAAAATCACATATAAGATACTAAAGCACACTTTACTGCAATGAGAGACAAATACGTATTACTATTTGCTGATGCTCCCTTCAACAGTTGGGGAGGTGAACTAGGATTTAAAATGAGACAAAAATGTGCACATTATTTTGAGAGGCATCCTATCCTGACTTTTGTTTTTGAAAAGGCTGTTGTGCTCTTAATTGATGGAATTTTTTTTTTTTTTGTAGTTCACTCCATTTATTTCCATTCAACTGTGTGAGTTAAAAGGTTCACCAAGAGGCATTAATGGCAAGATGTGAAACCACAAACTACTTGGGGAGATTACAGATACGTAAAGGTATCCCATTTCCATCATTGTTGTTTGTCACCATGTAGACTATTTCTTTCTCCTTATATTACTTTTTATGTAAACATGAATACTTTATAATTAAACAAATAAGTACTACCATCGATGAGAATCTTTAAGAAATTCGTATAGCTCAAACAATGTTATTTTGGTACACTAGGATGCGATAACAGGTTGCATATTGTATTGCAGTGCTTTGATGTCCGGACGACATATTAAAGCATATTGTATTGCAGGTCTATTTGTCTCGTACTCTCACAACATGTTGCAAAATTGAATTGAGGATTGAAAAGTTAGATATCAATGACTGAATAAGAACAAATTAAGTATTTTCGTCTTCACCAATGCACCTATTCATAGACTTAAATCGTGAAAGGTTTCAGCAAGTAGAACATAGACTTTAATGACTTAATTTAACTATCATGACTTATAGCATTATACATTTATTTATAATTATAATATAATATAATATTAAAATCAAATTTAACCACCTTTCATGGTATTCTTAATTTTCTCATCAAAAGTGCTACAAAAGTTTGAGAATTTCCTTCATAATGGAAGAGGAGCGGAAAAGCAGAAGGTTGTCACGTGAACCTTACACCCTATTGATGATGATGTAGCAAACATAAGGTTCAAATCCTATTTTTAATCCTTTTTCCTCAGTTTCTTGAGTGTGGATAAAGGGAGGGAAATTCCAAATCTGAGACCAATTTAGTCTTCCTCTTCATTCAAACATCACAGTCCTTTCAGTCTTCTCCATTTCCATTATTCATTTTCTCAGATTAATCTTCTTTGGTGTGAATGTTTTACTAGAGGAAAGGTCCTTCAGAAAATTAAGTGGACCTTAATATTACATCTTCATGTCATATTATTTTATCTCAGTTGTTATCCCTTTGGAGAATTCATCCTCATTTTACTATTTTGCGAGCAGAGAACAAGCAGCTTTGCATTTTGTGAGGAAAGTCGAAGGAAAATTATACCTATTGAAGACTTTTATCTTTTGCTGATATATGAGGAGCATTTCCGTGACATAGTTTGTGGGAAAATGATGTTCTGTAATACCGCATTAAAAAAAGAATGCAGCTGAGATATGTATTGTAATGGTTGGGTATTAACCATAAAGGGCAGGATGAAATTTCGCATCTACTGGAGCGTAATATGGCCCCAGAAATACAACAGCGAATCTAATGGGTTGGTATTTAGTTTTAATGTAGTGTGCTTACTTTTTGCACAACAGCTTACCTTGATGCTTTAGAAGCATGTTCTGTTGTTTTATCACTTGAATTGGTTCTGGGTGTAGCTACTATAGCCCAGACCATATGCATTGTAATTGACTCAGTGGTGTTTGAGTACTACTGATACTCAATGATTACAAATAAAAATCAATTTTTGCTAAACATTTCTAACATTGATTTTCATAGAGTTTTAGCTGCAAGTAAATTCAAATAGGTTTTTGAAAGGATAACAATTAGAAGTAGAAAATTTATTAAAATGGATACCCAGCTGGAAAAATACTTGACAAGTTTGGTCAATAAGTAGTTGAAGTATAGCACTTCAGTTTAGCTTATCTCTATCACCAAGATTACCGCCCTTCTGTTGAAATATAGCACTTCAGTTTGATGTCAAATGTTTTTCACTATTGCTTAACTTAATATATTTAGCTTTAAGTATTCTTGTATGAGTTTAGCTTATCTGTATGTGAAGAAAACAATTCAGATTTTAGAAATATTCGCAGCAACCAACGCGGCGCTACATGTGAACACAGGCATGGGTATATTATATTGCTGGTTATAACTAAACCAGCCATCAGGGCTTATAAGCAGAATCTTACATCTAGAATAAATAATAAGACTTGTTTAATTATTTCACACCAATGAGTTTAGCACCTAACACAAAATGAGTGATGATTAAATGCATTGTTTAGTTCATAATCACTAAAAGCTAGGTCCTTGAAGCCTTAGCATAAAAAGAACTCAATGCATCCTAAGCACAGTTATAGCTAAACCAATTAGCAGGACTTATAATCAGAATCTTGTGTCAAGAATAAGTAAGATGACTAGTTTAATTAATTTTCACTAGTAGAGTTTAGCACCTAATGAAATGGATGATGATGTTAACTAAATGCTTTATTCAGTTCTTAAGCATTAAAAGCAAGTGGGATCAAAGCTTAAGCATAAAAAAGAGAACTCACAGAATCCTTTATCTTGGTTGTAATATCACCAGCTTTAACATGAGCAAGTTTCAAGCAGTGCATGATAACTTGTTGAGAAACTCCTTGTCCCCCAGCCTTTTGAATGGCACAAACATCACCATTTGCATTAAGTGTTGCAGTCATGCGCCCAGTCATGACAGCCTCTTCATGGTATGTCGGATCCAAGACCTAGAGATCATCATATAAAATCAGAGAGGACCCTTACCTCTTATATGTAACAAGCCCAAGAAAATCATGCATTAGAGAGAGACAATAATCAGTACCACAAGACTTTCGTTACTGAAAAATCCAAAGCTGACAGCAATAGGAAGATGATGTATGATCAAAGGGAGTGGATCGCGCATCTGCAATGCAATTTATAGATAACGGTTATGGAAAGCTAAACTGCAAACAGGCACAAAAGGACCCACTGTTAAACTGTAGAAGCTAACCTCGGGAGGATGCACTACAACTTGTTGACCATCTTCTCCACCCAGCGAGCATTCAGGCCTTCTAAATGTCAGCAGAGAAGCCAGTGCAGCAATATTAGCAGCATCGACAAGATTCCTATTCACAAATTTAAAACAAAATTTAATAATAATAATCATAGTAATAATTAGCCTTAACTGTATTCTAGCCATGCAAATTTACAGTTGAGTAAGAAAGAATAAGAGAACAGAAGCAAAGCTGATTCTCACCCTGCATTGTCCAATATGTGGATATCAATGCGAATGGCCCAGACAAGCTTGGCAGAAAGAATGCAAAGTGATTCAGTGTCAACGGCTCTGCTTTCCCGTAAGCCACGGTCTATAATGCGTCCTAACTCAACAGCAGCTTCTCCAGGACGGCCAGGCTCGAAGGAAGGATCAGCCATGGGAGAAAACTCTGTGAAGATGGATAGACTTCCTTCATTGGGCCTATCTCTGTAAGGCTGCACAAGCTGAGCAGTAACAAAACTCATCACACGCGTCTCACCCAATTGGATCTCAGCAGACCCATCATTCTTCCCAAATTTGATGCTCAGTTTGCGATACTCCAAGGGGCCACGACCATCCACTGAAGCTCTGACAGCAGAGCACTTTCAATGAATTTCTTTTCATTAACTGTCATCCGCCAACTATTAGCTAATCTCTGCTCCATGCCTCTCTGCTTGACAGAAAAACCAAATAAGAATGGAATAAATAAGCATAACCAAGGCTAGACATGGGAACTACTGATGTAGAGTGAGTTACACAGATAATAAACAACCTAATCTGTAATTGCTTCAAAGAGAAAAAGACAAGGCAGAATTATTCGAATAGCATTTGGTGGGCTGGGAATTCTAAATTTCATCATAATCAAAATCAAATACCTGTGTATCGTACGGTGTAGTTGGCTCTGGCTTGCCTCGTGGACTTCTTCTCCGGCGCCTTCTCTGTCCTATGTAGCGTTGAATCGCAAATGGCACCCTCCCTCTTCTGGTCTGGTTCGTGGAGGTTCGGGGCGGTGACTAGGGATTAGACCTCGGGGTCTTGCTTGTCCGATACCGGAGTTGAGAACCCTAGCTTGGCGGAAGCCGTGGCTGTTTATCGTGGGTTTAGGGTTTACCAAGGTTTCGCAAGGGGCTATTACTTTCCCCACTCCCCCTCCTACTCAAACACACCCCCAAACCTAAAATATTCCAAAATTACCCTCACTTGGAAACCTCCCCACGCAGATGTTTTTGACTTGGGTTGGACGCAAGCAACCGAACCCGTTCGGACAAATATCATCCGAACAATTACGAGATTGAGAACCGCTCTCGTAGCTCGTTTGCGTGAAGGGTCCACATGAGAATGACGTTGGAGTGCGAGGTTTTGAGTGTTCTTTGTGCTTCCATAATTCAATTATATTGAATCTTCCATAATTTAATTATATTGAATGATGGTTCTAGTCATAGGTTACGAGATTAGAGTAATAGGTAGGTGCCTAGTGGATCGTTGTATTATTCTACTACCGTAATATTTGACTCATTAAATGCGCTGACCTCTTTTATTTAATTATTCAAGGATTGTTGTATGGTGATGCTATCGATAAAGTAAAAAAAACATTGTTCGGTTGACATCGTCCGAACCTGTTCGGATGACAGTGTCCGAACGGATAAAATCACAATTTTGGAGGTGTGTGTCAAGATTTAACACACACGAACGACTCGTTCGAACATTCTCAAGGCCCGTGTTCGAACAGTGAAAATTTCTCGAAAAAAGAGGTTTCGCTGGTCTTGACCTTCGCAAGGTTGAGGTGGAGAGCGATCGCTTAGTCAAGAATCCAAAACCCCAAAGAACAACTTGGGCGGGTTGTCGAGATATTTTGGGCTTCACCGCTAACTTTGACTTGGCCGTTTTCACCTTCAGTGGGGATTTTTATACCCCCTTCGTTTGCTTCCATGCCACTACATATTTCAAATACCCCAATAATATCTCTGTGAAATTTGACTAAACGAATTTATATTTTCAATAGATAAATCTGTTGTTGAAAATATAGGCAATGAATTTATCAATTAAAAAGATAAATTTGTAGTAAAAAAAAGTGTTCCACGAATTTATCTATTAATTAGATAAATTTGTAGTCAAAAATACTAAAATGGATCTTTCTAATTAAGAGATAAATCAGTAGTTGATTTGTTAACAATGAATTTATCTAATTTAGAGATAAATCTGTTTTAGTATTTTTAACTATGGATTTATCACAAAATTAGATAAACTTGTTTTGATCATTTTAAGAGATAAATTTGTTTTTGTAAAAAAATGAGTGGATGATATTCGTCTTAATAATTGTGCCTCTGGTAGATTTTTAACGGTTTAGATCCCACCAATAATATTGATCAACGACACACAATCAATGACCATTTCTATAAATACCCACACTTAGCCTAGTTTATTTCACCCCCCAAACATATCACTTTCAAATCAACACACTCCCAAATGAACACCCTTTCAACTCAGTACTCAAGGGATAGCACACTAGTTGTCGTTCATCGTCATGGAAAAGTCACCAGAAAATAAAATGGTGTCTGGTTTGAGTGTCGATATCCTGTTTTATGCAGACTCAAACACGACGTCACATTCGCTTCTTTGAAAGATAAAGTAGAGCGTAAGGTTTAACTGGAGAGAGCATGACACTGATCCGTTTTGCGTATTATTTATCACAAACCCAGTCACAGAGATGATGGTCGTGTTTCCTAATCACAGAAGAATGTTAAGAACAACAATAACTTTCGACAACTGCTAGTCATCCATCAAGGATTCAAAATGTTGGGTCCTTTGGAGTTGTACGTCAAGACGATCTAGAGGGTCGAAGAGATAATTTACTTGTTGAGTCAGGGACCATCACATTAGATTTATAGCCCTTCGTTGTTGTCGTTGTTGTTGTTGTTTTTTTTAAGTCATTCATATGTATGTCGTTATTATCAATAAAACTTGAGTGTTTTCTAGTAATCCAGTCAACCACACAGTCTTAGAAAACAACCATCAAAATACGAAAGTACATAAAAAATAACTGTAAATATAGTTCACAACAATAAGGGTGTACTCCAGACAGCCCCGAGAAATGTGTCCTCCATGTTTGACCTGTCGTGCCTGATGAGTAATCAGCATAAGTCTCTCTTCATTTCCTACCCATAATGTTGGTGCCGCTTGTCCTAGAGCGTCATCAGCATCAATCTACTTAGCAACCTATCGAAGCAAACACGAAACTGATGCCCGAAAGCACCATGGCAAGTAAGTCTAATGTCGCTGACCCATCTCCCTGTCTGGAGTAGTTGTGTTTCTACCTTCTTAAACATTGTTAGCCTAGGTGGACCAACACATCATGACCTCTCGGGGGCTTAGACGACCCTCAAGCGGAGGACTAGGGATGACCTGGATGTATCAAAGTTGACAGAGACACTTATTCGGCATGTAGGGTACAGTGATGTAATAAAAGCCCCTAAATAAAGAGATAGGGTCTTGCGCCCTGTAGTCTCTGTGGTCCTCAAATGGTCTCCATATAACATCATCAAAAGTCAAATCATCCAACCACCTCTGATACTCTAAAAGGTTTATAGCATCATTCTTCTTCCTCTTCCACCTCCCACCACGTGGAGCCGCTCTTGTGCCTAGGTTTGTATGCTTACATATGTTAAGCTCAGAAAAGTGCTTATGCACAAAATTAGGGGTGGCAATTTCTACCCGCAAGTGGGGATCCCTGCGGGGATTACCCCGAATGGGGCCCCGTGGACGGAGGATTTTTCCCCGTGGGGATGGGGACGGAGGAGAAAATCCCCCCGCAATCAAAGTGGGGATGGGGATGGGGATCATACTCATACCTCATGACCATACGAATAAATTACATAAATATTCTTATTATAGATATATATTATTTATAAGTAATTAAATTTTTAGTCTTTTTATACGTGTTTTCAATTTAAAATATTAACAAAATAATAAATTGTTCTGACTTTTATACTTTCCAAATATTAGAATATAAAACTAAGACTAACATTTATATTTTTTATATTAAAATGTTAAACTTTTGAATTTTAGTCTTACTTTTTATATATTTTTCTAATTTTATTATATTTTAATTTATATTTTGTTATTATTATCGGGTCCTCATGAACAGTGGGGATCCGTGGGGATGGGGATGGGGAGGAAATGTCCTCTATAGGCGGGAATGGGGATGGGGACGGGGGACAATTTGAGAGGCGGGGACGGGGAGCGGTGGAGTACTCCCCGCACCCGCCCCGCCCCATTGCCATCCCTACACAAAATAACTTCTGGAGCCGAAATTTTGAAATTGAAGTTAAAACCTTTAATATCAAATTGGTGATTTTGCTATAGAGCACCAAATTTAATGATTCTTGAGCCTAAAATGCTCGAAATTCAATAAGGAATCAAAAAATGACGAATATTTTGTTTAGAAAAGCGTTGAAATGCAAAATACCATGAAAAAATAATTCACATTTCTAAAATAGGTTTTGGTTCTTATTTGTTCATTTGTCAACCAATTTGCGCCAAACCAATTGCGTTTAACACGCATTGAGTGAAGGAATTGAACTATAGCAAAACGTTTCAACGAAAATGTTGCAAACTCAAGAACAATGTGAATGAAAGTTTATGTTTTTCACATCGTTCTTGAATTTGCATCTTTTTGTTGAAACATTTTGCTATAGTGCAATTTTGCACTCAATATGAGTTGAACACAATTGGTTTGATACAAATTAGTTGCAAAATGAGTAAATATGAGTCAAAAACCTTTTATAGATGTGAATTGATTTTTTCATAGTGTTTGCGTTTTAATCACTTTTCTGAACAAAATGCTTGCAATATTCTGATTCATTGTTAAATTTCGAGCATTTTAGGCTCAAGAATCATTCAATATTTAGTGCTTTATAACAAAATCACATCGTTGAGATTTAATGTTTTTTTGAACTTCAAATTCAAAATTTCAGTTCCAGAAGTGATTTTGCGCATAAACATTTTCCTGAGCATAATTTTGGTTCCACTGAATTCTTTGCGAAACTTTATTCAAGCTAGAGTCTAGTTTTATTCAATTTAATTACATATTTCATGAGCTATTTAAGAAACAATAAATCAAACCGACACAAATATGAAAGATAAATGACTAAACTGATACAAATATGAAATATAAATGCCAAAGTAAAAAACAAAAGATAATGATAATTAATCAAACTAAAACTTTGATTGAAGGTAAACGACGACAACAAGTGCAATTTAGCCTAAAACAAAAGTTGTTAAGTTTTAAGAAAAAATTCATATCAATTGAGAGCAGCACACGCATGCAGATATATTACATGAAGATTCATTCAATTCATCTATATATTTAGAGAAACAAACAAATAAAAGACATTAATCAGATTATATACACAGTAATCACGAGATCAATACTATGTCCCAACTAATGAACAATTGATAACAGGCTTAGTTTCTCCATCAAAGAATGAAACATATACCATGCATCACATCACATCACATCACATATGATATTATAATGAAGTGGTGGGAAAAGAATGACGGATAATTAATTATTATATGATTTTCTCCATCACATAATAATAATAATTTAAACTAACAGAAGCATGCATAATATTAATTATCGATGAGCATGGCGTTCAGAATTAATAAATGACTGAATAGCGCCAGAAAGGTTGGTAACAGCGGCGACAAGGGTGGCGAGACCCTGCCGGTGAGTCTCATTCCGACTTTCCTCCATTTGAAGCCTCCTTTGTTCCAGTTCAATCAGTTCACGATGCCTTTTCTCCTTCTTCTCCTCACAATTCCTTAGAGCTTGTGCTAACACTGATGCACTTCGCATTATGCTTGAACCAAGGTTCCTAACTTTCCTACGTTTAGTTTCTGATCCGCCACCCTCCTCCTCCTCCTCTTCCTCCTCTTCTTCTTCCTCACCGTGCTCCGAGTCTGCAGATGATTCCGATCTCTCTACATATATTACACAAATTGTATTCATAATGTCACACGACATGAAATGATCAAGTAAATGATTGGTGTTCAATATCTACTGCATTTGTTAGTAACTAATCAATACTGGGGAACCTCAGTCGGTCCATATGTTTCCCTTCTCTCAACATAGCTTTTGTAACACTCAAAATTCGAGTCCAAAGTACCAAAGGCATGAAATAAAAAACAAAAGTGTGCATAAAATAAAATAAAAATGATCCCCAAACAAAAATAAATAAATGATTTTTTATATAGTAAGTGTTTCTGGAGCTGAATATAAAAAAGAGAAGATGGAATTAATGAGTATTTAATGTGCATGAGTACTTTGTTATGACTTATGAGATGGCATTGGTCAATGCATTGGGTACGTGGAAAAGTGATGACAAACAATTTTTTAACTTGGAGCAAGATTTGATTTTGTTGTTACTAGTAAGGATTAAGGATTATGTTAATGATTACACCCAGAGGGATTAAGCAACTCAGAATCTAGTTTCTTGGACAGCCCACAAAATCCACGACAATCATGAGGTGGGTACCCTTTCACAACACACTGGTATGCATAATTGTACTGTAGTCTATACATCCCTTTTTCCTTAATTTTTGTAAAACTAAAAAATAAAATTAAGAAGAAAAAAAAAAAGAGAGCAAATTTCCAAAGTTTTTTTAAATGGGTAACAGAATCTTTGTTCAGTGTAGACCAACGTGGTCTAAGATATGCTAATGCCATCAATTTACCGCATTTATCCTCATGCACCGTTAGATACAAACTACAGTTTTGATCACACGGTCAGAAAAGTTTCGTATTTTAAATAGCATGGAGGTGACTGTACTATATAAAAATAAAAAAAAAAGATGAAAAATGGGTCCCATTAATTCAGTATGGCAGGGTTTACAGAACCTGCAAGTTTGACCGATAACCCACACACAACACAGCATCCAAAAATTGTCAAAAAAGAAAAAATAAACTTAAAATAAAAAAAATGCAGCACATTGATGATTCTGATTTATTACCTGAAACTGCCGGAGTAGTGGAGCTAGTCGGAGCATGCGACGGAGGAGGAGGAGGAGGTGGTGGTGGTGGAGGAGGAGGAGGAGGAAGAGAAAGAGGAAGTTGTGTTTGAAGTGGTTGTGGTGTTGAAGAGACTAATGTGACAACGTTAACCCCTTGTTGTGGTGTTCTTTGAGATTGTCTCCTTTGAAGAACTTGACTAATAGCCTGATAGATATCAAAAAGCATGTTGGAAGGTAGATTATGTTCTTTACGTTGTTGTTTGTTGAGAGACCAATAAGAAGGGAAGTGAATAACGTTGTTGTTAGAAGAAGTAGAAGATTCTGATTTAGATTCAAAATCACGAACCTTTTTGTAATCACGAAGCAAGTTATCCCATTTATCATTACATTGATTCTGACTTCTTAAACAACCATGATTCCAACAATAATTTTCAACCCATTTCCATCTTAACTCACCACTGGTTCTGCTAATTGTAGTAGTGTTGGTGTTACTACCACTTGGGTCTTGTTGTTGTTGTTGTTGTTGTGGGGTTCTTAGTCTACGCTCATCATCTAGTTTCTTTGCAGTTATGAGGATGAGTGTTTCTTGGATAGTCCAGTTACCTTTACGGTATTCTCTGGCTAATGGGGGTGGTGCGGTGGTGGTGGTGGTGGTGGTGCCGCCGTGGATTATGAGTGGTTGTTGATGGTGTGGGTCGGGTATGATTGGTGGTGGTGGTAATGGAGTAGTGGAAGGGTCAGACATTGTTTTGATTTGGCATCAATGAGATAGATACTTTCAGTTTGGGTTTGTTTGTTTGTTTTGTGGAATGTGTTTGTTTTGTTTGTGCAGAAGCAAGAGAGTGAAATGAAATGAGAGTGGAGAAAATTTGTATGGTAAAAAAGGAGTAGGTGAATGATTGACAGCATTTGGTTATCGATTGCTGCCACGTGCGGAGTTTTTTTCCTTCCTTGCACGTGCCTCCACTATGTGCTTAGACCTCAATAAACACTAAGCACACACTATCTCTAATTACTATATCTTCATCTTCTTTAACACACATTTTAAAAAAATTAATTAGTAATCTAGATTTCATAAAAAATTATAGGCTTAACTGTAAAAACAAAAGTTTTAAAATGCCCCTTACAAATATAAACTGTTTACGGTTACCCTCTGCTGTTAGATTATGTTGACAGCGTTAAGTGTAGAATGGGTATAAACCTGTTTATTTGTTATCCCCGCATCGTCGTTCTGATTTACACTGCAGAGAGGGGTAACTAGAAACACTTATTATTTGCAAGGGGCTTTTTAAAAAGTTTGTTTTTACAGGGGGTAAATGAATTATGCTGATATTTGCAGGGAGGTAAATGATATTTAAGCCAAAATTATAAACTAACTATAAAACTGATGGCAACAGTATAGAAGAATTGAATAGTTAATTTTGATGAACTAACTTCAAAATGATAGATTTATGTTTGGAATAATATTTTAAAAGTGTTTAACTAATTTGTTGGGTTCAAATCCAACTTTGGCATACAACAGTGTTAAATCTCTTGAGGAAGAGTTTTGCTGCTCATTGTGGTTCTGTCCGGCTCAAGGGATTAGTCTCTGGAGTTGCGCGTAGAGAATATCCAGTTTATATCAAAAAATAATAATATTTTAAAAGTTGACTTGGAAGAATTGATTTCGTTTTGATAATAAATTGTAACTAGATTTTTGTTACAGAAAGTTTATGTGAGTTGGGGTGTAGGCCTCGCAAGGGTTAGGGCAGACCTCAAAGTTCAACAAGTGCTAAAAGAAATACTTACGTATCACCACCAAATAGATCTTCACTCTGGCGGTAAGAGTTTAACTCACACCCTCGTCTGGTATGAATAACCTCCTTACCAACCGAACCAACATTCATTGACCTAAAATTACTTTTGATTTGTAATCACCTTCGCTTGTAGGTAGTGGCGGGTGCAAAAAAAATTAAACGCACATCCCTAAAAATATAATAAATATAAACAACTTAAACGTAGTTTAAATAAATAGATTCTACAACTCTTAGAGCATCCTCAATGGAGAATCCCCAATTGAGTTCTTATAGGTCACACATGCACACGTCACTTATTTATAATTTTTTAATATAGTATTTATATAAGAATTTCATGTCTCCAATAGAGAAATTCAACAAAATTTACTAAATTGGCTCCAATAGTAACTTTTATCTAAAATTTTATTGAAAATTAAAAGTGTGGATCATGTAAAAGAGGAGAGAGATGACTTCCTATTTAAGAACTTCGTCCCAATAGGCACCCATTATTTTTTCTTCACAATGGAGATACTTATTAAATCTCACTTCTTAAGAGGTAAGAAGTCCCCATGTGGATGCTATTAATTGTCCTCTATGTGAATTCATATTTTGAAAACAATGTATAATGAGTTCAACGCCAGTGATATTAAATACGTCTCTCTAAATTTTGTCAGTATGGTGCATTAAACTGATGCAAAATTAGGGACTTGAGTGCAATACTAGGGGCTTGGGTATAAAAATATTTTTAGGGTGTGCTAATTTTTTTTAATTGGGGTGTTGGTGCTAATTTTTCCCCCACTGTGTAGTTGACCACTTTTTTTTTGTCAAATATGCAATATTTAATTGGACACGAACAAATGCCACACAAATATTATACAGAATGTATGTCATTAGCTTACACGGAAGCATCATCAAGTCCTCTGAGGGACAAATACGAATCAGGTATAGCTGAAACTCTAAAGATAACATTAAGTCTATGAGCAACATCTGAGCCAAACTAGATATACTAAACTAACTTAATTAAGGCTTAATAAAAACATAATAAACTCTAAAGACCAACAAAACAGCCAGTCCACTAGGTTTACCACAATCAAGCAACCAAAATACCCTTCTCTTATCTCAACCTCCCGGCAAGGTATCAGAGAAAAAACCAGCCACCCAACAAGGCAACTGAAACTTTATAAGCCATCACAAAGCAGCATTGATAGTCACTACCTCCAAAAAGCATACCCACAAAGAATGAGTAGGGGGGAGACGATCACACGACCAAGGGTACTATTTATTGAGAAGTGGCAGCCACGCGAGATTAAAGCACTCTAAGGCAGAAAGATGAACGCTTTGTTGGCAGCCACAACACTCAGCTCGATACACAGAACTCACCACCGGTAATGAGCCAAAACCCCAAAAGAATTACGACCAGATTACCCGCACCAACAATAAGCAAAATAGGAGACTTCCTAACGCCAAGCTCGAGTCCCACGAATTTGGTACAGGAGGTAAGACAAAGAAGTCCAAAGTTACCTCGCATTTGAAGGCCAACTGGCCCCGAGGACAAAAACTCAATAATTGAGAGCTTAAGAGGATTGATGAGATCTGGTAGCCTGGTAAGGAGTTCCAAGGTTGTTGGTTACAGTACATACAAGCGAAATGTAGCGAGAAGAGAGTTGTGAGGGGAAATTTCATACAAATTGCAAGGGAAGAGGCGAGCAGCAACACATGACGATGGAGGAGGAAGGTGGAGGACATGTGGGTGAGGAGGGGGATTAATGGTTGCGTTTTTGGGTTCTGAGGAGGTTAGGGAAATCGAGTTGAAGGAGGGAGCAAAGGGTGGAAATCGCAATCGCAACATGTTGGAAGAAGAAATGAGGCGGTGATTGTGGAGGTTTGAAGAGCTGAGCGGCGCTGCTAATGGCAACTGGGATCTAGTTGTTCTAGGTAAGAGGAGGCGTCGTAAGGGAGCCAACAAAACCCTAGCAGAGAAAGTCTCTAGGGAACGCTCAATCCATTTTTCCTTGTAGCCGCCACTTAGAGCTCAGGTGGATCTGCCCTTATTTGTGGGCTTGAACTGAGAACTAATTTTATTTAGTGCAAAAAATTCTTCCATCCAATATAATTGATTCTACTCACCATAAAATAAGTTTCAAATATATTTGGATGTAGAACCCACAAACACAAATTCACTTCTTATGCCAATCTACCATGTTTACATACAAAGGCTTCGTTTGCCGCAATTTTCTCGACCCCATTAAGAGTGTGTTTTGTCGTATTATAAAATATCATCAAGTATACCGAATCGTATAAGTAATAAAGTAATAAGAAAATATCATCTCCACGAGGATTGCAATTATTTACGCAACACGACAAAATTGTTAAAATTCTATTTGTGACGAAGTAAAGATTAAGGTGTTTAATTTTGTACTCAACTTTAATATAAAGATGACTCGGGGTAGAATCCCTTTGTTCCACCTTTAAGTATGTGAATTTAATGGCAATGCAAGCAACTGCGATAATAAGAAGTTCTAATCCACAATTCTAAATTAACGAAAATTGCTTTTCTATTAATCACTATGATTTGGTCATCAACCCTAATTCCTTAGGCCTTGATTAATCAAATCATGCATAAAGTTCAAGAACTCATGCAAACTCATACCACAAGGAGAATATTCCTATGTCTTATTAGATATGTCCAATAATACCAAAATAGATTTTAAATTCAATTTCCTAAAAGAACTCAAACCAAGTTCAATCTAATATTCCTATCTAGTAGCACACTGAGGTCTTGATATTCAGTTGTCGCTCTGTTTTTATTTAGTTGTTGTTTTTGTCAAGTGTCATTATTTGAGGACAAACAATGATTTAAGTTTGAGGTGTGATAACTCTTATTTATAAGAGTTATTTATGCTTTCTTGACTTAAATCAAGGAGAGTTTTTAAGTAATATTGTTGTTTAATGTAAAAGAGGGCTAAAAATTGATTAAGTGGCCATTTGACACTTTGATGCCCCTTGTTGTTTTTTAATTTGTTTGTTCAGAATGCTTCAGCATTAGATGCTATAGCATTGCGGTCCTGCAACAGAGGAGAGACAAAACACTGTCGCGCTTAAAAAGCGACTTTTGCTTTATGTCAAATTAGCAAAAATCAAGTGGATAATGTAGTCTCTTGCAAGCCACTAACCAAGTTGCTATATAGGGACACTTGTCCACTTTCAAGTGGAGATGAAAAGTGGATGGTTTGTGACATGTAACACCCATTTTCTACCCTCATATTACGTGTCATTTATCAGAGTAATTCTTTCTCAAAAATAAAATTTGTTTTAATTGATAGAAAAGAAATGTTCTGACTTGAGAAAAACTCATCAAATATGCACTTTTCAAATTGGTGCAATCAAACATCATTTATGGAAAATTCCATCCTCATAAACACATTCGCAAATGGCCTAAACACCGACTCACCAAATACTCTCAAACACGTCTCAATGTAACAAATAAAAATCAAGCATACAACTACTAAATAAATTATCCAACTCCACGCCCTAGGTGTTACAAAGATCGTAGAGAGCGACACAACAATACATCCCAAAAACTAAAAGAATAAGGCAGCAAGTCCTTCACTCGCGGGTACCTGCAGCGTTGCCACAATAGAGCAACATTCCAAGCAGAAGGGGTGAGAATTTCAAAGGAACATAATCAGATACACAATAGAGTAATGAGAAGGGACAATCACAAGGTATCATCACCAAATCATAATTACACAACACCAGCTCAAATCACAACAAAGACCACTCACGCTTATTTTTATGTATGAAAATGCAACCCACACGCGGGCATATGCATGATGGTACCATATCATCTTTAAAAACCACTCAAGGCATATCTTCATTATAGAAGAAAACCACTCAAGGCATAACATCATCAATATAAGTCATAGTATGCACATGCCATGAGATCCTATAACACATGTGCAATTCAACCAACACTCACTCTGGGTACTCATCATCATCATCATAAAATAAATAACCACTCAAGGTATGTCATCATAAAACACTCGTAGAGTGTATTAAATCATTCACATCACAATCATTAAATAACACATCATCATAAAACACTCGTAGAGTGCATTAAATCATTCACATCACAATCATTAAATAACACATCATCATCGATCACTCATAGTATGAACCGACACATTCATCAACATCATATAGTCACGTCATCATAAGCATGTATATATATACATTACGGTTATCTTTTAGTTTTGTGGGTTATAAAATAGTAAACTGATTGACTATGGGATTACTCAGGTAACTGGTACTACTCGCAAGAGGCATTGGCCACATTTGCAATGCTCTCAGTGATGCCCTTGTAAATACACCAGTGAAAGAAATTCTGGCCTTAGTGGTAAACCACAGTCTAGCCATAGTCAAGGAGTACACTAGTAGTATAACCTCTTACAGCAATTCAATCATAAAATAAACTCAGAAAATTCGATCCTCGTCTAGCAACAAAATTTGAGAAAACAGTATCAATTTAGTAACAAAAACAACCACTTATATTTTTGAAAAACCGCACTATATATTCATAAAACAGCATCAATTTAGTGACAAAAACAACAACTTATATTTTAAAAAAACGGCACTATAGTTTCGCAAAACAGCATCAATTTTAGTGGCAAAAACAACAACTTATATTTTAAAAAAAACTGCACTATAGTTTCGCAAAACAACATCAATTTTTAGTGGCAAAAACAAAGAACTTATATTTAAAAAAAGCGCACTATAGTTTCAAGCAAAACAACATCAATTTTTAGTGGGCAAAAAAAAGAACTTATATTTAAAAAAACTCGCACTATATATTCGTAAAACAACAACCTTCTCTATTTTATAAACAACCAAACAAAGCAACTTTAATTTGTGAAAACAAGCAACACATCTATAATGAAAAAAATACAAAGTGACCCCAAGACTCAATTTACTAAAACACGCTATACTTCACGTCTCAACTCCATCTCAAATTACTCAATTCACACGCTCTCATCACCATATATTTAAATTGACTCTAACCCCATAAAATCACCCATCACATACGCAATTTATATTAAAACACATGACAACATCAACAATCATCAAGCAACATCAAGAAACTCCACAAAACACATCACAATACGCAATTTATACCAAACCACATACTCAATTATACTCAATCATAGATAATCACATGACAACCTCAACAATCCTCAAACAACGTCAAGAAACCCCACAACACCCATCATATACCCAATTATGTTAAATGAAACGCTCACCCTTACCTCTATTGACGTAAGCTCCAAATCATGAAGAATGAGACACGAACACGAACTCACGAACGAACACGAGCGAACGAACGGCTAAGAATGACCGAATGACGTCTCACCGGAAAATAGGTCCGACGTCAACTTCACGAAACGAACAAAAGACTAGTGCTTCTCGAAGGTTTCGACGCGAGGAATCCAAAAACGGTGTCCGCTTTCTCCAAACGAAGACTGTGGTGACCGGAAAAGCCAATAAACAGCTCGCCCGTGGTGTTTGAAGGTTATGAAGCGATGGTTCGTTTGCCTAAACGGAGGTCGAAACAGATTTGCGAGATGATTTGAGAAGGGTGGTGAAATTTCGGCTCAAACGGCGATCAAATGAATGAGTTCTAGAGGAAGGAAGTTTGGAAGCGTGAGGTTTTGGAGTCGATGCGTTTCACGCAGACTTTTGCGAAGGAGAAGAAGAACGCGCACCGGGTCGGTTTTCGGGTTGGGGTCGCGCGTTCGTCAGGGTACCGCGCGCGTTTGGGCTTAAGTGACTCGGTGGTGGGGTGCGCTTAGTGTTGCGCCCGAAAAATCCGGTTTGGGACTTTTCGGTTTGACAACGTTTGAAAATCGATGAGAGCCGCCACCAATATTTATTTAGGAAAACATTGAAAAAACCTTTTTAGGAAAGCGGGTGGTCTTTCAAAACTTAGAGATGTAGGTTCGGGGTCGGTTGCGCATGGGAAGGTATTAGCACTTCACACGCCCTTTCTACCGAAAGGGAACCATTAATTTGATGTGGTTTTGAAATGTTTGATTTGAAATACATTGTTCTATTTATTTTTCTTTTCTTTTTGAGAAATCACTTTATTGAAAACGGGAAAAAGGGGTGTTTTGGTATCTTTGAAAAGCGGAACAAGACAAAGATTTTGAAAAAGCGTGCTTGACGACAGAACCTGGCCCTACGTGACCTCACCGGTGAGGATCAAAGCAACGTAGTTCTTGTTTTTATGGGTTTTTAAAGGTGTGCTTGACGGGACATGAACCCGGTCCTCACGTACCCTCACGGTGAGGATCAAAGCAACGTAGTTCTCGCGTTTTTGCGTGAAAAGCGGCTTTGTGATTTTTGAAAGTGCTTTTGGAGTTTTTGAAATAAGACTCGAGTGTTCGCGAACACCAAACAAGCAAAGGCTTCGAGTGGCATTCGGTATTAACTCGAAGAAAAGAGAGTTGGAACCGGTAATCAAACAAGCAATGGCTTCGAAGTGATTACAAGCGACAACGTCGTATTATTCTTTTGAAAATAGTTTTGAAAAAGGTGGTGAGCTAATAGCTCGTGTTATTTTGGAAGTTTGAATTAGTTGTTTTTGTTGTTTAATTAATGTGTGGGAGTTTTCATGATAGCCAAACAAGCAAAGGCTTCGAGTGACTACCACTAATAGCTCCTCATTAACGATCAAACAACAAACAGCGACTTCGAGTGATGGTTAATGATTTTTATTTAGAAAAATGCCTTAGGTTTTCTTATTAAAAAACATAGGATTTCATGCTTGAAAAGAAATATAACATTTCAAATCCTTCTTACAAGTCAAAAGCTCAAAACAACCATTGGGACACAAGCAAAGCAATCAAAAGAGTATTTACAATTTGCCATGAACAATTGGGTGCACAATGATACAAGTATATGAGTGCAAGAGTATGCAATTATGGAATGCAAAATACAACATTATTGAATGCATGAACATTTAATTTATGAAAAGGAAAAAAACATGATATTAATGCATGAACATTTAATTTATGAGATGCAAAACATGATATTAATATATGCATGAGTAAACTTGAAAAGATATGGATATAAATGAATGCATGAACATGTAGGCATAAACCTAAACTAACATAGGAAATTGCCAAATGGGCATCTAGCAAGGCATTTTTATTCAAGCTAAAAGTTCAAGAAAACAAAATAGTGACTTAAACCTCCAAGCCTAAAACCCTAATCCCAAGAACACACATTAGGAACCAAAACCGAAAAATCAAAACCCTAACACTATAGAATATGCAATGGGAACTTTATTCAATGAGATGGGCTCATGGCCTAAACCAAGTATGCAAAGAAAACTTTGAACATTGAGCAAAACTATGATTAATTCACAAGAACTATTAAAAAAATGAAGTAGAGAATAGAATGACAATTTATACAAGGTTGAATCCCTTCTTGCAATCTTCACCACTTGAATGGAATGCACTAGGCATGTAGTGAGAATCACTTTGCAAGATCATCAACAAGTGGACAACAACAATAACTAGACTACAAGAACACATAAACTATTAAACTATGAAATAGATTGAATCCTTTCTTGCAATCTTCATCACTTGAATGAAATGCACTAGGCATGTAGTGAGAATCACTTTGCAAGATCATCAACAAGTGGACAACAACACAACTAGACTACAAGAACACATAAACTATTAAACTATGAAATAGATTGAATCCTTTCTTGCAATCTTCACCACTTGAATGGAATGCACTAGGCATGTAGTGAGAATCATTTTGCAAGATCATCAACAAGTGGACAACAACATAACTAGACTACAAGAACACATAAACTATTAAACTATGAAATAGATTGAATCCTTTCTTGCAATCTTCACCACTTGAATGGAATGCACTAGGCATGTAGTGAGAATCATTTTGCAAGATCATCATTAACTAAACAATAATATAGCTAGACTACAAGAACACATAAACTATTAAACTATGAAATAGATTGAATCCTTTCTTGCAATCTTCACCACTTGAATGGAATGCACTAGGCATGTAGTGAGAATCATTTTGCAAGATCATCATTGACTAAACAATAATATAGCTAGATCATAAACATATCAACTATGAAATAAATTGAATCCTCTCTTGCAATCTTCACCACTTGAAGGAAATGCACTAGGCATGTAGTGTGAATCACTTTGCAAGATCATCAATAAACAAAAGGTAAACTAAAACACAGAAATAATGAGCACATAAACTAATATATTAAACAAAAGTCATTTCTAGCTCTCTTCACTACTAAGATCAAAGTGCACTTGGCACTAGTAGGAATCATAGAGCCAAATCCACAACAACTTACTAAAGAAGAATACCAACAACAAGATTTAAACAAAGAAACAACAAAAATCAATTTTGAAGACATTTTAATCATGTATATGCGAAACCTTGCTCCATTTTATTTAACAAGAAAACTCAAAAATTAACATGAAAACAACACTAATCAACTTGTTTTAGGGTGAGACAACAAATCTCACCCCTCAACCACAACAAACTACATTGAAAAGATGATGCTATGCGAAAGGAATGAGGAAGAAAATGAGCTTCAATGCAAAATATTTGGAGATGATGCAAAGAGGGTTATGGATTTTACCTTTTCTCTAAAATGGAAGAGAAAATTGAAGAAATGGAGGGGAGAAAAAATGCAAGAGGGCTTCGGCCTTGCAAGAGAAGGAAGGAGATAAAGGTGGTGTGATGAACTCCTTGAGTGAGAAAGGAAGGTTAAGGGTGTGAGATGTGGATTCAAGGTGTTTTGGTGGATGAAGGTGAAGTAATGGAGGAGGGGGAAGGAGGAGAAGGCTTCGGCCTAGAGGGTGGAGAGGAGGAGAAGTATAATGCTTGGTTTTCTTGAAGGTGAGAATGATAGCCAAAGATTGGTGAAGAGAGGAGGTGTGAGCTATTTATAGGGATTTTGAGGCCTTAGGGCATTTAGGACTTTTTGCTTTGATTGGGCTCTAGGATTGGATCTTAATTTTGAATGGATGGTTAGGATTGTTGGTCACATGGATCAAGGGTATTTAGAAAACACAAGTGTGTGAGAGAAATGGGTGAAGGTGGCGCATAAAAGGAGGAAAAAAGGGAAATTTATGAACAAAAAAATCTAATTTGGGAATGGTGATTTTTGTAAAATAGGGTTAAGGGTATTTTGGTGAGGGAATGTTCTCAAAAAGGTAAGATGGGGTTTTTTTTGGTGGGAAGGTTAGTGTAAGTGCATGGGTTAATTTACCAAAAGAGGCAACATTGAGGATATGATCAAATTAAAACTTGGTGAGTAAGTAATGGAGTGTGTAGAAGCTTCTTGAGGGAAATAGAGAGAGGGAGGGACGCATGATCAGCTGATCATGAAGGGAAAAAATAAAAAAACTTGCTTTTTTTGTTATTTTGTCTTATTGAGGACACTTCCTCCTTTTATTTTTGAATTTTGAATCTTTTGGGCATGTAATTGAGAGTGCACCTATTAAAAACATGTCACATATTTTTGGACACCATGAAATAACCTCCCTAATTATTCTAGACAATTAAAATTGTCACTTAATTAATTGGGGAATTTTTAATGGTCTTTTGGCATTTTTTATGCACTAAAAATAGGAAAAATGCATGTTTAATTATTTTGGACTAGGAATTTCTCTCCAAAAATTGTACAAAAATTATTTTGGATGGAATAAAAATGTATTTTTGTGGATGTATATTTTTAACAAGAAAAATCATCCTGTTGTGAAAAATGACCAAAATGCCCTTTACCCTAAAAGGTCCTAATTTGCTCAAAAATGCATTTTTATTCTAAACATGATCCTAAAAACTCTTGGATGACTTTTAAAACTCTAAAATGCATGCCAAGCCTTAATTTATTTATTTTTGGTTGAAAATTAGGGTGTTGACCTAAGCCGGACAAAATTGGGGTATGACACTTAGCACCCAGGAGAGGGTGTATGCAAGTAAAACAGCCCAAAACTCCTTTTTAAATACTTTTAGAGCCCAATATCACTATAACTATTATTTTAACACCTCAATAGACCAAAATAACTCCTTAAATAAATAATATCTCTCACACTAGCATTTAATAGAAATAGAATAAATATATAATATTATTAATCTTATAATACCAATAGCGTATAAAAATACCGTATTTTTATTTCTAATATTTTTCCACAATCTAATCCCCAACAATTTATTAAATAAATATCTAGTAATCTTTGGGGCGTTACAACTCTCCCCACTTAGAATGTTTAGTCCTCGAAACTCACCGACCAAAACTAAACCTCCCGCTAACAAACTATGACCATCTAGACAAGCTGGTGCTATCTATCCGGTGATTATCATTTCATTGATTCTGCGTGGTGAGTGATTTGGCGGCCGTCCCTCCTACTTCTTCACCGGGTAACTCAAGAAGCGATAACTGGACTCAACCATACAAACTCAACTCAAGAGACGACTAAGCCATCCTCATCGGACTCAACAGCTATAAACAACAACGCGTTCACATCAAAGTTCACAAGCTCAACTAATCACTCACGGTCACATGACACGTAACACAAATCGGGGTCACGGGTACCCCAACGAGGATCACTCTTAGTAGTCAAGACAATGAAACATCTTAACACCGGTGAGCAAGGTTAGTCTACACGCGACTCAAAGATACGACGTTAATGCGAAATCAAGAACATGCTATCAGAATAATTCCTATTATACTTTACACTACGCTTTCACTAATTCGTAAAGTCGAGGTAATAGTGTTGAATTAACCACATGGCAAATTCATGCGAGCCCCCAACTACAAACTAATCCAGCAGAACTCACAAAACAAGCAAAAATATCGATCATAAAAGTTAATGTCTTAGAAAGGTTAACATGTAGGCATCATGGTCACTTTCATTAAACTAGCGTGTACTTCTAAATAATTACAATGTTATTTCACTAAGCTTTTCTGAAAAGAATTAGAACATATAATTTTATCAAGGCAAATTATTTGCACGATTTCAATTATAATCAACTCAAGACACGTGGAAAATATTCCTAACGTCTAACTTTAGCAGTGTTATACATAAACTTGAGCCCCGATATAACTAGAACAACATATAATCTATCAACTCATGTGATATTTGCATTCTCCTATTTATAAAATTCGTCTTGTCCTACTTTAATTTAATCTTCATTCTCTCATCTATAAAATTTACCTCGCTCTATTTAATCCAATCCCGCTATCTTAAAAACCAAACATTACAGCTCTGTAGCTAACAAAATTTCAGCTTACGCATTCACACAAAAAGACTAAGGTCATTTTCAAACAGTCTCTCCAATAACTAAGTCCCACTGTACAAGGTCTTGCTAGATAGCAAAATACTACAATTAATTACGGTCATAACAAAGCGGCTTCCTAAAAATGTATCTTCCTACCATTCAACCTTAATCCTTACACACTACTCGTTTAGGTATCGCTCAAGTATTGACCGAATCATTATACCCACACTTACTACACTTGTTATTGTATGTTACTATACTAGCATACCCCAACTAGGATTAATATACTCCTACAACCTTTACATCGATTTACAAAATTGGGGAAATCATGGTACTAACTCCCCCCCCTATTCCTTCTTGTTAACCATAGCTTGCTTTGGATTATTTTTCAATCTCATCACTTTATTGGGGCGGTTTTCTTGCGGACCAAAAATTATTCTACTCCTTTGGCAAATCCATAATCTCTAATTTTAAATATAAATCACTTTTATAATACTAGATTCTACTCAAAATAAGACAACTACAACTATAAATTATCCACTTATTATATTTGCACCTAAACCTCTATTCCACATTATTGTCCAATCTCAAGGTATCATAAATCATAAACCTTAAATGCAGTATAGCAATCAATTAACATACATCATTTTATTGCAAAAATAACTCCCTCAAGTTGTACGAAAAGCATCTCCAAAAGGAAACTCGAATAACGGAAGCTAAACAAGTATACTACAAATGCACAATGGGTTCAAACTCCACTAAAATACATACAGAGACAAACAAACGACTACATCCGAGAGGGCTACAAAACCAAAGTTAATCAACTTATCATATATGATTACAAAAATCCAGAAAGAATAGCAACATTACTTTACATCCTAGGAGCACAAAATCACTAACATGCTTGCATACCTTACAGCAGACTCATCAATTAGTTACAAACTATCAAAAAGAATATAATCAAACTACAAATACAACAACTTGAAGGAAACTATTTTTTTTTTTTTTTTTTTAAAACAAACTAGAACACAGCAACACAAACACAAAGAACTCCCACAACAAGCACCATGTAAAAGAATAATCTTTAACCGTCACTTACTTATTGACTAGCGTTCTGCACCTGCACTAGTTCTTTTATTAATATACTAACATATATCTATAAAGTTAAGCATACCTTTACAACCTTAGTCCAATTAGCAAATACTAATACTAATAAATAACATCCTAGTAATATTACCACACCCAAGTACTTCTCTTTAACTATATATAGCATGATTTGGACCTTCTATCAATTTCATTACTAGTGTGGAAATGTTTGTTTGCACACCACAATTCATATTATAGGTCCTTCAACATTTCTAACTATAATTCATAGTCAGAAACATGAATCACTACTTCACCTTATATTGACATCTCTAAACACCAAAAGAATAAAACAATCGTAAGTTATCATTCGCCACATCAATTCAAGGCTCTTAACAAAACAAGAATTCTAATAATTCTATCCGCTCGTAATTTCAAAGAATTAAACCGAGAGCACAAAATATCACGACAAAATCAACGTTATTTTGTCACACAACTATTTCATTATAATCTATATAGAAGTTAGAAATACTAAAATAGAGATGGAATTGGGTCTAAGGCTAACACCTCTACCCACAACCATTGTTGTACCCATGAGTAAGGTAATCTTCCCCTTACAAATCAAAGAGTTCATCTAACACATCACATCCCCTTGAAGATTTAACCAACTAAACTAGTTAGTTTCACGACTTTCAAGAATCAAACAAACAAGACATTCAACTCTATTCAGAGTTCACACATCGGAAGACATAACGAGATAATACAAATGGTCCTGGTTAGAACCAACTCGCACTACAACACAAACAACAGCTTAGGAATAAAAGACTCTACGACCAGGACAACTTGGTGGACAGACCGAATCGCTCCGATACCACTAATGTAACACCCCCTTTTCTACCCTCATATTACGTGTCATTTATCGAGTAATTCTTTCTCAAAAATAAAATTTGTTTTAATTGATAGAAAAGAAATGTTACAAACTTGAGAAAAACTCATCAAATATGCACTTTTCAAATTGGTGCAATCAAACATCATTTATGGAAAATTCCATCCTCATAAACACATTCGCAATGCACTAAACACCGACTCACCAAATACTCTCAAACACGTCTCAATGTAACAAATAAAAATCAAAGATACAACTACTAAATAAATTATCCAACTCCACGCCCCTAGGTGTTACAAAGATCGTGAGAGCGACACAACAATACATCCCAAAAACTAAAAGAATAAGGCAAAGCAAGTCCTTCACTCGCGGCACTACTGCTGGCGTTGCCACAATAGAGCAACATTCCAAGCGAGAAGGGTGAGAATTTCAAAGGAACATAATCGGATACACAATAGAGTAATGAGAAGGGACAATCACAAGGTATCATCACCACATCATAATTACACAACACCACTCAAATCACAACAAAGACCACTCACGCTTATTTTTATGTATGAAAATGCAACCCACACGCGGGCATATGCATGATGGTACCATATCATCTTTAAAAACCACTCAAGGCATATCTTCATTATAGAAGAAAACCACTCAAGGCATAACATCATCAATATAAGTCATAGTATGCACATGCCATGAGATCCTATAACACATGTGCAATTCAACCAACACTCACTCTGGGTACTCATCATCATCATCATAAAATAAATAACCACTCAAGGTATGTCATCATAAAACACTCGTAGAGTGTATTAAATCATTCACATCACAATCATTAAATAACACATCATCATAAAACACTCGTAGAGAGTGCATTCGTCATTCACATCACAATCATTAAATAACACATCATCATCGATCACTCATAGCATGAACCGACACATTCATCAACATCATATAGTCACGTCATCATAAGCATGTATATATATACATTACGGTTATCTTTTAGTTTTGTGGGTTATAAAATAGTAAACCGATTGACTATGGGATTACTCGGTAATCGGTACTACTCAAGAGGCATTGGCCACATTTGCAATGCTCTCGGTGATGCCCTTGTAAATACACGATGAAAGAAATTTCGCCTTAGTGGTAAACCACGGTCTAGCCATAGTCAAGGAGTACACTAGTAGTATAACCTCTTACAAAGAATTCAATCATAAAATAAACTCGTAAAATTCGATCCTCGTCTAGCAACAAAATTTGAGAAAAGCAAAGATATCAATTTAGTAACAAAAACAGCCACTTATATTTTTGAAAAACCGCACTATATATTCATAAAACAAAGATCAATTTAGTGACAAAAACAACAACTTATATTTTAAAAAACAAGACTATAGTTTCAAAAACAAAGATCAATTTTAGTGGCAAAATAAAGAACTTATATTTTAAAAAAAGCGCACTATAGTTTTCGCAAAACAAAGATCAATTTTTAGTGGCAAAACAAAGAACTTATATTTAAAAAAAGCGCACTATAGTTTCGCAAAACAAAGATCAATTTTTAGTGGCAAAAACAAAGAACTTATATTTTAAAAATCGCACTATATATTCGTGAAACAACAACCTTCTCTATTTTATAAACAACCAAACAAAGCAACTTTAATTTGTGAAAACAAAGAACACATCTATAATGAAAAAAACACAGACCCCAAGACTCAATTTACTAAAACACGCTATACTTCACGCCTCAACTCCATCTCAAATTACTCAATTCACACGCTCTCATCACCATATATTTAAATCGACTCTAACCCCATAAAATCACCCATCACATACGCAATTTATATTAAAACACATGACAACATCAACAATCATCAAGCAACATCAAGAAACTCCACAAAACACATCACAATACGCAATTTATACCAAACCACATACTCAATTATACTCAATCATAGATAATCACATGACAACCTCAACAATCCTCAAACAACGTCAAGAAACCCCACAACACCCATCATATACCCAATTATGTTAAATGAAACGCTCACCCTTACCTCTATTGACGTAAGCTCCAAATCATGAAGAATGAGACACGAACACGAACTCACGAACACACGAACGGAACACGGCTAAGAATGACCGAATGACGTCTCACCGGAAAATAGGTCCGACGTCAACTTCACCGAAACGAACAAAAGACTAGTGCTTCTCGAAGGTTTCGACGCGAGGAATCCAAAAGCGGTGTCCGCTTTCTCCAAACGAAGACTCGTGGTGACCGGAAAAGCCAATAAACAGCTCGCCTGTGGTGTTTGAAGGTTATGAACAGTGCTCCGTTTGCCTAAACGGAGGTCAGAAACAGATTTGCGAGATGATTTCGAGAAGGGTGGTGAAATTTCGGCTCAAACGGCGATCAAATGAATGAGTTCTAGAGGAAGGAAGTTTGGAAGCGTGAGGTTTTGAGTCGCCGCTGCGTTTCACGCGCTTCTTCTTGCGAAAAGGAGAAGAAGACGCGCGACCGGTCGGTTTCTGGGTTGGGTCGCGCGTTCGTGGGTGTTGTTACGCAGCGTTTGGGCTTAAGTGACTCGGTGGTGGGGTGCGCTTAGCACCAGAGAGAGGGTGTATGCAAGTAAAACGATTCCCAAAACTCCTTTTTAAATACTTTTAGAGCCCAATATCACTATAACTATTATTTTAACACCTCAATAGACCAAAATAACTCCTTAAATAAATAATATCTCTCACACTAGCATTTAATAGAAATAGAATAAATATATAATATTATTAATCTTATAATACCAATAGCGTATAAAAATACCGTATTTTTATTTCTAATATTTTTCCACAATCTAATCCCCAACAATTTATTAAATAAATATCTAGTAATCTTTTGGGCGTTACATGACACCTTTTTGCTTTATGTCATATCTTACTTTTTGGAGACAAGTTGATATATTTGAAAGATTTATTCTTCTCCAACATACTACACTTTCTTGTTGGATGGAGAGAGTTCGACACACATTTTTGCTCTCCATTTTCGCTCAACCTCTATTTACAAAACTCAAAGTAAAAATCACGCACTTCAATGTTGCGAAGCGATGCCATGACATTAGAGGACTAATTAATGCAAATGAACTTGAGTAGTGTATCTATCTTCTATGCTACTTTATTTTCTTTGTATTTTCATTAATATGCATATGGGTTATATCATTGTTTGTATTTCCTTATTGATGCTCTTCATGAGCTAAACCTTTGTAATTGGGATGCTTAAAGCTTTATAATGACTTTTAATAGTTCTATTGTAATGTTTTGATTTTTGCATTTTAATCATTGTGTGAAACTTTTTCCAAACTTGTTTTAAAACTGATCTGCTAAATATAAGTACATTCGTAAATTCAGACATTGTTTATGATTTGAAATCAAAGGTTAATGTGGGTGAGTGGTTGTTAACACTTTAACAATCCATGTTTAAACCCAGACATAAGAAAACATAGTCCATAGGGTGAATATTGTGGGTACTTAATATATAGGGGTGAACCTATTTAGAGCTTAAACATAAACCTTTGTAATGAAATCTGACGATAGTGTTTACGTAGTGAAAGATATCCCAACTATCTTTTTACTTTGAATCTTCATACTATCTTTACTTGCTTACTTACATTTATGTTATTAATTCACAATAGTTGTTGACAACTTGTTATTGTTGCTCGTTTTTCCACCGCCAGTTGCTATTATAATAAACTCTAAAATTAACATCAATCTCAGCAGGTACGATCTCTTCTTTATCACTGTATTATTTTGTTGCGATTGTGTATACTTGCACATCACATTTTCGCACAACACTTGTTAACTACCTTATAATAGTCTAGGAGTATTCCCAGAATAAAGAATACTAGACTTCTCCACACCGACAAGTTGAACTAACACAACACAAAAAGTATTAATAGTTTTGGTAACGCTACTAACATTCCTTCATTAGCTTTCCCAAAAAGAAGTAAGTTATCTGCAAACATAAGATGAGAAACAGCAGAACCGTGCCTACTAGCTTTCAACGGGAACCAATTCCCATCATCAACTTCTCCCATAATCATATGGGTGAGCTTGTCAATACACATAACAAAGAGGTAAGGAGATATGAGATCTCCTTGACGAATACCTCTATCTGGCTTAAAATGATTGGATTGACTTCCATTCCACATCACATTCGTCAACCCTAAACAAATTTTTTGCCAACACCAATATTCGAACTCGAGACCTTCAAACCAAATTACCGCTCGAATCGATGGTGTTTAAACCTTTATTTTTTTATTATTGTGTTATTGATGCGTAGTATCCACTTCCTTTTCCCATAATTAATCAACACCAGAAAACTTGGCCGAATACCGGTGTTTGGAGGGTGATTCTAGGGTGAAAGAGCAAATTAAATCTTTCACCGGTGAACCACTAAAATTGATCGTTGGATGTAGTTTAAAAATTCATCAATGGTTGAGATTTAATATTGGTTGATTCAATCTTAACCATTCATAGCATTTTAAACAATATCCAACGGTCAATTTTAGTGGTTCACCGGTGAAAGATTTAATTTGCTCTTCCACCTTAGAATCACCCGTGTTTGGAGTGCTATTTTTATTTAATTATTTAAATTATTTAATAAATAAATAAATAAATAGATTTAAATGTCACGACGACAAATCAATGTTGGAAAACTGGTCCGTCCGCGTCTTCGAAACAAAACAGTCTCGTACCGAAGTTTCTCCATTCATAAATCGTCATCGTTGAAACGAAGTTTGGAGACGCGTTGTGTGGTTGTTCCTTTTGTAAGCCAGCCAGCCAGCCAGCAAGCCCAACTTCCTTTCTTTTACTTCTCTACAATCCATTCACTACTTCATCCTCGCTCTCCTCTCCCAGGTTCCATCTCTTTCTCTCTCTTTCTTCTTAACTCCCAAACTAGGAAAGTAGAAACTTCATTCCATTTCTGGCTTCTAATATTTAATAACTATTCTTTACTTCCTTTCCCTTTTCGTCTCTCTCTCCATTTCTAGGTTTCTCCCAATCTTAGTGGATGCAACTCTTTCCAAATTCTTGGATCTTAACTTGTTTTAGATCATAGGGTTTCTCTCGATCAGTTTAATACGAATTTTCTTCTGCATAACTCTCTAGATTTATCGAAAATATTGCAAAATTTTGAAACTCTATGTCATAGGGTTTTGTTAGTCTTTGATTTGTTCAAGATTTGGAAATATTGGTATTGAATAAATTAATTGTCTCATTATCGTTAATTGTTTTTTCTAACCCTTGATTTGGTTTTCTTAACTTGAAATTGATTGGTGATACCTTTAGGTTAAATGGCGAGGATAAAACCTCAGGCTCTGTTACAGCAAAGCAAAAGGAAGAAGGGACCTTCTCGTATAAGCGCAACATCTATTATATTTTATGCTTTGATTCTTGTCTTAGTTACATTTTTCCTTTTTGCCACTTACAGACATTGGTCTAACAGGTTAGTGAGATATTTTCTGCTAATAGCATATTTTTTAGTGTGAGAAATGATGTTTTATATAGACTATAATTTTTCCTCGTTCTGTCGTATAGAATAGGAACCTCAGAAGAGCATTATCTGTTACCTAAGAATTCATTTCATACTTGCTTTTCAGGTCAAGATTGCAATCAGAAAATCACTTTTCAGTCTCTGAGGTACAACTTTAAATGCATTATAAAGGGTTTTCATGAGTTGCCAGTCCTTTTATATTTGCTTGTTATCTAATATGTGTGTCTCAGTTTACTTCATTTTTTGCAAAGTCAATAGTTTTTTTTCCTTTTCATTTGTCAATAGAATTATTATCTCAACCAAGCTACTGTCTGGCAGGGTGAAAATACTTTTGGTGACTCGAAGAAATCTGACCTACCTGGATACGCTGTAAGTTTCATTTTCCACACTGCAGTAATTCGTTGTGTTTCAACATTCTCTAGTGAAGTTAGTCTTCAGTGAAGTTTAGAATGCTCATTAACTGAGATATTAAATGAAATTTTATCTTATAACCTGGTTTATTTTCTCTTCATTATTATAGGTTTTAAATACCTCTAAAGGCTCTATAATAGTAGAACTGTACAAGGACAGTGCTCCTGAAGTTGTTGATGAGTTCATTGACTTATGGTGAGTACTTGGTTTTCTTACAAAATTGTAATTTGGAGGCTGCTGTCTGTTTTGGGGTTTGATTCCACTTGAGATTTGAGTGGAAAAATTTGTCATGATAAGATATTGTTGTTACCTGTTAAAAATAGGCGGAAAATTTGTTATTTATTGGGTGATCAAAATATTCCAAGTTATTTTTAGACCAATTATTTCTTTCCGTCTATAATCTTAGCTAAAATATATTCTCGGTCCTTGCACCTCACCTTACTAACTACTGCCTAGCTAGCAGTAGCCATGATGGGGAGAGTGCGTTTGAGAATTCCGTTATTGAGACTATTGGTAGGGAGAGTGAAAGAGAGCGGAGTAGTCAGAGTTTGGAGTAGAACCTTGGGAGAGACTAGGCACTCTTGAATTGCCTAGCATTATCGTTTCTTCTTATAATCAGTTTTCTCACCCATTTCTGGTAGATCATTAGGAATTGGTAGTAAATAATACCCAAATATTTCACCATTTAATCTGTATTTTGTTTAGAATTTTGGGTATAGAATTTTGAGTATGCGTTCTAGTAGGAGCCTCAAGGTCTCCCACCTCAGAGGGCACTATACTGTGCTATCCTGCTAACAGAAGGCGCCACCATTCCAAATACCCTTACTACCTAAAGAATTAGATTGAGAAGTTTGTTGGAGAAATGCTATTTGATGGGATTATCAGTCACAACCCCCGTCCTTTAAGAAACCTAGTGATACTAGTAAAGAAGAAGAATGGGGCTGACGATTTTGTGTAGTTTATCAGGCTCTCAATAAGTTGACTATACCAGATAAGTTCCCTAAGAAAGTTTGTATTGGCGGTTTTTGATGATATACTTATTTATAGTAACAGTGTTGAGAACCATAAGGAGCATTTGGAGAGGGTACTGCATGTTCTGAGGAAGCATGGGTTGTATGTCAATAAAAAGAAATGCTCCTTTGGCCCGAGTTAGGGGGTGTCTGCAGACCCAACAAAATTAAAGATATACTGGATTGGCCTAAACCCAGATATGTGAAAGGGTTCAGACTTAAGTGGGTTTCTTGGGCTAACAGGGTAAAGGCCATGACTTCTATTCCAATGTTGGCTGTCTTGAATTTTGATGAGCCCTTTAAGGTGAAGTGAGATGTGTCAGGGAAGGAAATTGGGGCTTGTATTAATGCAAGGAGGTGGACCAGTGGCTTATGTGTCAAAGAAAATCAGTTTATGCAAAGGCATTGATGGCAGTGGTTCTTGCCATCCAAAAATGGAGGTTTTATCGATTTGGAAGGCATTTTTGTGGTCCATAAGTACATAACTGCATATGGATCAGGCCTGAGATTCCTAAATAACTAACGTTTAATGGGAGAAGAGAAGCACGGGTGGATTTCCAAGCTTTTTTGGTTTTGTTTTTGAAATTAAATACAAACTTAGAATTGAGAACAAAGCTGCAGATGCGCTTTCCAGGAAGATGCAATTTTCTGCACTCACCAGTCATTTTGATTGGAAAGAGTTAGAAGAGGAGGTATCATAAGATGGGAACCTAAAAAAGGTGGTACAAGACCTACTGCTGGACACTAATTTGCATATGGGGCACATTGTCAGCAAAGGTAGGTTGTACTACAAGACCAAATTGGCCATCCTCAAAGAATCCATAAAGATTCCGTTGATGCTTCTTAAATTTTGGCTTAAGGCCTAACTCATTTCCACAAAATCGACTTGTAAGGTGATGACTGCACAAGCTTTATAAGGATTAAGGAGGCCATATCTCTAGTCGATGATGGACTTAAACAATCCTAAAAAAATCTCATGATAGTGCCGTGGGAGGTGCTATTCAGGGTATTCTAGAACATGTAAGAGAATTTCAGATATGTTCTTTTGGGAAACAATGAAGAAAGTCATCCAAGATTACATCTAAAACTGTGGGCGCGTCAACCGAACAGATATGAAGCCTTGAGCCCCGCAAGGCTGCTCCAATCACTACCCAATTCCCTCCCAAATTTGGGTTGACATCTCCATGGATTTCATAGGAGATTTGCCCTAAGGAGGTGTGGACCCAATCTGTGTGGTGGTAGATAGACTCAGTAAATATGCCCACTTACCGGCTTTGCCTCATCCATACACAATAACTGACTAAGTAGGTTGCTGAGTTGTTCCACGTATCCTTGCTTAAAAAATCAGTTGCTAGGGATGTGCTGGTGTAGCCCTTACCTCTATCTGTATCTGAAGATTGGGAACTACGGGCCCAACCTGAAGAGATGTTAGCTGTGAGGGGCGGCAGCGGGGAAGACATGGAAGTGTTAGTTAGCTGGAAACACTTACCAGTCTGCAAAAACTCATGGGAAAAGGTGAAGGGCATGCTGGAACACTTTCCTAAATTGCACCTTGAGGGCAAGGTGAATTTTGATGGGAGGGTATTTATATAGACCCAGGAGTAGGAGAAGCTAGACCCAGGCCCAAGGTGACTTGAGTGTTTTGATTCACACCTCACATAACTAATAGAGAGGCTATTAGTAGGAGGAGTTTAAGGAGTGAGGTAGGCATAATTTATAGATGTTTTTCAAAGCCATGCGAGTGGGATGATTGTGAAAATTGAGTTGAGGTCTACATCTTTGAGAGTTACTATCTTGCTCAATATAGCAATATTGTAATAAGAGCATCCTGAAATTAACATGTCCTCTGGTGTCTGAGAGCATGGCTGTTTGTAGGGCCAGTATTTGCATGATATAATGACAACTTCTATGTTCAATACAGCTCTTTGGGTGGTCTTATATATCTATAGGGCAAAATTGTGTTTGGGGTCCATTTATGTCTCAAATTGGTCCTCTATGTTTCTGTTTATGTTTCAAACTGGTCCTTTATATGTATGCTTCTGTCTAAAATAAAATTGGTCCTTATAAATGGAACACATAGAGGACCAATTTGAAACCTAAACGGAAACCTGGAGGACCAATTTGACATGGATTCCCAATTTGAAACATAAACGAAAACATAAAGGACTTAAATAAAAAACAAAAACTCAAAAGATGAATCCGAAATTTTAAATAAACTTAAAGAACCTCAAACACAATTTTGCGTTTCTATAGCCTTATTTTGGTACCAATTTGTTTAGTTGTTTGTTCATTATAGCTTAATAAGTGGGTTGCTACATGAAATCTGTTTAATCTACTTGCTGATGTTTCCAACCTACACTACACTTGTTGTGCAGTCAAAAAGGGCATTTCAAGGGGATGCTTTTTCAGCGTGTAATTAAGCACTTTGTGATTCAGGCAGGGGATGGCCAAGGAACGGGAGCTGCTGATTGGAACTTGAGAGGAAAACAACCTGCAAGGTTTTCTTATTCTTTTGATTTTTGCAGTTTATATAAACAATCCTAGTATGATCTACCTATGAGTTGCATAATTTTCTAATTAATATATATATCGTGATGATTAACTAGTATGAAACACGAAGCATTCATGCTTGGAACATCCAAAGGCAAACACACCAACAAAGGATTTGATCTTTTCATTACAACTGCACCAATTCCAGATCTAAATGAGAAGCTAATTGTGTTTGGTCAAGTCATCAAGGGAGAGGATGTTGTCCAGGTGATTGAATTTTCTTTATTCTTATATATTGTTATGTGATGAAGCACGGACATGGACACTGATACACCGCTAATGTCCAAAATATAGGACACTGAGACACCACATATATAAATAATTACAAAGATAATCAAGCCAGTAAACACAAAATTAACACGACAAAAATCTAAATTGAAAATTAGGATTTATCTATTCACCTTCTAAAAAGCCAAATTGATAAGCTTTACAAGGTTTTTTTGAGGATAAAAGGTTTCATATCTTAATAAGTATAATAACTTAAAAATTTCACGAAGTTGATTTTTAGTTTAAAAAAAAATTATGATAAGAGTGTGCGATAGGTGTCCAAACGGTGTCTAAGAAGTGTCCAAGTCAAAAAAGATATCTTTCTAAGAGGGACACTGTAAAGAGGTGACTGTCGGTGTCCAACACGGACACGACATTCGGAAGAGGTGTTCGTTCTTCAGATTATGTCTGCAATTATGTGGAGTTTTGCTTTCTCATCTATATCACTTATGTTTCTTGTTCCTGAGAAAGTATGGTTTCTAATAGTTGCAAACAGTGCAAAATCAACAAAGTTTAACGATTAAGGTTGATGTTTAATATTACAGGAAATTGAAGAAGTGGATACAGATGAACATTACACACCTAAAGTATCTATTGGGATACTTGATGTGAGTCTGACACAGAAGGTCTGAAGAAAGGGTCATTGGTAGATCAAGAGCATTTTGAGTTCTCATACTTAGCTTATAACCTGTTTTGGTGCTCCAGTCAAATCTTTTGTACAGGGATGATGAACCTTGAGAAGTTCACCCTATTGGTTTTTCAGTTATGAACAGTAGTGACAGGGATTATGCTATCTTCTTTTCTTCCATCTTTCTATCACTTGTTTTTTATTTTATTTTATTTTTCTATTTGATTTGTTTTTTTGAGAAGGAAGGGGCGGGGTTTGTCTTGTAAGATTCGGTAACATCACATTTTCTTTTTTATTTTGGAATTACCCTTCATTTGTAACCTTATTGAGACCACAATATAATTTCCTTATGTAGTTAAGTCCATTTATCTTTTGTACCAATGGCCAAATTGGTAGTGCAGAATTCTAAGGTTTGCAATATCTTCTGTAGTGATGCTCCGCTCACATCCATTTGGCGTTTGGTGAAATATATATATGGAGTGGTGAAATTGCAAATTTGCAATCGTTGTTTACAGTAAACATTTTTTTTTATTAAAAAAAACTGTAAACTAATTGTTAGGTGATTCTAAGGTGAGAGAGTAAATCAAATCTCTCACTGATGAACCATTAGAATTAACCGTAGGATATTATGTAAAATACTATGAGTGGTTAATATTGAATCAACCAGTATTAATCTCAACCGTTGAAGAATCTTTATAGTATATCCTACGGTCATATTTAATAGTTCATCGGTGAAAGATTTGATTTGCTCTACCACCCTAGAAATATCCCTAATTGTTTATGATATATATATTTTTTTTTATAAAAGAAGTATACCATTACAGTTGCCAAATTAGGGGTATTTATGTCAAGCCAGATTTGTGTGAGATTATAGTTGATGAAGTGAATTGTGTAGGTAGTAACTGGAAAAAAGGGTTAATAAAACAAAAAGGTGAGGGGTTCGTCATGTTATACTGACCTTGGGTCCCAATTTTGCTTGGCTTTTTTAGGGCAATATTTCACAGAAACCCCAAGTTAGTCAATATACACTCCCTCACTCTCAAAATCTCCAAAATACCACTATTCTAATATAATTGGTTCGGATCATACTAATCTGAATCTGTTCGCACTCATCGTAAAGTGAACCATCGCAAATCCAAAAAAATAAGTGCGCACAAGATTTAGTGATGGCAATTTAGTCTTTTCACGCGTTTTGGAGAGTATCACTCTGGGTAGAGGGGGTTGTACGAAGTATGGGCCCTTTTCTATTGGGGGATTCAAACCCAAGGACAATGTTTGATAGAGAACATGGTTTATTACACCCACCCTCATTTTTTCCTCCATGCACCCCATTTCCTTGAATTACTAAAAGTACCTTCTCTTTCCCTCCAACCCATACTTTATGTGTCACGCTCTCCCCTACTTCTCTTCTCCTTGCGACTAATCCAAATAATCTCCTACTGTGCAATCATACAACAATGTTATTTTAACTATTAGCTATTAGATAATGAAGTGATAATTTTATTCTTCATCAAAACAGGAAAAAAATCAGTTCTAAAGGGTACATCGTAAAAGGGATATAGGTCATCTCTTTCCACTCTCCATACATCTTCCTCCATTCTCTCTATCTCTCTTAATTTCACTCTCTCTTATCACTCTCATTTCTAAAGGGTGCATCATAGGAAGGATATAAATCATCTCTTTCCCACTCTCCATACATCTTCCTCCATCTTCTCCATCTCTCTTAATTTCAATATCTCTTATCTTTAAACAATTATAAATAATGATCAAAGAGAATGAAATTAAGTGTGTATTTGGATCCACGTTTGGGATCCCAAACTCACGTCCACAAGGGGTTTCGCCACGGAAAACTACGTCAACTCTGAAGCTCCAAATTGTAGCTTCGATTTCACTGTGACTCCCGTCATGGTTTTTGATTGATGCGCGAAAATTTCACCACCCATCCAAACACAAGCTAAGAGAGAGATAGAGAGAATGGAGGGAGATGTAGGTGAATGAAAATGAGAGAATCCAAATTGTAGGAGAGGGTTTCGGCCCTTAGCCCCTCCCCCCCCCCCCTCTAGCCCTCCTCCAATCGACTTGTTTTTTTATTGTTCCTTATGTTTCAACCACTGAAATTCTAGAGTTCGTTTTCTTAAAAAACTTAGTTTATGGATTTTTTTCAAACTAATTTTCTTTTTGTCGCCTGGGTATTGATTTTTGGAAAAAAAATTCTAACTCAAGAATTCAATTTCTGATGAAAAAAGAGTCAAAAAAAGTAACTACAAACAGTGCCAAATACTCTACCGACCAAACCCACCATAATTGGAAATTTTGTAATACGTAGAAATTGTCAAGCAAGTAACCTACTCCTTCAGTGATCGGATCAGGATCGCTCGCAGTTTCTTTCAACTGAATGATGACCTTGAAGTTAGTTAATTTTATTTATTTTTGGGCATTTGAAAAAAAGAGAAACTTATTGAACACTTTAAAAAATAGTTAAAATTACCCTTTTAACTTAATTAAACTTTCATTTTAGTTTTTGGTTTTTATTTTCTGAATCAGTCATTTATGTTTCAAAACGTATTCACCGCCATTACCATTTTAGTGTCTTTATGTTACAATCATGCAAAACCAACGGAGAGATGAGTTGGACACGTGTACAAATTTGGACTAATGCAGTCAAATTGGCTGTGCAGTCAGAACATTAGAGTCGTCCTATCAAGATTGAACGTCTAAATTTTAAGTGTAGTTTTTGGTTTTATTTAATATAAATTCAAATTTAAAATCTAGATTGTTCGATTTATTAGGACGACTTAAATTTACCGAATTCATGACTGTGCAGTCGGAAAGATTGCACAAAAACCTAATCCCACGTGTACTTTCTTCTTCTAGCATCACTAATAACTCCTACTTATAGGATTTATTTATACTCTTTAGACTTAAGTCAATGTGAGTTCTAAAATAATTTTGTTGTTTAATTATGTGTAAATATATGTTATTTAGTGTAAAAGAGGGTTATGAACTGATTGGTGATCATTCGACATTTTGGTGCCCCTTGTGGTATTTTTAATGTGTTTGTTCAGTGTTATAGCATGTGATGTCATAACATTAGCGTACACACACGTAGAGAGAAACGAAAAAAATGCAAAATTGGCACTTCCACTTTATGTCAAGTCAGCGCAGTTCTAGTGGACATCTTAGCTATTGCAGCCACCAACCAAAACACTTGTCCCCTTGTGAATGAAAGACCACTTTTGGTTGGTGGCATGTCACATCTCGCCTTTTTGAGAGGACTTTGGATAAAAGAAAAGATCATCTTCCTCACTTGTGTAATACACACTTGTTGGTTCGAATGGAGAGAGTTGGAAATATTTTCTTTTCATTTTTCGTTCAAGCTACCTTCACCTTCAAAATAAAAATCTTGCACTTCAATGCTGCGAAGCAATGCTGCAATATCACTGGGCTGTTTATGCAAGGAAGTTTAAATAATATATTTCTTGTACTATTTTCGTTTATTTTGTATTTTAGTGATATGACTATGGTTTTCATCTTTGTTCATGTTTACTCGTTGATGCTCATCATGAGCTAAACTCTTTGTAGTTGTGATGGTTAAATCTTTGTAATGAATTTTTAATGGTTCAACTGTGATGTTTTGATATTTGCATTTTAGTCGTTGCATGAAACTTCTTCCAATCTTCTTTAGGACTGGTCAACTAAATATAAGTACCATTTATAGATCAGACAGAGTTTATAAATTGAACTCAAGAGTTAATGTGGATGAGTGGTTGTTAAAGGAACCTTTGACAACCCGTGTTTAAACTTAGACATAGGAAAACATAGTCCAAAGGGTGAATACTGTGGGTACTTAATATATAGAGGTGAACATATTTAGAGCTTAGACATAAGCTCTTGTAAAGAAACCTGACATTACTCACTGAATGACACAAATCAATTGCTACAACATCCAATGCTAGAACATCAAACATTGCATTGTTCTACTTTAAAGAATTTACTTAGTGAAAGGAATTTCCAACTATCTTTTACTTTGAACTTCTACACCATCTTTACTTGCTTATTTCCATTTCTGTTATATACATTATATGTTTACAAACTTGTAATTGTTATTTTGTTTCTCTCACCAATTTACTAAGAGATTAAACTCTAAAATTAACACAATCGCTGCATTAGTCCGATGGTTAACATTCCTTCTTGTTCGCCTAGAGGTTACGGTTTCGGTGCAAAATCACACTGTTTCTTTTATTTTATTGTCAAAAAAAAAAACTCTACTTTTTCACTATATTACTTATTGCGATTGTATATACTTGCACAACTACTTTTCACAAAACAATCACTTACCATCTTCTTCTCCAATTTATTCTTCTTCCCCAAACAAATCCTAGATTTCCAGACCCAAAATTAAGTTTCTCATCTTCAAATTTTGCAGAGGAAAAACACTGAGTGAACCAGGTGAAGCATGAAAAAGCTATAAACATTTTAGAAGGTCACACCATATCTTTCAAATTTCAATCCTTTGGCAAATGTCATTTTGCATCCGAGCTACATTCATGCAGTCAATTGGGTCAATGGCATATAATACTTCAAAACTACGAACACTTGTCTAATCTTTTGATAAAGATATACTTCAAGACAATTAGTATTGTTATTATAGAAAAGTATTTTATCTGAAATTATAAAATTTAAACATAAAATAATATTGAGGCTTTGTATTTTACACAGAAAACTAGCCTTTGTTAATTTAAAATAATGAACATATTTATTTAGGCTTAAATGCATTTTTGGCCCCCTATTTTACAAGATGTGCAATTTTGATCCCACTGTTTTTATTTAGGCAATTTTGATCCCCCTATTTGACAAATTTTTGCAATGTTGACCAAATTGGAATTTTCAACTCTTAGATGTTAATGTGTCAACATTTTAATTGACATAACACTTGACTAGGCTTACTTGACATGCCACCTCATTTATTTATTTTTTAAATAATTAAATGATAATTTTTATTCTAAATAATTAATTTTTTTTATTTTTTAAAATAATAAATTATTTTATATTGTTGTATTTCTATTTTTTAAAATATTAAAATAATTTAATTATTTAAAATAAATATTTGATAAAATAAAAGTAATTTTGTTTTTTTTTTAAAAAATGAGGTGACATTTCAAATAGACATAGTCAAATGTCATGTTAATTAAAATGTTGACACATCAACATCTAAGAGTTGAAAATTCCAATTTGGTCAACATTGCAAAAATTTGTAAAATATAGGGACCAAAATTGCCCAAATAAAAATAGGGGAATCAAAATTGCACATTTAGTAAAATAGGGAGACCAAAAGTGTATTTAAGCCATTTATTTATGATTCAATCACTCTTTCTCAAGCCTAGTAAAGTCTAAAACTATCAAAAAAAACTTCTGCGTGTGTATTTGATTTGCTAGATAAAATTACAGATTTTTGGGTGGACTACATTCTTTTACTTGTATTGTTCATTGTCCATCAAACAATGTATGGGGGGAAATAGTGTTCAGTACTATCCAGTACTTTTTTTTGATACAAGATGATAAAGGAAAGAAAGACAAAAAGAAAAAGGAAAAAAAACTAGTGACTATCGAGAAAAGTACCCTTCCGAAAAGCTAGCACCCAATTTAGGAAAAAAGTAGCACAATACTTACCTATTTGCATATCAAATAGACTCTACAACATTATTCATAAAAAAACTTTTAAAGCATTATGATGTTTGAAAACTCCTCACAGTATTATACTTAGTTTTTCAGTCCACCTAAAAATCTTAGACCAGATTACACTTTTTTTCTTCCAATTATTTCAGTTTGGCGAGAATTGTTCCCTAACTTATTTGTTTCGCGGAATTTCTCCCTCGTATCCAAATGTTATGAATTTGGTCTCTATATTTTTTAATTTTCCTGTTTGTTTTCTAAAATTAAGGATTCTTTTCACTTTTGATCATCAATTTTTCCAAAATTCACGATTTTATTAGGGACTAAAATCGCATAAAAGCCACAATTTTAGGGGATGAAAAATGCAACTAAAAAAATATGAGACCAAATTCGTAATATTCGAATCTTAGAAGATTTAAATTGGCAACCTTTTCACCAAACTAAAAATGTAATTTTGCTTAAAGTTTAACAAATTTAACTTTGCAACATTGAGTAAACAAAGCATATGTAAATTTTCTTCTCTAGAAAACATCAACATCTTGAATGTTATATAATTCATTGATTCGGGCAGCCCATAGGGATTTTAATTTTATACTTTAGAGGCTATCTCCACCTACACCCAATTCCTAGTGGAATTTGGACTTGGAAAAAAAGTATAAAGAATCTTACATGTAGAAAACACATCACAATTGAAAAAGAAAATAAGTCAACATGCTTTTATAATATGTTTTGATTTTATAATGTAGACAATAACCACCACTAGACCACAAATTATTCAAGCTAGTTTAACAATTCTTTTTGGTTTGGATTTTTCAATCTCTAAAAAGTTCAGCTAATTTTTTATAATTACTTAAAAGGCTCTCGCGTGCAATAGCCACATCCAAAATTGTCAACATCAAAAAATGTGTTTTTAGTTGAAAAGTAGAGGACTCGTGCTTTCTATACATAGGTGTAAAGGAGTTATTATTGTAATTAAATTTAATTAATTTCTTGAAAGTAGGATTAGAAAGCATGTCAAGGTAGGACAAAAGGGGTTGTCGCTATTACTTGGTTTATTGGACATCCTTATCTAATTTGTTTTTAGCCAATCATATAAAAGGATTTTGTCTATTATCACCTAATTTGTTCTTTAGATGGGAAGGTCGTTGTTTATGAAATCTTTTCATAAATAATCTAGGTGTCTAGGACTGAATGGATGCTACTGAGAATTTAAATACACCCCGGTGTTCGTGGAATCATATAACCCATAAATGAAGGCAGCAAAATCAACATGTAACACAAGTGGTAGATATTTGGGCCCCTTAATCATTTTGGTTTTGGGTTCAATTTCTGAGTATGAGAAAATATTTGTTAGAAGATGTCAAACCATAAAATAAATTTCCGATACCTCAAAAGACTAGTCTTCACAATATAGCTTAGTTTTAAAAAAAACATGGAAAACCAATGCAAACTAGTGACGTTCTCCTAAGTACACTACAAGAATACGTTGATTACCTACCAGATATTTCCAAGGGATTTTTTTTGGTCGCTAATACGTTCGTTTCCAACGGATAATTCCCTCACTATGTGTTTAAGGCATTTCCCGCTTAACTTTCCGACGGAATTGAAATCCCCCGCTACTTTCCGAGGGACATTGTCGTCAGAAACACATAAATATCCCTCGAAACCGTTTCTCACTTATAACTAAACAAATAGATTCACGACCCTCACTTTCACTCCATTAGTTACACTCTCACTTCTCACTCTAACACCTAACCCTCTCCACTCTCAGCCACCACTCTCACCTTGATGTCGCCAGCGACCACCACTCTCACCTTCGCGTCGCCGGTCACCATCGTTCCTTCTTCTCTTCTCTTCTCTTCACTTCCACTCCGTTCACGCATCCAACCAAAAACCCATAACCCATTGTGCGACCCAACTCAGAGTCCAAGCATTCTACTACTTCTTCATCTATGGTAACTATTGTTCTTCTATTCTATTCTCAAGCTCAGATTTTTATTGTCTTTGAAAACCCTAAAGCCCTAATTCAATCAATGAGAAAGGTAGCTCCCTCAAAAGTTTTAGAGTTTAATTACTATGTAATGTCGGATTAAAAAGTTTTATACTGATAATCAATCACAAATTATAATTCAGATGACTTTTCATTTAGTTGAGAGAAGACTCAACTATTTTTAATAATATGTCAAATTATGATTTGTTGACAATGTAAAAAACTTTATGACAATAGCGTATATAAATTAAAGAAATCCAAAGTTTTATTAGATAATTATAGTAAGGATTCTGCTTACAAAATTTGGTTTTAAGCAATATTTATATATATTTTTTGAAAATAAAAAAAGAGAGGGACTTTGGGCCATATAATTTGTCAAGAATGGAAAAGACTTGATTTAATGTCTTCAAAAAAGTGATGAGGTGGCTAAAAAAATGCTTTCTTGGTGAAGTTCATAGCCTTGAGGAAATAATCACCTTACAAGAAATAATTGATGCAAGCATTTTTTTCAATAAACAATGTGTGTTTGGGTAGGATATTCTTATAGGGTAGGTAATTTTTCTGGGGAATAGAAATATTTTAGTTCAAAATTTTGAACTAAAATATTTGATTTCTCCCCAAAAATTACATCGCCCTCTAAAAATATCCTACCCAAACACACCATAAGGGTTGTTTCTAATTTCTATCATTAGGGGAGGTTTTGCGGAATTAGTAGAGGATCTTGAAGACAATTTTCAACACACTTTTTTAGATAACACTTATAAGGTTAAAGTTTATAAAGTTTAGTGCAATGTGTACTAAACTCTAACACTGAGAGGTTTTTTTCCCGCTTCTTCGATCTTTTTTTTATTGGGTTTTGATTCAGGGAGGTTTTAGCGAAGTCTCGGATATATGTTCGAGTTGGAGTGTCCCTTGTACTCTCTTTAATAAATATTTTGCTTAATTATAAAATAAAAAGCTTTAACACCAAACTCTACAAGGCCTTATAATATATCCGAAAAGTCGACCTTAAGTTGGGCATTTTCAATAGTTACTTGAATTTGAAGTTGGTTTTCACTTTGCATATGTGAATTTACGAGTGGTTTTGACACTGGTTTGCAAACAAAAAAAACTAACACCAAAGTAAATCAATTGTAGCAGCAAAATTACTCTCACAACATCATACAATCAACTCAAGGCTAGAAACCGCCACCCAAAAAAACCTCAAAGTCAACAGCACCTACAATACCACATGCATACTATATGCATTTTGTAATTACCTAACTAAAAATTCAGCTCCTAAACATATTTTTATTTTTTTTAATAAAGAGTCTTGCTAAAACCTTCTGATACAAATCCTCTATAGGGATAAATTATCAGAAGAAAACTAACACATGCACTAGTACTAACACTACTCACACTTGGATTCGAACTCGAGAACTGACGTCTTCATATCGTTGAAATTATCAATGTAATTAATAGTCAGTTAAAATAAATATAGTCATTTAGCTCCACGGAATGTAGACACACTTGTCGAATCTCGTTAAAATCGTGTTTGTGCCTTTGTGTTTATTTTATTAATCTAATCTTTGGTTGCGTGTTTAATTTTTTTTTCTTAAGTCATGCTTTAAAGATCATAGCTAAAAAATTAAGCTATCTCTGTTATGATCATGCTCAAGAGTTTATTAACTATTATTAAACAGTTATAACAAAAGTACATAAATGTTAAAATAAAGCCGCCCAACCTATCAACTGATGTATATGGTTTCCTATCCAACCATTAAATCTATTAATATTAAAATAAACGGTCTATTATATCAATCAATTGGCTATTATGGCTCACTTTTTGATCTTAATTAATTAATTTCGCTGTAAAGTGAAATTGGCTATTATGTGGCTGAGGAGTAAGTATCTGTTTGTAGTGGGTGTGGCTAGCTGATATCTAAAAGTTTGCCTTTCTGATCGATGAATCAAGCCAATGGTCTTTGAGTCACATTTAAGTATTTTTTTCTTTCTTTCTTTTGATGTAGAGTCATATATAAGTAAAACATTTGAATTATTTATTTATTTATTTAAAGTCGCAAGTTCAACCAGCTGCAGCCACCACATTTCCTTTAATTCTTACGTATATGGATATGGATGTGGGGTGGTAGGTTACCAGAAATAAAATGTTTCATGGATTAGGATATGCTCTGCATATTTATTGTTTAACTTATACATGCATGCGCACAATTTTTAACTATCTACCTTTCGTGGAGTTAGCTAGGTCTTAACACAATTAGAACAAAATGAAATGACGACGAAAATTTACACCAAATTTGGAGATCAATAAATCTCTAATTGTTAGATATACTTTCCTATTTTAATAAAACATTTTTGCTGATGTATATATTTACTATTTTGTCTAGTTAGTTAGTTAGTTAGTTAGACTTAGGACCCATTTTTTGTCAAAAAAAAAAGACTTAGGACCCATTTGGGATTAACTTATTTTTGAGCTTATGAAAAATAACTTATGGAGGAGATAAATAAGTTTTTATGCTGATTCACAAGTTCTCACTAAAAAAAATTATATCACCATAAATTGTTTTTCCATAAACTACCTTAACAAACTTATGAATAATACATAAAAACTTATATTTATTTCATAAGTTGTTTTGCATAAGCTTAAAATAAACCCTATCCAAACATGCCCTTAGTCTAGTAGCTTACTTGTTATTAGTTAAGTTCGGTAGCTCTCTTGTTAATAGTTAGTCGAGTAGCCTAGACATGTATTTTATCTATATATACTGAGCTGAGTGTGAAATAATATTTAAGTTGAGATTTTACAATTCTAGCACTAATTTTTGTCATTATTTAAAAAAATTCTAGTGTAAGTTTCAAATCGATATAAGATCTCTCATAAAAAATTCAATCAATATAAGGTCTATGATTTTCTAAGAATAAACATAAAACTTAATCCATTAAAAGATTATAAAAATCCAATTAATTGTTCCATAGGGTTTGAAACATTCATTCATTCAATTTGATAGATTACATAGATGATAGCACATATAGGCGTTGTAGCTTAGTGGTAGGTTCAGTCTATTGCCTACCCGTAGACTTGTGTTCGATTCTCAGTTTTGCCTTTTAAATTAAAAAACATAGATGATAACACAAATTCAACATTGTTAAAAATACAAATGATGAATTTGCGAACAAACTCACAAAGATTCAAGTTAATAAAGATAAAAAGCGAAAAATACCTACAAACGCGACAAAATAAAAGTCATGAAATCACCTACGCCCGGATCTCGTAATTTGAGGCCTTAGTCATAGGATAAATCTGCAATAGATTTAAATTTATTTGTCGATCTAAACCAAACGAACACCGCAAGAAGATGAGAAATTAAAAACATCGCACCTAGACGACGAATAACAATAATGTCGCACTCAAACAATAAAATTAAAAAAAAAATACAAAATAACAGCCAGATCGATCTAATGGTAATCACTAATTATTTAAATAAAAAGGTAAATAATAATGATGTAAAAGGGTAATTCTAGGCCAAAAAATTGATTTAAAACCACCCTGAGCAAAAAAGAAGAAAGAAGTAGTAGAGAAAGAGTTGAGATGACTAGGGGTCAGAGACAGAGAGGGTTGAGACCTATGGATTTGATTGTCTTGTATTCAGCTTTCTCGTTGACCGATTTAATTATTATTATTATTATTATTATTATTATTATTATTATTATTATTATTATTATGAGGTTTAAGGTCAACTAGTTAACTTTTCTGTTAGTGAAAGTTAAATTAAATCGTGTAATATAAAAACAACTATTAGGATACATGTGCATACGCACGGGTGTTGCTATATTCTTTTCATGAACGAACTTAGACATAATTTAAATACCCTGACAACACCTTGAAAAAAAAGACAAATTTAAAGTAGTTAAAAAAAGAGTCTCAAATAAAAAAATTAGATAATTATTAAAATCTAAAAATGTAAAGTATCGTTGAAAAACAATCTGTGCATTTATTCCATTTCTTTTATATATTAGTGCCAATGTTGTTATCCCGTGTTTTTTTTATATATCAGTGCAACTATCTCGTGTTTTTACATACATCATTGCAATTATCCCGTGTTTTTTTATATTTCAATAAAGTTATCATGTGTTTTTTAATATATCAGTGAAGTTATCTCATAGTTTAAATTGATTATTTTAGTTGATTAATAGATTATAGTAGACAGTAACTGATAGATGGTACATTATCAAACATTTCAGGGAGGTGTTTTTTATATATCAGTACAGTTATCCATTGTTTTTATATATATCATTGCAGTTATCTCATTTTTTTTCTTCATATTAGTATAGTTATCCAATGTTTTTTTATATATCAGTGTAGTTATCTCATAGTTTCAATCGATTATTTTAGTTGATTAGTACAATACAGTAGATAGTAGATTATCAAATATATCAGTGCAGTTATCCCGTGTTTTTTTATATATCAATATAGTTATCTCGTTTTTTTTTGTATATCAATACAGTTATCCCGTGTTTTAAATATTACTCAGTAATTGAAATAGTCATTAAGTTTTCCTTTTTTTTGATATATTAATATCGTGTTTTTTTATATATCAGTGAAGTTATCCCGTGTTTTTATATATTAGTGCATTTATCTCGTAGTTTATATTGATTATTTAGTTTATTAGTAGATTTGATTTGAATTTTGAAATTTGAAAAAAAAAGAGGGGAAAGTTTAAAAAAAAATGAGAGTGAGAAGAAAATGCATTGGGAGAAAATTTTTGAAAAAGAATGTGATAGTAAATTACAATGTTGCCCTTAGTTAGATGAGTTGTCAAATAAATAGGAAAACTTGTTAGAGGAATCTAAGTATGACTTGTTTGTATAAATAGATATTAGATTAGATTAGTAGATAGTGGGTAAAGAAAGTTTTTTTTTTTGACGGGGGTAAAGAAAGTTGGTGAGTTTGATTTGAATTTTGAATTTTGAAAAAAAAAAGAAAAAGTAAGAGAAATTAGGAAAAAAGTGGGAGTGAGAAAAAAATACATTGAGAGAAGAAATTTGATAAAAGTATGATAGTAAATTACAATATTGTCCTTAGTTAGATGAATTGTCAAGTAAATAGGGAGGCTTGTTTGAGTAATTTAAATGTGGTTTGTTTGTATAAATAAATTAAATTTGTTTGTTTAAATCACTAGTGGAAAAAATGGATTTTACATCAGCAATTTATATCGGTTCAAATACTAACAGATATGGAAAAGGAGGCGGTGGCATTTTTGAAATTATGATTACATTTTTCATATCGATTGAAGAATTAACAGATATGGAAAAGGAGGTGGTGGCAATTTATATCGGTTGAAGAACTAACCAATATTGAAAACCCAAAAATTTTAGGTACTCATCTGCGAGAAGAGAAGAGAAGCCACTGAAACCCTAACCCACATGAGCCACCGTGAGAAATGAGTTGCTGCGCCGTAGCTGGAAAAAGAGGCACGATCATTTTGCTGCCTCTAAGGGTTTCATTTGCTGCCTGTGTTAGGGTTTCGTTTGCTGCATTTCATAGGAGAACAAATCGATTCAGGTATTTTACTTCTCTCTTTTTCTTCTCTGTGAGGTTTTCTTGTTCCCTTTCATGGTGTTGCGATTTCCCCCCTCTGTGAGGTTTTCTTGTTCCCTTTCTTTTTCTTCTCTTTAACCACATACAGATTGGCTGTTGAAAAAAGTATAGACTTGTTGCCTTTATAATGTAAATGTGATTGCACAATGGAAAAGCGAAGCGAAGGAAGCGTTGGATCGCACCGCCATAATCGTCAAGTTCCTATGTTGGCTTCACATCACTGACAATTACCTCTGTTCACCAACTCACGTATTCACTCACTCTTCATTCTCCTTCTTCGTGATTTTTGAATACTCTTTTCACTCAATTACTCTAATCCTCTACTTGCGGGTTTATGGCCCTAGCATGCTCCCCACCCTAAATATCTCCATGACGTTGTTCTCGCCGAACACCTCTCTCCACGGCTCAGTAAATTCTCCCATGGTGATTTGGTTCTTGTTCGTTCCCCTTTGAACCCTAACGGAACTTGACTAAGCGTATTGTTGCAATGGAAGGTGATATACCACTTATTTTGATCTTTTGCACGCCGATCTTCGCTCGTATTCTTTGTGGTGTGTTTGCTTAATGGTTTGTTCTTTGTTTTCTCTGTTTTTTTTTTTGCAAATAATTAGGGTTCTTTTTATTTATTTTTGTTGTACATTGTTGTGAAAATGTGCCTAATTGATAGGTTTGTCATGTTAGATCAGCAATTATGAGTGTTGAACTTTTTGTGGAATTATGTTTCTTTTTTCCTTATGAATTTGGATGTACATTTGTAGTATGTATGTACTATGTAGATATATTATTCTAGACAGCATCCAATTGATTGTTTTATCATGTTGGATTGGATCATAGTGAGTGGAAGCAGGTGTGAGAATTGATTGTTCATGAGATTGCAAGCCATTGATTAGTGCGTTTGATAAAAAAGATTAGTTCTGTGTTATTGATGAGTTGGGTTGCTCATATAATCGGTGAGGAATGAAGTTAAATATGGCTCAATCAGATCTTCTTAGTTGGGTAAATATTTAATCTAAATCTATTCCCGCGATTGAGTTTGTCTCATTGAATATGCTCCTGCAAATTGTCTCTTCTTATGCAAGGTATCTTACGAAAAATTTGTTTGTGGTCAGAGGCCAAAGGGGATCTCTTGGATCGAGCTACGAAAGGAACTAAATGTTACAGATGATGAACATAGAGAAATTCTCAAGAAAGTCAACTCTAATGCGTCAATTAAGTGGATAAGGTGTTTGCTAGTGTTTTCTTTGCTATATTTCGATGCACATTTATTTATTTATCTATTATGATATGATATTCTGAGAGCAGAGGCTTCACTACTTTTTAACATTTTACATTACAGGGAGCAGAGGAAAAGGGCACCTCATGCTCTTTTATAAGACCCATTCTTACATAATGAGTTTGAATTTATTCATTCGTCTTCTAACATGAATAAAAAGGTTTGGTCCTTTGATCCTTCTGGGCTGTTTTTCTCGCACATTCTTTAAGTAGGGCTATTTTTCTTCTTGATTAATCCCTTTGAAATCCAAAGCTCCCTTTTAAGTCAAGTCTTTTATTTTAACCGTGGTTCTTAATAGAATTGATAGTATACTAGGTTTGTAGACTATTAGCCTGCATAAAACTTGTTCTTACATTCCACTGATGTTTCTCTACGGAATTTTGAGAATAATTCTACAAGCGTTTCTTTTTTAAACAAAACTACTATTTAAAAGAGGCAACACAAATGAATTGGTCATGATTGTGTTTCCAAACCGAAGTATATGCATATTGCACATCTGTTAAAAGGGAAACAAATGTCTTTGTTTCTCTTATTAAAATAACATTTTTTTTTTTCTTGGATGGGCATTTCTTAAGATCTCAGAGAGTGCCTTTGTCCCATTACAGATACAAGATGTGAGCAATATGCATAGCTTATGGACGATTCACAACTCGCTTTCATTTGATATCTGTCATTATTTGTAATTACACAACAATTGCAGTTGAGTTGGGTTTATTAATTGCTATTTTGTTTGTACCAGCCAAAGTTTAATGGCAATCTATTGATCATGGAATTCGCCCATGGGAATACAGAGCAATCCATGGAAATGTTCAATTATGATTGTCATTAGTTACCGCCTATGGGAAGAGGGGAGTCTTTGAAAGGAAAATATCAACCAAACCAATACTTCCACTCATCCGAGTCTCTCGAGTTAACGAACGTAATCGATTTAATTGAGATCCGTGCAATGGATGGGGTTATCCATGAGGTAAGAAACTTCTTATTTCATATCATTTTTGTTTGGTTTTATCTTGCTTGCTTTATTCTTTGAAATTAAATGATCGATAAAATTAAACCGCAATTTATGGAATTAGTAGATATGAAGTGATAATCAGAAATGCACCTAGTAGATGCTGCCAGTACCATGTTTAAATGCTGATGATTGTTGTCTATCGAAAATGCACCTAGTGTTTCTGATCTATGGAATTTATAAGTTATGAAGAAAATTCAATATGCTGTCAGAATGTAATATCATGCATTGGAATGCAGAGTTCTGCTGTTCAAGTGGGGAATATATCCTTCATTAATATTCAAGGAAGTTACTAAGGATTAAGACATTATGCATATGCTTACTCATTAGCTGCTTCTTGCTTCACTTATGGTTTGAGTAGTTACTAAGGGCTAAGCTATTATGTATATGTTTAGTCATTAGCTCTTTCTTGCTTTTTAGTGGTTAGTAAAATATAGATAGTGTGTGTATTAGATTCGTTTTTTGTATTTGGATATGGATATTGAGTATAATTTGAGATCTTTGTATTTTTATATAAATATTGTATTTGTTGTGATTTTGTTGTTTACTGTATATCCAATTGAGGAATTTTTTATTTTTTTTTTTAAAAAAAGACTTTTCATATCGGTTCCTTTAAATAACCGATATAAAAAGTGATTTTCAATATCGGTTCAACTAAGAAACCGATATAAAAAAGCGTTTTATAGGTTTAAAAGCGATTTTCCATAACGGTTCTACTGGGAACCGATATAAAAACATTTTCCATATCGGTTCTTTAAGCGATATAGAAAGCGCTTTTATTTTTAATATCCCTTTATCTATATCGGTTACATTGAATCGATATATAAAAGCTCTTTTAACCGATATAAAAAGCCTTTTTTCTAGTAGTGAATAGATAAATAGATATTAGGTTAGATAGTAAATAGGAGTAAATTGTAGATTATTTAATATTAATTTAATTATATTAGATTATATAGTGGATTAAAAAAAATTGGGAAAAAAAATATTTTTAAATAAAGGTTGTGGGGGCCACTAATAATGGATGTGTAAGAAGTAATAAATATTGAGAGATGTGAGATTGAAAGAGAGTGAGTGAGAAAAGAAGAGAAAGTGGAATTAAAAAATGATAAATAAAACAAAAGTGATGATATGTTAAAAAAGTAAGATGTCTAAAATTGTAATTTTATAAGTTGTTTGTTTGTATGAATAGATATTAGATTAGATATCGAACGGAGCCTATGCACCTTTTTTTGTTGACAAATCTTATGCTGTGTTATGCACTTATATACTATTTTAACAGTGGATGTAATGTAACCAGTATTCAATTAGGCCGATTGTTTATATTCAATAGAGCCTGCCCTTACAAGTTACAACTGTGTGGAAATTGGATGAACCTGGTCTACCCCAATTCGCAACTAATAAACTTTTATTTTCAATAATTTAAAGAATGCTATTAGCGTCTGAATAGCATATTTTATTTTCATATTAGGGTAAAGTCATCTACTATGTCATATTTTATTTTCTTCAAAATGTTATTTTGGCCTATTTTAATAAATTGTTTTGACTTTTTAAAATAAATTTTTTACTAGTTATTTTTTAATACATTTTGTTGTTACTTTTAAATACATTTTTTACCAGTAAATTGTACACCAAACTCTATTAAAAAAAGTTACATGTAACACTTATTTAGTGACAATTTTCTTTTTGGATGGACGAATGTTAGTGGCCGGGGAGAGAGAAATATTAGTTTTTCGAGTTTGAATTCGAGATCTTATGTTTGCACTTTCTTAGTACACTCATTTAGTATCCTTTAGCTCGCCAACTGACTACTCGGGATGACAGCTTAACGGTATGAACCAAAAATGCAAAAGAAAATAAATATATATAGAGACCAAAAGTTGAACAAAAACCTCATAGTTTACAAAACTAAAAAATATTTTAATTGATTCATTAGGAAATGTCATCTAAAGCCACGAGAATGTGCTCTTGCGAATTGCGATATTGTTCTAATATGTTTAGGGTTATTAAAGAAAAATGGACTTTTGACTATAAGAAATATGTTTGTTTTTTTTTTCTTTTCTTGGTCAAAATATGTTTGCTAAAATTGGACAAAAAAATTTCTTTTTACAGGCCTTAACATCATAGCCTGAGTTGGGCTAACTTGTCGACTTGCGCTCTCGGCCTTATATTAGGCCCATGCTTCTTCCAACCCCCTCCCTACTCACTAGACACCCCTTTTATGGAGTGAAAAGACCAAAAACCCTTAATGAAAATTGGATTTTATATATTTTTTAAACAATTAATACGATTTGGTGCACGCTTGATCGAACCTGATCGAATCTCGCTGCACCGAACCAGTCTAAGTTTACACAGACACCCCAAATTATGTTTTGACTAGGTTCGACCAAGCGTGGGCCGATCCAAATCGATCAGCCGTGCGCCGAACCCTCTCCACCGTCCAGTCAACAGCTAAAGTTTTGAATTCTCCCCAATGGTTATAATTTTAACGGTTTTGATTGTTTTAAATCAACGGCTCACGCTCGATCACACCTATTATAGATAAGTGCAACAAGTCATACAAACCGAAAAAGTCTAAAAAACAATTCGTGCAATTAATAAATCGAATCGTTAAAAATCAGTTAAAAGTAAACAACTAGTGTTATCCATACTGGTGTTAGTAAAGAATAAATCGAATCGTTAAAAATCAGTTAAAATTAAACAACTAGTGTTAGCAAAGAATAAATTGAATCGTTAAAAATCAGTTAAAATTAAACAACTCAACATCCAACAACAATCAGGGAGGTTCGGCTCTGCCAAGTGCGAACCGATTCGGCGCACTCATGGCCGAATCGTACTTATTGTTTAAAAAAAAAGTTTTAAATTCAGTGGTATTTTGAGAATAAATGGTGATATGGGGTGTCTAGTGAGTAGAGGGGGGGAGGTTGCGAAGCATGGACCTATTATCAATTCAAACATGAATTCTAGTGTTGACAAAAAAGGCCTTTCATAAAGGCATCTCCCAATTTAATGGTGGCACATGTTTTTCCCAACCCCGCAATTACTCACCACACACCCCTATATCCTGAAAAATGACTAAAATACCAAAATAAATAAAAAACTTTCAAGCGCGCCTCCTTTTTTTCTCTGGCATTTAACGGGTACGATATTGTAGCACCAAACTGGTACGGTACTACATCACCGTACCTGTTAAATTTTTTGCCAAACACCCCCTTTAACAACAGACCATCACTACCGTACAAGTTCGACCCCTGACTGCCGTACTTGAATTTTGGAAAAAATATATATAACACACGATTGTTGTCTGTCGTACACATATATTCCTTAAACCCGCCAACAATCACATTATCTTCTTCTTTTTCTTCTTGTTCTTGTTCTTGTTCACTCTCATTCTTCAAACCCTAAAAAAATAGTTAATCAATTGATTTCACATCCTATTTGGTAAATTACCCATATTTTTCCAAATACAATCAAGAATTACCTTTTGTAAATTATTGAATTTGGTGTTCTTTTTCTCACATGGAAGCATGACTACAATTTGTGTGTGTTTTTTTTCATCACTTTTGTAAATTATTGAAATTGTTTAATGATTACGGAATTTGTATTATCTTTTCTTTTTAAGTATATATATATATATATATATATATATATATATATATATATATATATATATATATAAATAAATAAATAAATAAATAAGAAAAGGTTATAAACCCCAGATGAATTAGTTCTTTAATTTTAATGTAAATAAAAAGCATGTAAGTCTGTTTCTATTTTTTGTATTTTATATTTATGAATTTTTATTATAAGAGATTGAATAACTATTTTTGGTTTTTCCTCTTTTTCTTTTTCTTTTTGAAATTCCCTTTTTCAATAAAATAAAAATCAATCATAAAACAAAGCATACAAGAACACAGATAAAAATCAATTATCATAAAAGAACAAAGAAGAAGATAACTATATTCAGAGTTTGTTTTCTTTAAAGTTTGGGTTAGACGGACAAAATTAGAGTATGACAATTGTCCTTTTGCCTTTTTTGGCCCTGCCTCACCATGAAAGTATGTGAAGTGATCAAGTGTTGCAATATTGAGAATTTCTTTAAAGAACACATGCAGAGCGATATGCAGATTTCCATTGACTAGAGACAGTGGAACCTTCAGCCATGCCTCTCCATGAAAGTTTGTGAAGTGAAATGATGCAATATTGAGAATTTCTTTAAAGAACACATGCAGAGCGTCATGAAGATTTCCATTGAACCTCAACCCTCATCTACGACCTTCACCCTCTTCTTCAGACCAACTCTTTTTGGGCATCCCTCTAGCATTTCAATCTCTTCAACCCTTGTTGATCAGTCAGAGTCGGTCTCCCAGGCGCATGTTAGCGAGGAAGCCCAACGTATCCCCCCTCTCTCTCTCGGACTAAAACCCTAAATCTCCTGCATCAAACTCTTTCGGTGTCCATTAACTCAACAATCGAGCTACCTACTTGAAACAAATGCATGATGTACTTATTATTTGTAAATAAATATTTATAAAATTCGTTTTACTATAGAAACGTATGAATAAATAGTGTATATATATATATATATATATATATATATATATATATATATATATATATATATATATATATATATATATATATATAGTGTTTTTAAGGAACTCAAAACCTATGCACACATAAACAATTTGCCAAAAAGCTCGCAACACACAAAGACATAAAGGAGTACAAAACCACCAATCAAACATATTATCCACAAACCCCAACAAAGGGAATAATTATCCACAAAAATACTCCTATCCGTTGGAAATACATTCCAATGGGGCCAGACACAACTCACAGAAAAGACAGTGACTTGACTTAGTTTTAGCCAAAAATCAGTTCCATGAATACATCTTAGCCAAAAATAAAGTCTCGAAAATTAAGGTTAAAAGTCTTATTGGAGAAAATCGCCACATTTCTACTCTCTCAAATTACCTAGAGGACAATATATGTCAGATCATAAGCAGTCTTCTCCTTCCTTTATTACGACTAATCCCCAAATATATAATCGAGAACAAGATAGGGAGATCATTAGGAAACACGACCATTAGGCCTAACCAGTACTTCAACACAATATACACATGAAGACATATAGTATATTTTTTATCGTCTAAAAAGAAAGAAGTCAAAAGAAAATAACTTGGAAATTAATAACCTTTTTGGCTATGAAACTAGCAGCCCTAAACACCATGCTCACCAATATTGGCAAACCTTAAGCCACACCCATGATGGCCCATCACACTATATAATAATTGCCCACGAACGTTAGTGGAAAAACTCAGGTTGCATATTGTATTGTCTACCCTATAATTGATATAACCTACAAACTATATACGTCATTGAAAATGGAACAATCCTCTCCATAAATTCCCACCCACAACAACCAAGAAAACAAATTATAAGAGTGATATATATATACATACACATCCACCCCTATATCCTACATTCATTCCACCTATAAAGGAAAAATAGTATAAGATAGATAAAGATGAGTGAAGAATGTGGTGGAAACACAGTTGCAACCTCTACTACTACCACCCCATTAAATTGGTGGTATCTCCATGCAAATCATCTTTCTTCTTGGAATGATTCTAAACAAACATGGAACAACCAACTGAACCCTAATTCTTCCTCTTCTTGTGAAGAGGATATTTCTGTTTCTACATCTTTCACTAATGCTTCCAATCATTCTAGTCTCACAGTTGAATCCTCTCATAGACTTGTTGACCCACATGCACCTTCCTCCAACGATTTCATGGCTGAACATGCTTCAGATAATCAACTTTGGAGTCATGTTCTATCGTAAGTTTTCATGTTATTATGTAATTATTTTAAAGAAAGGACAATAATTAGTTAATATATATGAATAAGATTATTTAGGCTATTCTAAATATAAATATATCTTTTTTTTTGATAGGTAATATATCTGATGTCTTTTATTTCTAGAGACTAATCTCTTAAGTTAGCTTTTGGTGAATTTTTAGGGTGCTTTAAGCTACATAGGGTTAAGGTACTATGTTAGTGTTTTTCATTGTGTGCAAATAATATTCTTCTAGGCTTTTCTAAAGGTTTATAGGTTTAAGGTACTATGTGTACTACTATGTTCACACTATAAATTTATGATCTCTTTCATGGTTTCTTTGTACTAGATCCAATAAGAGATATACTCTATCCGTCTCAAAATATAATTAGCATCAAAAGTACATGTATATGGAGTAGTATACTTTATAATACATGTTAGTTTTTATCATATATTTTTGTATGTTGCTAATGGAATTGTTTGTACGATCAAGATTGAGTTGATATATTGTTCATTTTTGTATAAATAAATACAACTAATTTTTTTATGAAATAATTTATAGAAGTGTTGGATCAAATGGGGAGTTGCAACACAACCAAGAAATTGGAGAGAATTTTATGGATGCACTCACATCTAAAAGCATGTCAAACTCTATGTTTGAACCAGCATGTGATTACTTGAAGAAACTTGATACAAGTTGGGAATATAATGGCTCAACTTCATTCAACAACAGTTTTGAGAAGCACTTAAATGGGTACAGTGAAGCACTTATGGAGAATAATGAAAGGTTGACTAAGTTATCCAATCTTGTAAGCACTTGGTCTATTGCTCCACCTGATCCAGAAGTTAGTAGCCACTTTGATCCACAAACAAATAATAACATGTCTTTGAATAATTCTTCAATGGATCATTACCAACAATTCAAGCAATTACCTTTTGGAGATTCAACACAAAGTAAAAGTTCTGAAGTGTTTCCTTGCATTGATGATGATGATATGAAAGTTAAGCAAGAATATCATGCAAGAGATGTGCAAGGATTTGGAAAATCATTTAATGCAAATGGATATTTAGATGGATTCAATAACCTTTCAGTTGGAGATAGTGGCAAATTTTACAATGGATTGCCTAATATTTCATCATGCACTAAAAATTTCTCAGATGTTATATCTTTTAATAGTAGACTTGGAAGGCCAGTTATGGGAATTCATGCACAGAGACCAAGTATGAAATATTCAAACTTATCTGAATCAAAGAAGCATGGTGGACTTCACACACCATCGCAGGTGAGTTTATAAACAACTTATAGAAGCAACGACGGATTTCATATTTTGTCTATCTAAGGTAGAATCCATTGCAGACGACTTAAATACACTATGAGGTATAGTGAGTTGCAGTCTTGCAGAGTGACCTTGAAAGTGACATTGATGTCACGATGCACTGAGATTCAGCTCTTGTTGCTTCGATTCATAAAGAAAAATTGTCTTCCTAAATTTCCATGTTTTTTTTTTACAATAATGATATGGTTTATCACAACCTATATTTAGTTTTAAAAAAATTTAAAAAAAGTTATACACACTTTAGCATAATTTTGTGTATAAAATATGTGCAAATTAATCATGCAGATGAGAACTAGTAATGGAAGAGGAGAGGGGACAACACGTGAAGCAAAGAAGAAAAGATCTGAAGAATCATCCGAAACAATCTTGAAGAAGCCTAAGCAAGATACATCAACAACATCTTCTTCAAAGGTACATGCACATATATATATATATATATATATATATATATGCATACATGAACTTATGATGATATAGTGTAAAGAAAAGAAGAAAGTGGGGAACATCTTTTAGTGTACTGTACATTAAGAAACTTCTATTGATTGTTGAAAAGGTGCAAGCACCAAAAGTCAAGCTAGCAGACAAGATCACAGCCCTTCAACAAATTGTATCTCCCTTTGGAAAGGTTACTACAAATTGCACTAACTTTCTTTTTTTCATTTCTCTTTTAATATATAGTAAATTATTCACAGTGCTCTATACTTTTCTCACTACCTACTTCATAATGATCAATTTTTTTGTTGAATTTCAGACAGATACAGCATCTGTGCTGTTTGAAGCAATAGGGTACATAAAGTTTCTTCAAGAACAAGTCCAGGTGTGTATACCATTAGGGAAAAGTTCCATTCATTGCATTATGTAACTATATAAACTAATGCTTTTATATAAAATTAATAATCATCTAATTAGAAACTTTTTTTTAATAGCAAAAATTGCATATAATAATCTGTGTATTAAGGGACAAAAAACCTGTATACATAGACACCCTTCTCAACCAAAGAGGGTCGCTAATTATGCTTTTTTTTAATAAGCAAAAAAATTTATTCAGATGGAAGCAGTGAGTTTTAGCTTCATTAGCTTAATCAAAGTTCCCTCTTGGTTAATCTTATTGAGTAACATTTTTTCAATGTAGATGAACTAAAGATGCAGTTTTGAAACACCAAATTTAATTTTTTATTGCTTTTAGTCTGTAAGGCCCAACACAATTGGAAAAGTCGATATTGTTAGGTTGAATATTTTATATAGTCACTCAAAATCGAGCCCAAAATCTCTACTCAAATTTTTACGGATAGTACTTATCATTCATTTTGTCTTGAGACAAAAAAAACACCAAAAAATGTCAACTATATAATAACTCACTATTATAGTTATCTTTCTTGATTACATGCAATAAAGAGTTGAATTTCTTGTCTTGTAATTATTTCTTTAACACAAGTGCGCATTTGCTATTCCACTAGCTAAGTTTACAATTACGTTCTCTAATATTTTGCAGCTACTAAGCAATCCTTACTTGAAGGCTAATCCACACAAGGTAAATTAATTAAGAAAGCTATACTTTTTTCTTTCAAAAGTGTCTCATTATTTCACTCTTAGCAATGGTTAATTATAACCTATTGATATTAATTGGTTTTGATGGAATAATGTTTTTCAGGATCCACGTGGAAGCTATGATAGAAAAGATAAAGAGGATGCAAAAATAGACCTTAGGAGCAGAGGTCTCTGTTTAGTTCCAACTTCATGTACTCCTCTAGTTTACAGAGAGAATACTGGACCAGATTACTGGACACCAGCATATAGAGGATGTTTGTATAGGTGATCCATATGATATATGATATGCAAAATAAGAAAATGTAGTATGTGGCTACGTTGCTAGAATCTTTGAAAAATTATAAAGGTCTAGTGAATAAAATATATATCATGGTTAGGTTTAATGCATGGTTACAGGAGTAAAAACATTTTGGCTGACCTTGAAAATCCTGAGTTTGTATATGTATACTAGCACAAAGATGGAAATACTCCCGCATTGTTATGAGAAAGGTTATTTGGACAAAAAAATTGACTAAAAGTGTACTAAAATACGAATACGTGTATAATATATTTATTTTTTAATTTTATATTAAATATATTATATGCATATACTGAACTTAATTAAAATAAAAGAATAAATGTATTATACACGTATTCCTTCTGTATCCCATACACGTACGTATTTTGGTACATTTTTTGGTCCAAATAGCATTACTCCATTTGCAAAGATATATATTTGATTGTGTTCCATTTAGTAATACTAGTTTTAATTTAATTTTATATTTTTTCATTGTGTAAATTTTAAATTAAAAATATAGTTTAAAAATTAATTAATCACAAAGGTAAAATTATTCTATAAAAATATTGATCTAACAAACTCCAATTGAGAGAAACAGAAACTGATCCAATTTCATTTTGGTTATTAACCGCAAAAACTAATTTACAAAGTGTGCAAAATCCTTTGTACATGGAAGGGATCCTAAAACTAACAAACAATTGGAGGCTTAAAACTAACTAAAACTATTTATGATTCAACTATCTTTATAACAATTTTCTAAATAAGTCCTTTCCTTGCAAAATATATTTTTTTTATTAAAAAAATATTATTCTGTTAAGTCTCTGTTATCAAATTGCTGATGTGGCTAACAAAAGTCTCATGTGGCTTTTCTATATCTGTATTTTTATTTTATTTAATTTTAAGTTGATGACATGGGTCCCAAATCAAATTAGGACTTTTAAAAAAAAATCGGCTATAATTTTGTAGGAAATTATTTAAAAAATCGCTATAAAGATAGTTGAATCATAAATAAACTAGAGAAGGTTAATTCTTTGATATGAACATCCTTGCTGAACACAAGCCCAAACATTTGAAGGTTAATTCTTTGCCACGAAGCTCTAGAGAACCAAATTCAAAATATCCATTAAAGCATAAAATTCTCCTTGAGAAGCTTTGCCAAATAAAACGACATCGCCAAGAAAGAATAAGTGAGTCAAAGGCAAACCTTTAGCAACTTCAATACCACTCAGAGAATTGTTAGTTCTTCCATTAGCTAACATTCTAGACAAAACATCAAATACAAAGATAAAAAAAGTAAGGGAAGAGGGGTGCCGGATGCCTCTTTGATGGATAAGGCTTGCACTAAAAAAAACATTTACTTGGTATTTATAATAAATAGAGGAAACCATAGGCATGATACACGATTTACCCAAACCTGTTGAAAGCCAAAAGTCAGTTGAGTCTGAACAAGTTAAGTAATTTAAGAAAAACTAAATTAATACTTTGGGTATTATTTTTTGTACCTCCACCATCAAACACCATACCCCCACAAAAAAATATTTATTCCCATTTTACCCCTTAAAAATTATAAAACAGATTTATCTATTTTGTAGAATAAAACCGTTTTGCAAAGAAAATTGGAAACGAATTTATAGATAAATCCGATTTGTATTTTTCTACTATGGGTTTATCTCTTAAAAAGATAAACCCACTTATATTCATTTTCAAAACGGATTTATCTTTTTAATAGATAAATCCATAGTGCATTTTTCAACTATAGATTTATCTACTAAATAGATAAATTCGTTTATCTATTTTTTTTGACAAAGACGGATTTACCAAATGAGATTTACAAAGCAAATTAATTTATGTTCACAATGCATTTAATGTTAAATCTATAGTGTATTGCATTTTATGTCCAAAAGCAAACGGATTTACCCAAAAACTTTTCAACATAAATCAATTCAGTAAATCCATAGTGGCATAAGCATTTTTGTTCAATATTCATATATATATATATATATATATATATATATATATATATATATATATATATATATATATCACTCATAAACACGGACTTATGTTAAAAAAATTCAAACGGATTTGTCATTTTAATAAATAAAATTCGATTTTAAAAATACGTAACGATTTATCTATTAAAATGATAAATTTGTTTTGCAAAAAATGCAAAATAGATTTATCAATTTAATAAATAATTCCGTTTCGTATTTATTTTCATTAAGGTCGGAGGGTATTTTTGGTTTTTCACTATAGGGGTTTGGAGTATCATTGTGGGGTAATAATTTATCGGCCCATACAGAGGTAGGCCTAGTGGACTTTCATATGTCGGCAGCAAGAATGAGTCACCGGAGTTTGACTTAACCCAATTAAAAGGAATGTTGCTTTTATAAAAATAAAAATAAAAAAACACCCCATCTTTTTCTCATCCACACTATTTCTTAAATTTTGGCATTTCAATATTGAGCAGTGATATTAAGTACGAAAATGTTTGAACAAAACCTACGAAATACACTTCGCTTTCACGCGGGGAGTCTAAATACCAAATGGTTAAGAAGCTCAAGTATCTACCGTTTGTATTATATCATGTTGGTCTTAAAAGCCGAATTTGGCTAAGAAGAATCTCAACCAAAAAACACCAACTCTTTATGACCAGATTTAGTCGGCAGCGCCGCGCCTATATAATGTAGACTTTGTCTGCTGGGAGAGGGCTTAAATGAACAATAAATATTCAAATATTGGGGCGATTAAGTTAAACTGTTGCAGACAATTCTTCCTGTCTTCAAATTAAACATCCTTTTTCATTTGTCCCACTTATATATCTGCAGTTGAGCAAAATATAATGTGAAAGAATATATATTAGAGTACAAGCAATATTAGAAATAGATCCCCAAGTTCCCTTAATAATGTCTATTATTTTATGTCTTGAAGGAGGGTCCTGACTCCCACACAATGTTTCTCAATTTTAAGCTTATATCCAAAACTCACTAAGAACATGCATGGTCCACTGAGTGACCCTTCATGTGTCCTTCCAATGTCAATTCACATGTTCACGTTATGTGTGCTCTACAATTCTACATCCAATCGATCTTTAATTTACTTGAAAAAAATATGGGGCTAGACATTTTGCTCTTCCTCAACAAAAATATTTCAAGGGATCTTTTTTTTATAGAAATTTTTAGTGAATACTAGAAATGTTTTTTTTTAACAACAAATTTGTATTATATAATGTGTTTTTTTAAGGAACACACAAACTTATATACAGTGACACCCTTCACACTCAAGGAGAAAACAAAATCTGAGTACAAAAAATACACTAGACACTCATGAGGAGAGAAATAACATAATGATGAAGAAAAATACACTAGACACCCATGAAGAGAGAAAAATACACTGAGACCTTAATAATGTCTATTATTTGATGACTTATAGTCTGGCATTTTTACCTAAATAGGCTATAAAACAGTCTTTGCCTTATCTATTTAGAAAAAAGTTTGTCTTGGGTTGGGCCTAATGTAGGCTAGAAGCGGCTACGGCTTACATCACTAAGCATTTTTCGATACTAAGGAATTCCTTAGTAACAACTACTAAATTTTTCGATAACCATTATACAGCTATCCAATGGTTAATACATACTATCCACAATTTAGTGTTTGTGTGGTGAGTAACCACAATTTAGTGTTTGTGTGGTTACCGAATTTTTTCATTGATGGGAAAATGACCATTATGCTCATTTAGTAAGAATCACTAAGGAATTCCCTAGCACTCTAAGGGTGTGTTTGATTTGCTAAAAATCAGGGGACTGGACTAGACAACTCCGGTTGTACTCCGTTGATTTCAAAAATTGTTCATAATCTTTGAATGACAAAGGTTGGGAAAGGGACCTGACAAAACCCCAAATTCATGTCCCTCACAAAATCATAGTACAACTTTCTGTCCAACAATGCAACTTTTTGTCCACCTATTCGCTCTCTCTCTCTCTCTCTCTCTCTCCTATTTCCTTCTCTCTCCTTTATATCCCCTCTCTCTTCCTCTCTCTCTCTCTCTCTCATATCTTATTCTCATCTCTTCCTCTCTCTCTCTCTCCTTTATATTCCATCTCTCTTCTATAGATATTTTCATATCATTACCCTTATCTCCCTCTCCCTCTCTCCCTCCCTCCCTCTCTCTCTCTCCTTTATCCTCTCTCCCTCTTCGATCTCACTCTTATCTCATTCTTATCTCTCCTTTCTCTCTCCCTAGCTCCTTCTACCTCTCATCGCTCTTCTATATATTTTATCATATCAGGACCTCTCTTTCCCTATCACACTCCCTCTCTCTTATGCCCTCTCTTTCTCTCTCTCATATACTCTCTCTCATATTTTCACTATAATTTTCTAATTATATTATAATATATATATTATATAAATCATTATAAACCGCTTAAAGAGAATTGTAGTAAATTTTACATTTTTTGCTCGTGTTGTCCAGTGTTCACCAAACAAACAGATTGAACAAATGTTGTCACAAGATCTTATCCAGGTCTAGTCCAAAGATTATCTAATTCTAGTCAAGTCTTAACGTGTTTGCGAATCAGCGCGGAACCTAAGTCAAACTCGATTTTGGGTACTCTAAATACCCACCACATTTAACACACTTATAATATAAAAACTTCACTTGTCAAATTTATTTTTCTTTCATTTACTAAATGAAAAACAAAAATAAATAAAGGAGGAAGGTGGGGGCTGAAAAATGAGGAAGAAATTATCTAGTTGTTGGTAATAAGATACGAAATAAGAGAAGGAGAGATAAGGAGAAAGAAGGTTAGGCCTATGGGGTCGGTGGCCCCAAAACCATATCATCTCCAAAGGACACAATAGCTAGCTTCTGCAACAATAGCAGCATAACAGTGACATTATTTACCTTCCATCATTTCACTACCATCTTTCTAATTTTACCACCTTTAATAATTAATTTTCCATCACAAATTAAATTCACGAACAAAGAATAAAAAAAGAGAAAGAGATATTGTTATATATATGCCTATGGGTGGACAAGTATTATTATTATTATTATTATTATTATTATTATTATTATTATTATTATTATTATTATTTAGATATTCAGATGAGACCAAATGATTGAGGAATAATAAGAGGTAGTAGCTAAACTTTATGCATAAGAAAACAATAGCCAGAAGTTAACTAGTAAGTCTTCACTATTCTTCAGACTCAATTGTTTTCTTCTCTTCGTCTCCTAAGATCCTTTCTTCTTGGTGCCTTTTGGACTTAAATTCAATCTGTGAGTTTATTTTTTTTCTTTGCTTTTTCTGACAGACAACAAAAGCTTGCTACCAGAGAAAAATCAAACATATATATATATATATATATATATATATATATATATATATATATATATATATATATATATATATATACTTTAGATCCTTCTTTCTTCATTCATATTTGTGTTTTCTTTAATTAAAAAACCTTTTTGTTATGCTTCCTTGAGACAAGGAAATTAACATGCAATTTAATTTTCATTCAAACATTTAATAGGTTTTACTTTTTGTTCAACAATTTCAGATTTGCAAAAACAAATATGGCTGCTGGTTCATCATCTACACAATTCTTGGGAATTAGAGAAGAAAATCAAAGTCAGATAACACATCATCAATCATCTATAACTACTTCTGCTACTTCCTCAGCTGCTCCAATCTCACTTCCTCAAAAGAAACGCAGAAATCAGCCAGGAACACCAAGCAAGTACCTTAGTTTAATTTTGTTTCTTCAAAACATCATTAAACACACACATGCACATACCCTTTTGCCATTTGTTGTTGTTTTTTTATTCTCAAAAATAAACACAAAGAAACCCTACATATAAATCATGAATACAAGCTAGGGCTCTCAAAGGCTTGAGTCTTTTGATTCCATGTTTATTATGACTTTTCTAACTTCTTTTTTTTACTACTACTAGAAATGAGTTAATCTCTCTACGTTATCTCCTTACCTAAAATTTTTGTAACCAAAAACTGAAATGAGTATATTGTTTGAAAAGGGTAATAAATAAAGAGCATAGTTCTTAAGTTCATGGTGCATATTCAATTTAAGGAAGTAATTGAAGCTAGCATAGAATTGTATAATAATTTATTTTTTTGGCATTTTATAAAGATCCAGATGCTGAGGTGATAGCGCTGTCTCCAAAGACCCTAATGGCAACAAATAGATTTATATGTGAGGTGTGCAATAAAGGGTTTCAAAGGGAGCAAAATCTTCAGCTTCATAGAAGAGGACATAATCTACCTTGGAAGTTAAAGCAAAAATCTACAAAAGAACCAAGGAGAAAGGTTTATCTTTGTCCTGAACCCACATGTGTTCATCATGATCCTTCAAGGGCTTTGGGAGATCTCACTGGGATCAAAAAGCATTACTTTCGTAAGCACGGTGAGAAGAAATGGAAGTGCGAAAAGTGCTCAAAAAAGTATGCTGTTCAGTCAGATTGGAAAGCACATTCTAAGACTTGTGGCACTCGAGAATATAGATGTGATTGTGGCACACTCTTCTCTAGGTAACAACCCAATCCACATTAACAACCTTTGTCTTTTCGCAAAAACATGTTATTCATAAATATGCATTCGTCAAAGTCTTCAAAACAAACTGCATAGCGCGTATCATGGTTTTTGATGTCACTCTGATTGCAATATGTACATGTGATTGAGTTGTCAATTGCATTTGACCGTACTCTCTATAATATCAAGGATTGCGATGCAACTGCAAATATTTTCGAAACTTAGTCATAAACACGCATTTCTCATAATGGATATTTAACCAGTTTGTGAAAACTTAATTATTAGGGTTTCTTATATATGGTTTAGTTATGGTTATTTTACACTAACAAAATGTGTTATGCTTGGAGGATTTTTTACCTAACATTTTTGAAAGTATAGTTTACTTATTTTAATTGTAGAATAAGTTGAAAAAATATTCAGAACATTCCAATCAAATTATAAACGGGTTGTGACACCCTTAGTGCCTCCTAAATAAAAAATTTAGCTTATAAAAAAAAAGTGAACAAAAGCTATCTCCTTTTCCCTGTTAATGAGTTTGTGTCTGGGTGTTTGGACGAGAGTACACTGTTCAAATAAATTAAGTACAAAAAATTGAAATGTTTTGTGAAAAGAAAGAAAATAAATATTAATTCAACTATGGTTCTTAGGGAACAGTGCCTCTATTTTTATTCTCATTCACGTGTAGTGAAGCAACATTGTAAGAAGCACATGCACAGTGATACTGGTTTTGTTCTCATATGAGTTGGAAAAATGATAGGAATTTTGTTCTCTTTCGGGTTGGCTATTTTGTAGTGGTTAGTTCAAATATATTTTCATGTAGTAGTACTTTCTTGCAATGGGTCCAATGTGCCTAATTAATTCTTTTCAACTAACAATTTTAATTATAGACATGTTTCTCATCATCACAGAATTGCTAAGAATTTAATTAGAAATGAATTCTCATCATAGAAAAATGACAAGTATTGAGGTATATTGCATTTATGAAGCTGGCCCCCATATTGGGATTTTTGATTATTGACTTTTATCAAAGTTGCAAATAATTCTCTCATTTATTCATCAAAGAAAGACCTCAAAATGGAAGTTGGATTTGGAAATTCTTGGTTTGTTTCATTTTTTGGCATAATCCCATGGGCCCTCTCCTTCTATTGTAGTTTTCTCAATTTCAACATAGTAGTTTCAGTTACAAAGAAAAAAAATATTTTTCCCTTAATTAATCGACTTTCATTTTCATTTCATTTTGTCCGGTCTTTTACATGTGGCTATTGTTTGATTATATATAATTGAAATATTTGGAAGAGGTGACTAAGTTCCAAAACTCATTAGGTTATAATAAATATTCATTATATATACAACAAATATATATATATATATATATATATATATATATATATATATATATATATATATATATATATATATATATATATATATATATAAATTGATGTCGACATAGGGTTGCTTATCTTGTTATCATATTAATGTCCCGATATGCAGTTAGTGGTAAAACACAAGTAAAATTGTGTGGACATAGGAAATGCAGATTCAAACCTACAACACTTGAAAGATGTTATTCTCACTACAATAGAAAAGGGCTTTAGCAACACTTCTTTTAGTCTTTAGCAGTGTTTTTAAGTGCTACTGATCAATGTGCTACTAAAGGCTACAAATTGGTAGTCCCTATGTAGCGCTGCAAAATGTCAGGAATCGGCAGTGCTTTTAACTAAAGCGCTACCAATTCACTTGGGAATCGCCATCGCTTTTAATATTCCCAATTATATAATTGTGATTTTGGAAGATGTTATATATATGCAATGAAATATAGTTTTAACTAATTTGTCCCTATATTTTGATTGCAGGCGTGACAGTTTTATAACTCATAGGGCATTTTGTGATGCACTAGCACAAGAGAGTGCAAGAAACCCTAATAGCTTAAACCCTTTATATGCAACAAACCACATGAGTTTAGGTCTATCCCAAGTAAGTAACCAAATTTCCCAACTTCAAAATCAAAACCAATCATCATCTACTAACATTTTGCGCCTTGGAAATAATATACCAAAGTTTGAACACTTAACCCTACCTTTAAATCAATCTCCATTTGGAAACTCACCACAACAATCAATGCCTACTTCATCAACCTTCTTCATGAGTGAAAATACAAATCAACCCTTTGAAGAACACCAAACTCAACAAGGAATATCATTCTCAAGTAAACAATTACATGGTCTAATGCAACTTCCTGATCTCCAAGGCAATAACAATTCTAATCCTTCTAATCTTTTCAACCTTAGCTTCTTCCCAAATAATACCACTCTAATCCATGATCAAGGTTACAATAACCCTTTAAGTGATCAAGGTTACTTTGGTAATTCAATACAATATCATGAGAATCTATTATCTCCTCACATGTCTGCCACTGCATTGCTTCAGAAAGCTGCTCAAATTGGTTCAACAACAACTACTAATAAAGGTACTAGTTCCTCAACTAATAATGATCCTAAATTTGAAAGGGACCTAGTGTGTGATAATATGGAAAATGAACATCACAATCTTCATGGGTTGATGAACTCTATATATGGCAATGTTCAAGGGAATGAAAGTAACATTAATGTTAGCTTTGGTGGGTCTTCTGATGATAAGTTAACGTTGGATTTTCTTGGTGTTGGAGGAATTGTGAGAAATATGAGTGGTGGATTTTCATCACAAAGTGAACAACAACAACGTGCAATGAGTACTATGGCTTCTTTGGATCGTGACCTAAAATCAGCACATTCAAGTCAACAATTTGGAAGCTCAACGATGCATTGAGGAAATGCTAGGGAGAGAGAAAAGAATTGTGCAATTGTTAAGCTTTTGAACTAGCTAGACTTGTTTAAAACTTTTCTTTATTTTATTTATCTTTTCCTCAAAAGAAGTCTAATTAATTGACAAATTAGGGTTCATATTGAAATTTGTAGTCCTTGTATTCTTTTTTTGGTATAATACTATAATCTAGTGTTTCTGCACGCACCTGAACTGGGTAGATTAAACCCTAGAGCTACGTGGAACAACATGTGCTCATTGTTTGGAACTGCACCCAACAGAGCCACACTCGCATCCATTTTGGTTTAGGACGTGGTTCCAACACTTCTATATGTCCGTTTGGTTTCACGATTGGCTGGATATAAACATACGTCAATTGTAAAGTTACTATTTAAAGAGTTGGGTTGAACTCGCGTTTGAAGTGTGTTGAAAGTGGAAACAAAAACACGCTATATGTGTGTTGGTTTCCATGTCCACTTGTCTATTAAAAGTGCAATTGGTAGCTACAACTAATAGCTTTATGTCCGACGCGGTTTACTTGTCTCTAATTTGAATTCCATATAGGTTAAATTGGTAGAGGCATATATAGTCTCATTCAAAACTCTTGGATACAATCATTTGTATTTTATAGTTGAAAACGTCCCTTTCCTTTCTTTCGCTGTCTTTGAGTGAGATTGGACTTCTAATAACTGTTTCATTGAAATTCATGAGGTTGGGATAAAGTTTAATTTGAGAGTGTAAAAGCATATGATAAAGCCAGGTTGTGTAGTGTACTAACGCTCACTCACTAAACGAGGATATATGTTGCTCAGAAGTCAGAATTTTCACTTTTTGGCTATATACTCCCATGGAAGCGACAAAGCCTGATTTCCTTTCAATTTCATCATTGTTTTTTTACACCCACATACTTTTTAAAAAAAGAATTTATCACTATTCTAAGTTTTTTCCTTTAGCATATGGAGTACTAATTAAATTATGGGACATTGTTAATTGTCTGCATTGAGCTAAACTTGGATTTGCGGTTGGCCCAATCCGAAACAGTACTTACTAACACAAAAACTTAAGAGATCAGCCATGCAGAGCCACTACACATTATATATTTTTCAGGTGCTTTAACTTTGTTGGCATTCTTTTGCTTAACAACGACCCTTTAGCTTTTCATTGTTAAATATATTTAATTTGCTGTACATGTTGACTACTACTGCCTTTGAAAATATTTCTACAACATCTCTCTATCTCTCTCTTTCTTTCTTGCTTTCTGCAATTCTTGCATGATAATTAACATGCAGTGCTGTCGCATGTAGCTATCTTAAATTTAGGGTTAGGTCTCTCACGTCATTATTCATTTATAAGAAGATTTATATTTATATTTTATTTATGGAGGAGTAAATAACCATACATATATGTATGTATACACTGGTGAGCATGCAACAGAAACAGTAGTATTCTGAAAATGTTGGTTATTGTAATTATTAGTAAAACTGTTGTGACATTTTTGTCGCACTCTGTGTCATTTGCTTCCTTCTCCACATGGGATGATGAGGAGGAGGAATCACACACATCGATCCGTGACTATATACCATTACCAAGCCAGTCTTTTCATTTCCTTTTTCACTCTTCACCGAACCACTAATTTAATTTTATTTATCTGTTTTCTATTTTTCATAATAAATTCTTTGGAGTAACTCAATTAATTCACTCAAAATGGTTCCAAATTCGAACACTCCCATTTCGTACCTTATTAAATCAAGCTACTCTAAATGTGATTTATTTCGAACAACTGGATCGGGATGTATATGTTAAGGCCATTACTTTTCCCACACCCGTTTCTACTCACTACACACCCTCAACGCTTCAAACCTCCTTACGTAGTGTTTTTCAACACGTTCGGACCAAAGGAACCGAACACACATGATATTGAATTCTGCCTTAATATGTTAATTGTTTTTCCAATTCACCCCTACCATTTTATCACCGTGTATAGAATTAGAAGAAGCCTCAACAAAAAGCTTCAAAACATTGTTAACAGGTCTATTTCTAACTTTAGCAGATTTCTTAACAATTAAATGAAGACGTGTGCTTTTCCCAAAACAAAAACAAACAAAAAAATGATGTTGATTTTCAGAGAGAGACGAAGGAGTTGAGATGATGATGTTGAACCAAAAACATAACCCAAAACATCTGTTACCAGCTCTTTGAATTACCTATGTATATGCATCTTGTACAGAGCAAATCGATGAGTCAAGCTCCACTAAAGATCCAAACAAACACTGAAAGCACCACCTGGTGCACTGACAGGTTAGTAAAATTTCAATTTACATATGTTCGGATGGATCCATCCGAACCAATTAATTTTCACACAACGGAGGTGTATGTCAAATATTTAACACACTCGGATGATATTGTTCGATCTGGTTCGGGTGCCCGTGTTCGAACCGGTGAAATTTCTTGAAAAAAAAGACGCTTTGACTGGCCTTTTTGTCTTTTCTCACTCTTATGGGGTGTGTTTTGAGTAGGAGGGGAAGTGGAAAAAGTAATATCCTATGTTAAAACACGGGGCGAAGCCCAAATCTGATTATAATTAAGATGACCAGGAAACTTGGCTCACAATCTTGCTCTCGATGATGTTTTTGTTGAATCGAATTGTCTTCCCGTGATCGATGCTTGTAGAGGAAATATTGAGAGGTTAGATCTTCAAATTATAGTGAAAGATATAGAGATCATCAAAGAGAGAATTGCAAATTGTGGTTCTATCTAGGTGGGTGTGAGAGACGGCAACCAAGTAGCCCACGAAGCAGCACAGCTATAGCATCGAAGAACCTTCTTCCATCCAACTGGCTCTCAAATCCTCCGACGTCACTGGGAAGGAAAATTGGGGAGGATCGTCTTTCAGGCGATTGAAGTCCATTATTGATTGCGATCTACAAGTGGGTGAACGCATTGATTGCGTCAAAACATAAATCTAGAATGTATTTTTTGACTTTCGAATTTATGTTTTGGACATAAATCTGGAATTAAAAAAAAAACGTTTCGGATTTATGTCAAAAAAATGGCTTTTTACCTACAGACAGAAACCATCACTAAATGTGATATATCTGTGGGCCTTAATAATTAGTTAACAGATTCTGGATATTTAACTATTAGTGGCAGTTTCTGTCCGTAGGTAAAAGTCCATTTTTTTAAAAAATAATAATAATTTTTATTTCTGGATTAAATCCTAAATATATTTTTTTAGTTCTATATTTAGGTACAAAACGTAAATCCGGATGGAACAAAAATGTGGGGGTAGTTTTGAGTTTTGTAGGGGTATATGGGCCAAGTGTGGGGTTACACAAATCAACAACCAAGATAATATAACATATTATGGACTTAGATTTCTAAGAAGAGTTGTTTTTTTATACCCCACGACATCCCTCAATACCCCCACATATCATTGGAAATCCCAAAATATCCCTAAAAAGAGGTTTTTTTAAAATAAAAAAAACTCAAACCAATCGTATATTTGTATTTAAACATATATACAACTCAAAAAAAATAACAAATCATATATTAAACAAGTGTGGGTATATACGACTTGTTAAATTTGTACCCCCGCCGTATTTAAAAAACAAATCGTATATACATTTGTGGGGGTATATACGATTTGTAATTTAACAAGTCGTATATACCCCTCCCATATGTATATACGATTTGTTATTTTAAAAAAATTGTTTTTGTTTAAATTTTTTAAAAAGTTTTACAAAAAGGCTACTACAAATCCGTTAAAGAGTCAAAACTAATCAAAAAGTTGTAAAAACACCACTAAAAATCTAACAAAACCAAAATAAGGTTATGCAATTTTTTTTAGATTTTTTGGAGACTATGAAAAATTACAAAATTAATAAAAAATAGTAAACGATGGAATTTGGGATTTTGAGTCCGTTGTCCCGTTAGAAGTCCCTTCTACGAGAGTCTTGATCATTGATTTTTTTCGGATTTAATGATTGTAGTTTCATTACAATCGGAGTACGTTGTCCGAAAACCGATTTTTTATCCTAAATTATCCCCTCGATGTATAACATTGTCACGTGTTAACAAACTATACACTAAACAGAACCAAAAGACGGTCGATATTTATATCTAATTTATTTTTCTAAAAAAAATATATTTTAAATTTTTTAAGTGATTTATTTATTTTTTATTTGGTTACAAAATCGTATATACGTAGTTGTGGGGGTGTATACGACTTTGTGATTTAACAAATCGTATATACCCTCACCTGATGTATATACAATTCGTATTTTTTTGAGTCGTATATATGTTTCATTACATATATACGATTGGTTTTTTTTAAATAAAAAATTCTTTTTTAGGAGTATTTTGAGTTTTTCAATTTATGTGGGGGTATGGAGGGATGCGGTGGGGTTAAAAAAAACCTTCTAAGAAACCCGATTAAATGCATCCACTTTTGAGTGGGATGTTGGGCTTTTATGACCCTTTTGAGTGTTAAAAAAAAGGAAACTATTAATTCCCTCATTTTGCTAGTTGCACCCCATCAATAAGGGAAGCTATATATTTTGCACACACAAGAAGCCACAACCTTTGAACAAAAAAAAAGGGGTTTTTTTTTTGGACCCCCACCCTCTCCCCTTAAACCCCCACTCACACTGAAATCCCCAAAATGCCCTTTGTTTTCTATTTTTTTTTTAAAAAAAAGGCTCATCATATATATGTCATTTGGGACATATATACGATGTGTAATTTTAAGACATCGTATATATGCCTGAAGAAGTATATACGATGTCTTTAAATTACACATCGTATATATGTCCCAAATGACATATATACGATGAGCCTTATTTTTTTTTTTTTTTTATTTGTAAAAAAAATTTTAACTGATCATGATTTCACTTTCGAAGTTGATCAACCAGATAGATTGCACGACAAAATCAACGGTTGATAATCTTTTACCTCATCTATAAATACTCACTCCCACCATCACTATTTTCACACCAAAATTTCAACTTCCTCCTTCTTTCACACATCACAACCTGAAGATGATGCAAGCTTCGCTAATGTCATACTACGAGCCTTCTTCCCTCACTATCGTTCATTCTAATATGGGGTTTGCTGATCATCAGGGCATCATCTTGAAAGATGATGGTATAAGTTTCGATGGGAGAGATGTTTTATCGTGTAGGTTAAAACACAATATATCATTTCTTCGCTTCTTAAGCGAAACTCTGCGGATGGTTCAACCGAGAACGCAGCGAGCATGAGATAATTCGTATTGTTTATCGGAAATCGGAATGGACTGATGGAGGTCTTCACTGGTCTGCCGTGGATGTCAACACCGAGGATGACCTCCGACAGATGATGTCCAATCATATTATCTTTAAATGGAAGAGTTACATTCATCTGTACGTCGAAACTAGAAGGACCGTCGCTGAGATCCTTCGTCGATTAACTCCACCAGCTCAGTAGTTTCTATTGTATTTTATTTTTATCTGTCTATTTTTATTCAAGTTGTTTCTGTTTTATCGCTTGTGTAACTTTGTTTTATCGAATCAATGAAATCAAAAATTCATGGAAACTCGTAAAATAAATAAAACATTCGAAAAAAGTTAATAATAAAGTGCCAATATAATATCAAATACATCAAAAAACAAATAAAAAATCCCTAACGGCGTCCCCCGCCGTCCCTCGCCCCCGTCGCCTAAGCTCCCGACCCACGTCATCCGGTCTTCGCCATCCCCACCGACCTATGGAGTGTCCGTCACGCCGGATCGCCATGCGCGATGTCGCCATCACGAATCCCTTTCTACTGGCGCCACAACCTCCCTAATCCGGTCAAGATCGTCGTAGCGTAGCTCGTGGGGAGTGTGTCCGGGCTCGAGCTTTAGGTGATGGTGGAGTCGGTAATAGTCGGGGATAAGCCCGAACGCATTCACTCTATAAGTAGTTACGTCATAGCCCGATCCGACCTCCCGAGCAACCCGGGTAGGCGCATGATGTCCTCCACGGATGCCATGAAGTTGGTGATCTCGAAAGACACGACAAGATGACTCGGACGACCACCGGTAGGTCACGCGGGATGATCTCGAGTGTACCCAAACCGGGCGCAGCACCTATCGTGCATGTATGGAACTCGAAGTCGGCCCGGTGATGAAGCCTCTGTAGAGGAGATCTCGCTCAAAGCGGTCTACCATCCCCTGTCCTCCTCAAATGGTCGCCGCAGACATCCTCGGCCTCACTCATCAAGCATCTTCTCAGTAGTGGCTCACTGAGGTGGTCCGACTTCTTCTTCTGTAGCGCCTGACCGGTGGCTCCGCACCGGGATATGACCACCAACCTATCCACCATCCGGGAAATACCACATAATCCAAGCACGAAATGCAAAATAAACAACATATTTAATTCACAAAAATTTACCAAAAGTCACTTTGATTTAACAAAAATACAAGAAGTTCAAATGTGTGTACGAAATAGGTGGCATACCCTCCACATCGCTCTGCAGTAGTCCTCAAAGACGCGATGTTCAAGGACTCATACATGGCGGCTAGTGCACTGCACCCCATGCATAGCCTCCAAGAACATCTCGCTCGGATCATCCAGTAGACCGACCCCACTTAGCCTCACACTGTCTCCGGTCCAGAAGTGAAGAGATCAGAGGTCGAAGGCGAAGCGAGATAAGCCCTCACAAAGCCAGCGGTGATGTCACCCCTCCTCCAAGTTACGCTCATACACTGCTCCGACCATTTGAAGTCAGAATACGGACCCCACGGGTGTTGTTAGCGGCCTCAACCCGTGACACACCCAGATATGTCTCAAAGAAGTCGTGTGTGGCAAACTCCGAGAGCTCACGGTGATGGCGGGAGGTGTCGCATAGTTCCTCGGATGGGAAGGTGCGGGAGACAAGAGATGTCATCGAGTGATCGTCATCTCACCAAATGGCAAGTGAAATGACGAAGTATCCGAGTGCCATCTCTCGATAAAAGCCGACAAAGAACTCATGGTCTCATGCGTGGCGTGGCGATCTGGAGAAGTGGGGCCAACTGGAGTTCCCGACCACGGTGGTGCACAAGTAGGGTCGGGTAATGAAGATGGAGTCTAGTATGGACTTTGTTGCCATGAGCTCATACTTTGACAACACGATACTCCGAAATAAAAATAAATAAATAATGTAAGCAAAAGTGCTGATCGTGAATTAAATAAATTATTTAAGCAAAAATGTAAAACTTATCGGTCGTGAGTATAGAAGTCGAGACATGATCCGCGGATCGATGAAGAGAGAGGTCTCAGCCGATCCTCCTCCCGATGCCCCCGATCCTCGCTGGGTCGCTCCTCCCGATACTCATACATGGTGATGCGGTTCGAGTAGTATCACCGGCCGCGCTGCTCTGCCGATACTCGGGAGGTGGGGATGGTAATGAAGAGGTTGAGGATCGTCATCGAGGATACCGTGGATGATATCGAGGATCGATCGGAGAGACCTCACGCCTCTCTATGCCTACTAGGACACCGCAAGCGAAGAAAAAAAAATTAGTAAAAAAATAATTAAATTGCTCATCGTATTTACATCAAAAAGGTGTATATACGATGCTTTTTTTTTTCTTCGTCGTATATAGGGTCTCTTTGGCGTATTTGAGTGGATGAATTTACGGCTAATCGTATATACGCTGAATAGGGGTATATACGGTGAGTAAATTTTTTTGCTCGTCGTATCTGGGTCGTGGTGGGGTATATACGATTGGTGGATTTGGGTGATCGTATATACGCCTCTCTCTCTGGCGTATATATGCAGTGAAGGTGGTCAAACGTAGGTATGACCAATTATGTGAAGAAATGGTGATTTTGTAAACAGACAGGGGTATTTTGGTCTTTTCATATGGTGGGTGGGGGTCCAAAAAAAAAACCAAAAAAAAGTCACAACCTAAAAGCCATGTAACAAGCGAGTGAGACGGAGATCCATTAATAACAAAATATATTGGATTTTGCTTTTCCCACTCCCCCTCCTGCTCAAAACACACCATAAGGGTGGGAAATGACCAAAAGGCCAGCCAAAGTGTCTTTTTTTTAAAGAAATTTCACCTGTTCGAACACGGGCCTTCGAACACGTTCGAACAAAGTCGTTCAGTGAGTTAAATATTGGAACACACACCCTATTGTGCGTAATTTCACCTGTTCGAATGGGGTCACTCGAACCGGTTCGCATAACCTTGTTCGAACACCCCTATTTTATTTTGTTCGTATGATGTTAACCGAGGCAACAATAATAAACTCTCACACCACATTCATCAATTTTATTGCGTTCGTATGCAGGTGTTCGAACGTGTTCGAACAGGGGCATTCGAACCGTCATTAAATACGTCCTCTACAAGCGTTCCACGCAAGGTTATTTTGAGAATAAAATTTGTTAAGAGGTGTGTTTGAGTAGGAGGGGGAGTTGGGAAAGTAAAACCCAATATATTTTGCTTGGAGACCTTTTTCTTCTTCTTTTGAGTGTTTGGACACAAGGGCGATGATGAGACAAAGCTGCGACGGGTTATAACCAATCTTAGCCTGACCCTAATTTTTGATTGGGTTAATTTTGAAACAAGATCTTCGCTTATTTGGACAATGAAACATGTGTATGATGAGGACAAAATACGTGGGTCCACTGCGTTACAATGGTTAATGTTTCAAAAAAGTTGGAGTATCTATCTCTGCTGCTGATGGTTAACTCAAAAAGTAAACTTTGGAATTTTACTACGTGGTTAATGTTTCAAAAATGTTGGGTATTTATCCTGCTGCAATGGTTACCTCAAAAGGTACTTCAATGAATTGACAATGCAATAGGCTTCCACTTTTGGAGTACCTTTTGAGGTTAACCATTGCAGCAGGATAAATACCCAACTTTTTTGAAACATTAACCACGTAGTAAAATTTCAAAGTTTACCTTTTGAGGTTAACCTATCGCAGCGAGATAGATACCCAACTTTTTCAAACATTAACTATCATACGTGTGGGACTCACCGTATTTGTCATTCCTCATCATTCACGTTTCATCATTCAAATATCATTTCTCTTTTGAAATCTTAGTATGTCTATTCACTCAACAAAACTCGATGGTATACGAGTTCAATAATGATTTGGTTCAAATAAGAAAAGATTGGGCTGACTCGAAATTCAAACAATTATAAAAATTTAAAATTATACTATACATATTCTATTATTAATATTTTTATAAAAACTTCTATTATTATAAAATCTTTATAGTGTCAGTGTTAAAATTTGGCCTATATTATAATAATGTTAAATTTTTGTTATAAAAAAACCCTAAAACAAAAATTTGTTACAATAAATTTGGAATAGTACCTTAAAAATACGTCCCTGTGTAATTTGTTATTAAAATTTGTTACAATAAATTTGTTATATATGTTTCCAACCAAAATAATTTTTTAAGTCGGGGTAAGTGCCCCCAATTTCATGTGAATTCATCAGGGACTGTGTATATCCTTCAAAAAAATTAGTAATGTTTTGCACACATGTTAAAAACATTTTAAATATCTCCCGTAAAAAAAAAAACTGAGTTTCTTAACAAGGGATGGATTATTGTAAAAAAAACAATGGATGAATTAAATATGAATTTTTTAAGCACCAAAAACTCGCGAAACAAAGTAAAGAAAATATGGACTTAGAAATCAAATTTTAAGTTTATTTTTTCTATAGACTTCAATCATAACATATAGAGTGTATCTGTAAAACTTCATTCAAAAATTTGAAGGATATACATGAGTTAACTGACAGAAAATATTGTGGGAACTAAATGTCAATGAAAATTTTTATAGAACTAAAAACAAAATTGTGAAATTTTATAGAGACTAAAAACATATTTTGTGTGTAAGAAAAGAAATAGAGAGAGAAGAAAAGAAAATAGAGTTTTGTTGGCATCCATCGCTCGTGTAAATTAGTTTTAATTTGTCATATTGACACATTAATCCACTTTGTAACTGCATTTTAAAATTAACTATATAATTTTCTCAAAATAAAATAGGTTGGGTTTTTTTACCCATCACATATTGTTTCATTAATTCCCTTAATTTTAGGCCTATGCTTCTTCCAACCTGCTTGCTACTCACAGGGCACCCCCATAAAGGGGTGAAAAGACCAAAATGCCTTTAATGAAATATGTGTTTTTTTTAAACATGAGTACGGTTCGGCGCACGCTTGGTCGAACCCGTTCGGATTTCACTGCACCGAGCGTGTTATTTTCAAAGACAACCCCCTAAAACTGTTTTTTATTAGGTTCGGGCACGACCAACCAAACCGGTTCGGAGCACGGCCGACCGAACCTAACTATGTTCTCACTAAAATCATTAAAATAAGATAATTGAAGCAAAACAAAGCAAATCGAACCTAATTGTGTTCATTTGGGTATTTCACGAAATCGTAAGTTGAATTCCAATCCATCAGAAAAATCTGAGGCAACGTTGAGTTCCAATCAATGATATATAGTAAGCTTAAGTGGCGATCGATTAATCAATTATAAACAAAATTTTCAAGTTTTAAACCCTTTGCATGAATTTGAGGCTGAGCGATAGTATTTGTTTTTGACAGGTTTTATGGTACAATTTGTTAATAATATTATTCATCATTGTATCTCATCATTATTGAAAATAAATGTTGGCTTGACACTTGTGAATTATATATTTTTCTTATTCTGAAAAAAAAAATCCATAAATTAGTTTTGGAGATGATGATGAAAAGGAAGAAATAGGTACCTTGAAAAGGGGGGTTTTGTGATGTTCGGTGCTCAAACTACCGAATTGGTTCAGACGCCCGTGCGCCGACCAGTTAAAATATAGCGTTAGGAGGTTTTTGATTTGAGGATATTTTGAGAATATTTAAGGATTAAAAGTGTCCAATGAGTAGTTAGAGAGTTGAAAGAAGCATTACCTTATTTTACCTTAGGCCTAATAGTTCTCTACGACTACATAGCCCAGCCATAATAACCCACCCATAGAGAGTGGGAAAAGATGGGACCGAAGGCCTAGGTGTCAAAATCCAAGTATATTAGCTATCTATTAAATTTAATAAGCTATTATATATGATTTAATATTTTTATTAATTTGTTGGCTTCCTATTAGCTAGATTTTTGAATTCGTCCATGGTGCAAACTATTGATGAATTTGACCGATGATATGAAATAACGAAATATGCGACTTAGGTTTTGTTTTTAGAAACAAATTTACTACTTAGTTTTTGATTTTTATTACAGTATATAAACACAAAATAAATTCTGTTTTTCTTAAAAATCTCTAAAAAATTAATTTTTAAATATGTAACATCAAAATCACTTATTTTTTAATCAATAAAAAGCAGACCCTTAGTTAAATGGTATAATAGATTAATTAAATTATTATAGATTACTATTTACTATCAATTTTATTTGGCCCTTGTACTCTCAGTCTCACTACAAAAAATAGGGTATTAGCGACGAATTGTTCCTCCGCTAACTGTTGCTTTCCCCTCAATAATAGTAATTAGCGACGGATTTAGCGACAGACTGTTTTTGTCACTAAAAATGTTGATGCTAATGGTTGGCGACGGTTTAAAATCCATCGCTAACCACTAACGAGGGAAAAATCTCTCACTAAACTCGTCGCTAACCTAGTTTTAAAAATAAAATAAAAATGCTTCCCATATCACCATCCTGCTCACAATCAACGCCTCTTCAACACCTCTCCTTGTTCACCAGAACTGTACCACGCCTAAAGCCCCTTTCTCTTGTAGATCCATACCTCTACACCACTACAGCGTCCACATCTCAATGCCACCAAAGCAACAACACACCGTCTTTTTAATCTACATATATGCATACAAAAAATAGATAATGCATACAAAAAACAAAGAACACAAATTTCACCTCTTGGAGTTTCTCATTTTCCTGACAGCAACCCAAAGCCTCACGAAGAAGTCCCAGTCCACTTCGTTTCCACCTCTTGCAATTGGCAACATCGTTAGACTGAGAAAGAGAGTTGTTGGTGAGAAAAGAGGAAGGTTTGAAACAACTTCATTTGGTTTGTGTTGAGAGAGAGGGACTGTTTGAGAGAAAGAGAGAAGAGTCAGGATAATAGGAGCTAGGTGGTAGTGGTGTGGTGTTGAAGAAGTTCAGATAGAGAGGGGGAGAGAGAGAGAGTTGGGAAGAAAAAATGAAGTGAAATGGAAATGAGAGTGATGGGGTTGGGGGATTCGAGTAAAACCCTTTAAAAACCCTTCAACGACGGATATTAAAGGATTTAACGATGACTGCAACATCACATCTAGTCAGAATGGTACACTGACTTTCAACGACGGATTTTGCCAATTAGCGACAGCCTGTAATATCTCATCTAGTCAGAACCGTACAACTGACTTTTAGCAACGGATTTTTGAATACTTTTGAAAACAATCGCCTAGCCCTTAGCGACGGCTCTCTCCGTCGCTAATTTCCTCTCTAATGTTTTTTTGCGATGGATTCCCTTTCCCTCTCTAATATTTGTTGCTAATACTCATTTTTTTAGTGTCCTCCAAATCCCCAAAAAATATTAGTGATTTTTCCATTAAAAAGTTTAATAAGTTAAAGTTTTTTTTTGTATTTGATTTAATTATTAATAATAAAATATTTGAATATCAACTAAATGTTTTTTGAAAAAATTGGTAATATTTTTAGAATTATATGAAAATATATTTATATAAAGTGTGACATGTTAATTTGTTTTTAAATTTTATATACTCCTACCTTGCCGCGCTTGGCAGACGAATTATCTTAGCCAAAGCAAAGAACCTTAACCAGGGCTTGACATGTCGCGAATCCTCTTGAAAGAGAGGGATGGGGTTTCTCTCGCTTTCTCCCCTACTAGTAAAGGGAAAACGGAAGGAAGTGTGCTAACGCACACTCGCTAAAAAAAGCCTAAACTCCTTACTCTAACAAGCTTCACCCCTCTCCAACCAGTCGAGTGGCAATTAGCCCCTCCCCAGCAAGCAAGAGGATGCGCGAACCTCCAAGTCAAGCGCGGACCAAGGCTTTCTCTGAAAGGATCGAGGGTGAACCTTAGCTCATCTGTTTTCTTGTATGACAAGAGATGCAACAGAGTTTAAATTTTATATATGGTAAGTATAAGATGTTTTACATCATCAATAAATCACAACTAATCATATGCATAACTTTAGAAATAATTATCAAAATAGTCAAAAAAAAATTAATAATCTAACAATTTTGATTGTATACTAACTGTGTATGAATTAAATCCGTGAAATATATGCATCAAAATATTTATTTTCTAAACTCGACGACAAAGAGTTACCAAAATCTTATTAAAAAATGAAGAAAAAAATATGAAGTAAAATCAAGGGGACAATAACCAAAATTCATGTAAAAAACAAAAATAAATAATAAAATAAAATAAATCAAGCATACTCAAAGTTAAAATAAATTTCTAAACTTTAGATGATAAATCATAATAAACTTTATATGTACTAAAGTCTAAAATATATACAATACAAAAAATTAGGAATAAATGATACAAGAATCACGGAGAGCCTTGTTAAATCAAGCCAATTGTTAAGCCAATAAAAAAAAAACAAATTTTAAGCCAATCGTTATCTTAGACTATTTTCTCAACACTTGCTCGTGCTAGCGAGGTAGATGTCAACTTTGAGTTGGTGAGATTGGTGAGAATGGATGGGGAAACTGAAAGATTCCAGTTAAAGATTTTACTACATTTGATTAAGAGTTTTTTAATCATGTTTTTTCTAGAAATTGCAGAGAGTCTCATATGATTTAACCAAAATCTTGGTCTAATTCAATTTAATATTTGCCTTTTATCGAATTTCAAGAGTCAAGACTATAATACTACTAGAATATGTATAATATTACAACGTCGTGTTGCGTTCGAATTCCTCTCTCTCCTTTTCATTTTCATAAGAAAGATGCAAAAAAACAAAATTACACTATATTATTTAGAGAAGAATATTGATGTAGGCACGTGAAACTATGTTCTGTCTATTTCACATGCAAAGAGCCCACATGCAAAGAGCCGGTGGTAGAGATGTCACACCATAATTCAAGAACATTTGAATGAGATTGTAAGAGTCTTTTCCAATTTAAATAATATCTAGGGATCAAATCTACTCTTTCGTATGCAATAGTATATTTCTTGAAAGAAAATTTTGTCGCTCATTGTGATCCTATTCGACTTGAGAGATTAGTCTCTAAAATTGCGTATATAACGTAAAAGAGAGATGTCACACCAAACATATTACATGCAAAGGTCAACTACCTACATGATTTGAGGTTATTTTTATTTAAAAAAACAACCGACATGCTTTGTTTTTTTCCTAAGCAAAACAAATTTACAAGTATGCTTCGTGGTCATGGAACCGACATGCGTCGTGCTCATGAGTCTGGAAGCTCGAGACCCGATTTTAAGATGCTCCCTCCAGACTCGTATATAAACAATAAACACTTTTTAGATTCATATGTATTTAGTCTATATTATAGACTAATTACATCAATTATTCAATGAATCTAAAAAAGTACATTGTTGCTTATATACGAATTGAGTAGTACATATATATGCTTTCATTATACGCTCTGCAAATGTTTTTTTGTACAGAAAATTTTGGAAGGGAAATATTTTATTTAAGCTTTAGACTATATTTAAAGTTTTTGTATCCCCTCGCTATTAACTCGTTTTTAATCCTCATCCTCAAACAACTCTCTCCCCCCTTTTGTTCAAAATCCAAAACTATCCTCCCTTTTATATCTTTTAAGGGTGAGATACTTCACACAATGATGGATTCAGAATTTTTTGTTAGTGGGACAAAAAAATCGTCAATAGTACTTTTACACAGAAAAACTATTACTATAAATCTTAACAAAACATGTATTTTCATGGCAAAATATGTATTTTCATTACAAAAAACTTGAAAGAGAAAGTGTGCATTTAAAATATTAAAAATTGAGGATAAGAGAGTTCAATTATGGTGATTTCTTTTTTTGAGTACAAGTGGATTCAATTATGGTGTGGATTAAAAACACAACTCTCTAATGTGCTTTCGAGAAAATCCACTCCCAAAAAATATAATAAAAGTATCTATCCTCCTATTTTTCCATTAAAAATATATCATAAATGTTGCAAAAGAAAATAAATAAATAAACCAACCATTTTGCAATGGAGGCATCCTTTGAATCATCACATTTACCTTTTTTTTTGTTCTTTAGTGAAGATCGGTATGTATAATACCTAAGGCCCCATGAATCAATCTGTCCATAGATTTAGGTTGATTAATTTTACAATAAAAAAATATCTAAGTTGTTTAGCCTGCAAACTGTAAATGGACATCTATGAAAGTTTTTTTATTCTTATTTGTGTGAACCAATGAATTACATTATCACAATGCCATGCCAATTGAATATATTCACAAGTTCACCTTAATTATTCCCTCAAAATAAAATTCACCTTCATAATAGATTTCCTCAGGAAGGGATGATAACCATAGTTACCTTGGTTTAACTACCATCAAATTTCCAAATGAAATATTTCCTTAATGGGCATGGGTTCAACTTCTGCCGCTAATGTGAGAACTTTTTTGGTGGGTGATTTACTAGCATGAGAACCTTTTTGGCGGGTGATCTGTAAGTACTTTTGATAGAACTGAAAGATCTTTGAAGTCTGTTGTGACCTTGATGAGCCCCAAGAGCCCAACTCACCTAAACATTTTATAAATAAAAAAAAACCATCAAATTTAATATGGATAACATGTTTTTTGTGTGTGACTAATATGGATAACATGTTGTTGATTGATAATATGGACTAATGAAGAACACCAAGTTAAGTTGCAATTGTTATTAAGACTAATGTAGTTTGGAGGCACCTTGAAGCGATTTCTCAAAGTCTTTCAGCTGACGAATGAAACCACTATTTGGAGCTGCTTGTGGTCGTTTGTTCCTGACATGTTGTAGAGCTTCAGATAAGCTCATTCCACGAGTCTTCATTAGATACGCCACAACTATTGTCACACTCCTTGATACTCCAGCATAACAATGAACCAAAATGCAACCACCATTTCTTTTGGCTTCATCAATAAAATCAAAACACTCATCAAAGTATTGTTTTAAGTTGGTATCTTTTCTGTCAGCAACATCAATAAGTTTAGAGACAATTTCTTCCTGATCTGTACGCGCCCATTCCCCAGCCACATTCAAAATGTGAGTAATATTCAACATTTTCAAAGTATGCTTGTTTATCGTAGAGCCAAACGAACCCAAATAGAGACCCTCGTCAATTTTGCAAGGAGTAGTGTCTTCTTCCAATGATTTCTTTACTATCAAAATCCGCATAAGTGCTGCGTTTTGTTTCTTTATTTTTTTTTCTGACAAAATGTTTTGTTCCTTTATTGATGATGATGATGATTCTTCATGATCCACTGTTGTTGACGTGGCCTCCATTTCTTGATTTTCCCTTTCAAACAACAAAAACAATAAGGCGTTTACGATTTTTGCACTGAGAAACTCAATTTATTCTTAACTACCATCAAATTAATTCCAAAATTAATTAATTTTGAATATAGAAAACTTCAAGCAAAAGTACAAGATGTCATCTTTTTTTAACGTTAAAATATCTTTTTTCAATTGCTAAAACAGGAGACAATATTACAATATGTCATAAGTCAGTTTTGTTGATAATGCAATCTCAAATACAAAATTGCCAATAACAGAGTAGTTTCTCATAAACAAGGAATATTAATTGATGAAATTATACACAACTTTAAGGCAGCCAATATTCAAGATTTTGAAATTAGATATTTAGATATGAAAATGAAATGATTAAAAGATATGGGAATAAATAATTTTGAGAATACACTGTTTCAATGTTAGACTGAAAAATAAAGGTGGTGCCAACATTTCAACAATCCTAGTTATTTTATTCTCTTCTTATTAGCTTGCCAGCATCTGTCTAATACAGATTCACTCACCAAAACGATTTGGATCGCAACCGTTCTGAAGTGCTTTGGGTCACATTGCTCTAAAAGTCAATAACAATGAATAATTCAAAGATGTCCAGCCTTATATTATAATCCAATATATCATGTTTCCTAGAAGGTGAGTCTCTAGGGAAAAGGAAAACTTGTCAAGATGCTTGCTTGGTTGGAGTGAAATGGTAAATAATGCAACTATAAAATGGGGTTGCACTCTTGCTTTCAAGGCAGAACTCAAACTCATTAGGAAGTAAACTTGAGAAAAAATGGGGTCCCTATTGGCCTCTGCTTCTCTCACTCTTGCATTAGCTATGTTGTTTTTCAGTTTCCCATATGAAATTTCAGCAAACAAATACACTTATTCCTCTCCACCACCACCTTACCATTCTCCTCCTCCTCCTCCTCCTCCACACCATCCTCACCCAGTTTACCATTCTCCACCACCACCATCACCAACAAAGAAGCCATACAAGTACGCATCTCCCCCACCACCAGTGCACAAGTACCCTCACCCTAAACCAACCTACCACTCTCCACCACCACCAAAGAAACCCTACAAGTACGCATCTCCCCCACCACCAGTGCACAAGTATCCTCACCCTAAACCAACCTACCATTCTCCTCCACCACCACCAAAGAAGCCATACAAGTACTCATCTCCCCCACCACCAGTGCACAAGTACCCTCACCCTAAACCAACCTATCACTCTCCACCACCACCAAAGAAGTCGTACAAGTACGCATCTCCCCCACCACCAGTGCATAAGTACCCTCACCCTAAACCAACCTACCATTCTCCACCACCACCACCAAAGAAGTCATACAAGTACCCATCTCCACCACCACCAGTGCACAAGTATCCTCACCCTCACCCAGTCTACCATTCTCCACCACCACCTAAGAAGTCATACAAATATCCATCTCCTCCACCACCAGTTCACACCTATCCTCCCCATGTTCCACACCATTCTCCTCCACCACCAGTTCACACCTATCCTCCACACATTCCAAGCCCAGTTTACCACTCTCCTCCCCCACCAGTTCACACCTATCCTCCACACATTCCAAGCCCAGTTTACCACTCTCCTCCACCACCGGTTCACACCTATCCTCCACACATTCCAAGCCCAGTTTACCACTCACCTCCTCCTCCTGTTCATTCCCCACCTCCACCACACTATTACTATAAATCACCTCCCCCACCTCACCACTACTAGATATGTAGCGGTTAATTGACATCACACCATATGGTAATCTTTCATACAACATATATTTATATATTCCCCTACTCTAATCAAGTTATATTCTCTCTTCATTAACTTATCAGTATAATTGTCGAGTATAAACAATCTTAATTTGAAACCAAACTTTATGTAATGAAACATTCTTTGTTTTTAATATCTTTTAGTCACCATTTCTTTTAAAATCTTTTTCTTATAGTATTGGTTAAGGGATTAGACATAAACTGACAGATCAATATAATATGAGTGTAGGATCTATGCAGAAAGTGTGAAAAGAAAAGAAAGCCATATGGACGGAACATTGGACTTCACAAAATGCCAAAAGAAGATACAGGGGATTCTTCACATATGTTGTCATGAGTGTTTGATTTATATTGTTTAGAAGACTGCGCTTATTTATCTATCTTGTGTTTTTGTTGTATTAGGCAGCTGTAAGGCACTGCTCCTGCATGTGTATACTGTTGTCTGCAAGCATTGTAATTTTCAAAGTTCGGTTTATCAAGCTGACAATCCAAATAAATATTCTCTTATAGTAATTTGTCCCATGCATCTAAGTGGTGAGAATCTGAACATAATTTTAAAAAGATAATAAGGTTACATATTTAATTTAATCTCACTTTGAACGTTACTTCTAAAGAACAGACAGTTTCAAATCTCATTGCAACCAAAATACTTAGTTTTATTATTCAACTAGAGATCTCATGCTTAATCTTTTGAAGTGCGTATGTATGAATAAGTTGAGCATATGAATTTTATGTGATTGAAAAACAGAGAAGATAAAGCCATTCTCAATCATAAAATGGATGCTCAAGTCAACATAACACAAATGCTCAATCACAATATTATTCATGCTATTCGACCAGCTTCTATATGGCGCCTTAGGGAAAACGATCGTGATATTTTTACATGTTTCCTTCTCACATCACTTTTACACCTATTTTTTTTTTTTTTTTAGATAGACAATTGTTAGTGGGGGTGGGGGAAATGTTAGTTTCCGGGACTTGAACCCAAGACTTCCTTCTTGCACTCATATGGTGCACTCCTTCATGTCCCTTAGCTCGCCAACTGAGCTACCTTCCTGAGACAACTTTTACACCTATTCTTATCTTATTTCTCTTTTTTTATCACATCATCTGTCATTCTTTTCACTTTCTTTTTTTGGAGGTTGATATTTGAAAGTCCTATTAGTAAATACAACTCGAAATTAATCGGTTTTTAGGCTCTGTTAAGCTCTTTGAATAAACCAGGTTAAATCAGTAAAAAATCTATATCCAGTAAAAAGATCATGTTCAGATAAGTTTAAGAAATAGATTAGATACTAGTAACTAGGCTTTTAGGCTATGTCAAGCTCTTCAAAAAATTGGACTAAATCCTTTTGTAAGAAAAACTATAAACTAATTAAACCAGATTTAGATCTTAAATTTGGACAATAGATCAAGCATCTTAACAGGCTGTCCTGACCTATATTTCATAATTATTTTGATACTTTTTAAAGGAACTTTGAACTAATGACTCATCAGTCCGACCAGTGACTCACTGGCTTTATACCTTGACCGAGTCGATGACCTACCTGGGTTTAATAACATTGTCCAAGAAGTTGAGAGTAGGGTAACAAGGGATGGAGATTGTGGGATGAAATCAGTTATCTATGTTATCTGTCCCTTTTCTTGGAATCCCTTTTCTTTGAATCTCGATAAAAATAGTCTCGTTTTTAAAACCTAATATTTTTTATCCTAGTTGTTACTTTTTTTATTAAAATGTAACTTTTCTATTTGAGAGACAAAGAAAGGGACACGTGATTTCGTGTACTGTGTCTGCTACATGAATCAAGAATACAAGTATGAAAAATTCAATTTAGGATTCAATGGTATGTTTGGACCAAAATTGGAGAATGTGAGGGAGTACATTACAACAAGCCCAACTCTGTTTTCTTTCTTGGTCTAGTCATCATATGGCATGGTCATGAAAAAGACAGCCCTTCTCTAAAAATAAAATATAAATGCTACAGTGGTTTAAAGTGAGTAACCTGGCATAAAATACAAAGTTTGGGGCATTGGTATTGAAGGATTTGGCTCTAAAATGAGTAGAGGATAAAGTAAGAAAATCAATAGTTGTTATTTTACCAAACTCATGATTTGATATGATGTCCATCCATGTAAATCAACCATTGAATTATTCATCAATAGTTCATACTACTTATTTAATGATCAAAGTAAGTTATTCACTTCAGAGGAGTAAGATACTAAGATCAGTTATGGAGTGCTGCTATTTGGTGTATTTTGGAAATTTCAATTTCGAAATGGGGTGATAATGATATTATTTTTGTTCATCTTTTAGATTGGATAATATCTATACCTTGGGTTCTGGCTAAATTCAGCAGGGCATCTTTTTGTTTTTTGATCGGCGTTGTAAAATGTAAACCTAAGGAATGTGTATTTTTAGGTATAAATAGTATCTAGGCTAGTGTTAGTGGAGTATATTGTTTGTCTTGTAAGTTGTATCTATAATCTATATTTTGTGGTAAGTTAGAGTTCCCATGTACTCTTGTAAATTGTAATCTTATAGACCTCATAGATTGCATTGCGTTGCATTTAATGTGCTGGTGCTGGACCAACATTACCTAATGTTAGAACATGACAAACATGAATTCTGCATACAAATAATGTGCATACAACAAGCATATCAGCAGAAATCCATTATCTTGCAGGGATTGCATTCATTGATTTTCTAAAACCAATCAGAAAATATTTCAAAATACAATTGCCAGTTTGCCACCTAACCTTATTGAATTGTAAGGAATCAAAATCAAGTAGAAGCAATTCAACTATCTATCAGTAATGGCTACTCCCAAATTTAGATAATTGCAATTGCAATTTGAGGTGTAACTCACATATTATGTTTCTGCTTAACTCATCAATGTTCTATAAGATTAATCAAATTGCCAAAAATGTATAAAACTGAAACCTAGTTTTAGTAACATAAAAACAATAACATTTAAAATGGAGAAAAGAGATAAAGAAGAAACCAATATGCCCTAAAATGGGAAAGGGGGAGGAGAAACTAACCTGAGATGATTATTCATTCTTCGACGAGATCACGCTTAAAGTTGCCGCCGTTTCTTGGCGCTTCTGCGTCTTTAATTCTGTTTTAGAAAATTTGAAATGAAAAATAAATAAATAAAACGAAAACGATGATTTCTTTGCTTTATTTCTTTACGAATTAATTAGGGAGAGTATCTACCTGATGGGACATATTATTATCCAATCTAAAAGATGAACAAAAATAATATCATTATCACCTCCATTGACACATGAGCAAAATGTTTTATCTTCCTAATTTTGTCCCAAATTTTTTGATATTTTATAAATCTAATGATATCTATTTATTTTCAACTATACCCTTAATAAATCAAGAGATTTTATAAATGAGTCGTTACTAAACACCGATACCAAAACTAATATTTCACCACTTATCAATGTGAATTCTACAAGAGTTTAGTTTGCATACACAATATATATATATGAGTTTTTACAACCACTACCAATCACAATTCATGGAGTAGGTGGTATTGGTGCTTGCTAATTCACCAATTTTTCTTTAATGATGTGTCACTATATAATTGGTAGATAGTGTACAACATACATACACTTATTGTGTATATAAATTAAACTCATTCTACGATCGAAAATATTAATGAATTTTTGAGTTTCCAAGAGGTAATATTTTCACTACTCATGCTACGGTAATATTTTCACTACTCATGCTACTTTCAAATGCATGTGTTTGGAAAGTGCAAGACTTTTTAGATTGGCCAAAATATTAAATAAGAGTATTTTAGTCTACATATTTACTTAGTTAATATTTTTTATTTCATGTGTTATTTGCTAAAACATCAAAAGATTTGAGACGGAGGGAGTACTTGTATCGGCAGCAATTTTTTTGGTAAACCAATGTATCCTCCATTGTGACTGTGGAGATTAATGGTTTGGGGTCTTAGAGATCCATTTAAGAAGTTGACATCTCCTAACAAATGTTTTTTCATACGCATCGATCAGAGAACGAACTCATAACCAATTGGTTAAGGAACACACGTATCTACCACTTGTGTCATATTATGTTGGTATATCGACAACAATTTAATTTAAATAGAAAATTTTGCTTTTGAGTATAATAGAAAACATTAGATATTATCATAATAATTACTTTTATATATTGTTTTTGAGTTCCAACGGAAAAAGTTAGATGTTGTTATTAAATTTAATTTTTTTTAATTCTTGATGGCGGAACATTACATATTAGTTTGTTGAAATAATTATATTTTATTTCACAAATTTCTTTAATTTTTATAAGTGGTTATTTTACTTTTAAGTCTCTATGAAAAATAATTAACATGTTACAGGTATAACTATTTTTGTATATGAATATGTTGTTTTTTTATAAATAATTGTTTTGCTTCTGAGTCCAAGCGAGAAAACACTAAATGTTGGAGCAATAGTCTCTCAATACACATTCATAAGTATTTTGCTAGTATATTGGAGCAATAGTCTCTCAATGCACATTCACGAGTATTTTACTATTGAACTAGGGGTGTTTGCAATGCGGTTTGGTTCGGTTGACTTCCTAATTAAGAAAAATCAAACTCAACCAAACCGAATAAATGTGGTTTGGATTGGTTAATTTTTTTCAAGACAAAACATACTTTAAAATGGATTTAAAATTAACTAAAATAAAAACGGCAAACATAAATCTTTAAGAAAAAATCTGCTCAAATATATATAGTTTATAATTTACTCTTTTTTAATTATTTTAAGATAGCTACAATCATCACTACAAGAAACACGGAGATTAGCGAGTGAAATATCCGTCGCTAACAGGCCCATTTCGGTCGCTAATGTCCATTAGCGAGGGAATTAGCGAGGGACCAGTTCGGTCGCTAATTCCCTCCTCGCTAGTGGCATTTAGCGAGGGAATATGTGTCAGTCGCTAATTAGCGAGGGACCAGTCCCTCGCTAATTCCTCGCTTATCTTGACGAAAGACGCAACCCAAGTCTGATTGGCACGCTTATCAATTTGACTACTACTACTACTACTACTACTACTACTACTACTACTACTACTACTACTACTACTACTACTACTACTACTACTACTACTACTACTACTACTACTACTACTACTACTACTACTACTACTACTACTACTATTATTATTATTATTATTATTATTGTTTGGATGTGGTGTGTGGTGGTGGTGGTGGTGGTGGTGGTGGTGGTGGTGGTGGTGGTGGTGGTGGTGGTGGTGGTGGTGGTGGTGTAAAAGAGAGAAGAAGAAGGAGAAGAGTAAGGGAGAGAGGGTGGTGGTGGTGGTGGTGGTTTTGTGAAGAAAGAGAGAGAGAGAGGTTGTGGTTGTGTGGTTGAAGAGAGAGAGGAGTGAGAGTGGTTGTGGTGTGGTGGGGGCGTGGTGGTGGTGGTGGTGGTGTGGTGGTGGTGGTTTTGTGAAGAAAGAGAGAGAGAGAGGTTGTGGTTGTGTGGTTGAAGAGAGAGAGGAGTGAGAGTGGTTGTGGTGTGGTGGGGGTGGTGGTGGTGGTGGTGGTGGTGGTGGTGGTGGTGGTGGTTTTGTGAAGAAAGAGAGAGAGTAGAGGAAGAGGAAGAGGAAGAGGAAGAGGAGTGGAAGAGGAAGATGAGAGAAGAATGAGAGAAGAGTGAGAGAAGGTGGTTCGGTTATTATAATTAAATATATGACAATTTGCGAGGGAATTAGCGAGGGACTGTCCCTCGCTAATCCTCGCGTTTCCCAAGCCACTGCCATGGGTCAGAATCCTGCAAAAATGTCAGTCAATTAGCGAGGGACTTGAAAGTTCCGTCGCTAATCGCCTAAAAAGCGTCTTTGCTCGGTCAAATCGGCCCGTAACATCTCATTTCCGTCGCTAATTCCCTCATTAATGGGCACATTAGCGAGGGACCTACAATTCCGTCGCTAATGTCAGTTTTTTGCGAGGGACAAATATTCCCTCGCTAATTCCGTCGCTAATTCGCGTTTTTTTTGTAGTGCATGTTTAAAAGAATTTGAATTAAAAGTTTTGTTGTAATTTTTAAGTATATCATAACAATATGGATTATTTGTAAGCGAGTCAAGAAATCAATTGAATTTGGGCTAGTAAGTGAGTGAGAGTTGAGTTTTAGTTGGATTTGGGCTAAAAAATTAGTAAGGAATGTTGTAAGTCAATAAGCCTTTACTTGCGGTTTGATTTGGTTTGGTTCGGTTGGTGGAACAAAAACCGCAGTTCGAACCAAACCGCACGGTTAATTGAAAGAAAAATCGAATAGATTTTACGGCTCGCATTTTTTGGTTTGGATTGCTTCGGTTTGTGATTTTCAATTGGGTTGGTTCGGTTTTGAATGACTAATCTTAAAACATAAAAGGGGGTGAGTCTATGAATAAGGTTTGTCCGCCATTTGGCATTTTGGCGGACTTGAAATTTTTTCATCTTGGCGCCAATATTGTTGTTTTCAATTTTCACGTGAACTGCTGCATTTTTTCTATCCTTCTATCCCATGAACTGTACATAAACAGTAGTGGTATTTGACACATGCATACGTGCACTGTACATAAACAGTACCACTCACTACTAGAAAAAAGGCTTTTTATATCGGTTAAAAAAGGCTTTTCATATCGGTTCCGTAACCGATATAGATAAAGGGGATATTAAAAACAGACGCTTTCTATATCGATTAAAGAACCGATATGGAAAATGTTTTTTATATCGGTTCCCAGTAGAACCGTTATGGAAAGTTAGTTTTTAAACATATAAAACGCTTTTTTTATATCGGTTTCTTAGTTGAACCGATATTGAAAATCACTTTTTATATCGGTTATTTAAAGGAACTGATATGAAAAGTCTTTTTTTTTAAAAAAAAAAAGAAAAAATTCCTCAATTGGATATACAGCAAACAACAAAATCACAACAAATTCAATATTTATATAAAAATACAAAGATCTCAAATTATACTCAATATCCATATCCAAATACAAAAAACGAATCTAATACACACAATATCCATATTCATATTCATGTCTTGTTTCTGCACTAGCAAGATTAATAATAAATCACTATATTTTAAGAGACAGAAGGTAGTGCGAGAGAACTACAAAACACCTATACCACTACTCTTTTTTGGAAGTGCTGGAGTTCTCATCTTGCCAAGTTGCTTGCCATTGCTTGTCATAAAATGTAGTCTCGTCAAATAGCTTCTTGAGATTGTCAAGATCCTCGTTCTTTCGGATGAGAAGTACTCCCGATACTGCTATGAACAGAAGAGTTTTGCAGAAAAAGTTTCCCATTTGATCAACTAGACCTACTCCTGTCAAGCTATCAACAAAATATGCCATAAAGAATCCTATCATCGCGGCACGACCTGCATGATACTCAAGAAGAAAAGTAAGCAAAGTTGATTTTTTCTACTCTCATTGAAGAAACAAAAAATCTTTATTCTCTTGATTCATTTTAGAATGCAAAGAACTTACCATTAAGTAGTTGACTTCAGGAGATGGAACCTTTTACCCATGCCCACCAAGGTACGATGGAGGTGTCAAAAATTACAGGACTATCGTTGTTGGACGATTCTAGGTTAGCCTCGAGCCATTTTCTCCTCCTTGCCTCTGAATATGGGAATGACCAAAACATAAAATGAGTAGTTTCATAGTTAAATTAAAGTTCAAGTATTTAGAAATAAAGAATAAAATATAAGGAGATGACAAAGATATGAATCTAATCTTCATGAACTATGCATCCGTAATGTTTGTCTCCAAAATAAAGGAAAAGCAAAAGAGAACATGAACCGATGATGCAGTCACCAAGGAATATGGGAATGACACGGTTAATAGGAAAATTCATCCCATATTATTGGTAAACCGCTAGATCAACTTGGCACTTAGAAGTGGCATGAACATGCCATATTTATGACATAAAAGAGGCCATATCAATACCATTAGTAGTATGCTAGCATTAAGCACTCTTTGACAATGAAAAGAGCTTGATTAACATTACTTGAATGAAGTAAAGGGTAAAAACAAAGGATTGACTACTAGCTCATGAGAACTTACGAATTAAAATTAGTTTATAAAACAACTCTTGTAAAATGCAAAGCAGAAGTTTTGCGGTAAAAAACAAATTGGCCAAATTGGCAAAAGTGGAGGAATTTGGATTCCTTCCGATGCAGAATTTGGAAAAACAGAGCTTCTCCAATAAACAGCTAATCTATGAATACCAAATCAATGCTTATCAAAAGAATACAATATTTTTTTCCAAAAATCACACAAAATTTTCAACGCAACAAACAGCTAATCTATGAATACCAAATCAATGCTTATCAAAAAAACATCAATAACACCAACAATAACAGATTGATTTCGATAATAACCTAACCAAAGTCCATCAAATAATCACTAATCACTGCATAAAGACTTGATTTGTGATGACAACCAGATGGAAAGATCTCAAAATCACTGAGTCCCTGCGATAGCCAATATCTTAGTGATCCTTTTCGACATTTTGATGCACTCACACTAAGTTAATGCATTCCTCAATTACCACACAAATAAAATCTGTAAGCAAAAAAAAATAGATATCACACTAGTTAGTCAGTTGATGATAGTCAGAGAGATTAAGATATGACAATGTATATAAATAAGAGGAGGTAAAGCAAAGGAGGTTATCTAGTCATTTGAGAGAGAATGAGGCCTTTGGGCGGGAGCTTTGCTGAGACACTCGAAGTTATGCGATGTTCTACATTTGTAATTGGGGTTTATCCCAAACGTTTTCTTAATAAAATATGAGGCTTCTATCAATAGGTATCAAAGCTCCAAAAGCAAAAAACCTTTCAAAGGCGCACTGATATTTTTGGCAGTGGATCATTACATAATGTAATTCATGCATTAAAAAAAAAAGGAAAGCAACATTCATTCAAGTTCAGTACCAAAAATCACCACCAAATTTGCATCCATGTACACTTGTTCGCCATGTTCTTTGGTCTACAGAACGCGATTGTGACAATAACATATATGGTCCGCAAGTAACAAGCAACAACTTTGAAAGTCTAACAACGACTTTGCATTAATGCAAACAAAAATTACCTTTATGATTGGTTCTTGGGGCTTAGCAAGGTACCAGGATCTGAGATCCTCTTTGACTCGGCAGGAAGCGGTCGGTGGAGTAGGTGTCAACGGGTGAGTGCTTGAAGAAGGTGTCAACAATGAGCAGTGGAGTTGATTCCACTCGTTATGAAGATCATTAATCCGCTGCAGAGCTCCTTCAAGTAGTCAACAAAGCATCCCCAAGTATTGAAGCCCTATCCATCTATGAACAAATGACAAAAGTACACTACATTAGCATATTCTATTTCCCAAGTCGCTAAACACTTGAAGTGAGTGCATAGTTAACATTGATAAGCTAGTTAACAAAGAATATTGGACCAATGCGGTCTAAACAAGAGACACATAAAATCATCAAAATTTGAAGAACAAAAAAAACATCCGCGATCGCGATCTAGACCTCGCAATTCCACCTCCATTTCGTAAATTAGATGTGGTAATTGAGGAATGCATTAACTTCTTCGCTCGATCTTTCGTAATCCTCACCAACCTCCATTTCGTTTCTTGGTTCGTTTCTTTAGATTCTTTGAAATCAAGGCAAAGAACCCGCAAAGCCAGTGCACAAAATTCTATAATACGCTCAAGCTTGCTACGAGGTTACTATCTACTCAACCACACACTGTTATCAAAACAAAAATACCGAAAAAATCCCAAATCGCATTTGAAAATTGTTTTCGTATTTTCCTATTATTCTACCTGTTTCAATTCCACCGACCAAAATAAAAAGAACCACCAACCTTCATTAACCATAAAGCACTCGTAACAAGCAACATTTTTAATCAAAGAAATTTAACCTAATTTTTTGGTGTACACTAAGCTAGTAAGGGAACCAAAGAACAAAAACAAAGATAATAAACTAAGCAAAGCGAAATAACAGTACAACAAGAGAAGAGGTACCACAAGAGGAGTGGGAAGAGGAAGCAGCAAGAAAGGAAAGGATTACAGGTGCGACGAAAGCAAAAGTGGGAAGGAGAGTGAGTGGATCAGAACGCGAGAAGGAGAGCAGGCGAGACGGCGAGGGAGAGGGCAACGAACGTGAGGACGGCGCGACAAGGTGAGGAGGGAGAGTGAACGCGAGAAGGTGAGGAGGGAGAGTGAACGCGAGAAGGTGAGGAGGGAGAGTGAACGCGCGAGAGTAGGGCAAAGGTCCTTTCATTATTTTGTGAGAACGATCGGCGTGGGTGATAAAATTTTAATGGTAAAATCGAGTTTCCATATCGGTTTGAATAGGAGCCGATATGGATTAGAGTAAAATAGAGTTTTCATATCGGTTAAAATAGGAACCGATATAGATAATTTGCTCATAATTTCAAAAATGCCACCGCCTCTTTTTTCATCTCGGTTATAGTGTGAACCGTTATTAATTGCTGATGTAAAATCCATATTTTCCACTAGTGACTAGGACTATTCACCCATCAGTCCACAATTCACCCCATGATAACACTCTACCACGGGAACTATTCAACCCATCAGTCCACTATTCACCCCATCAGAATAGTTGAATAGTAAAAGTTTCTCTATCAATTCAACATGGTAAACAATATTAGCATAGTTGAATAGCTGCCAAAACTTCTTCTCACTAATTGAAGCAGTATGCAAAAGCTTCTCTATCAAAGCAAAATATCATTGTGTTTGACACAATGCATTAGAGGGAAAGGCAGCAAGCTAACAGAATATTTTGGGCAGATTTTTTTTTTCTTCAACCGAATAAAGTAAGGAACCATACGATCAAGGAAGGGAAGAAACGAAAAAAACAAATAGGAAACAAACCATCAAATCTTTAAAACATAAATGGGAGTGAGTCTCTGAAATATGGTTTGGCCGCCATTTGGCGGACACGAAATATTTTCGTTTTGGCGCTTTGGTGGTTGTTTTCAATTTTGGTGAATAGTCACGCGACACTGTTTATGAACAGTGCTCTGAGAAGGGAACAATGCTCCTGTGCATGAACAATGATCTGACTACAGAATTTGGCTGGTTGTTTTTAAATCATATGAGAAAGCACTATTTGGTAGGGTCATGATTTGACTTTGCATGTTTCAGTTGCAACACTGTTACCGAACAATGCAAGCGAATAACAGCCGGAAAAAAATGGGGCAGTAACTTCACGTGAGCTCTTCTATTTGCTGCTCATCTTCCTGCACACGTTTTGTCCTCTTCTATCTGTTCAAACTCAACCACGAAGATGCTCTCCAGGCCCCACGTTTTTCCTATTTTTTTCGTAATTAAAATTTTTCTTTTTATATGTTGTAATCAAATTTTAAATTATTTGTACTACTTTTTAGTAAAAGTGGAAATCATCAACAATAAAAATTATAGTGTTCTTTTTACGATTTTGATTTTTTCGTTAACTAAATTCTTTTGGTCCATTATAACAAAGTTCAACTAAATATTAATAAAGAGAGACAATAACGATAAGGCTAAAAGTAAATTAATAATAATAATAATAATGCAAAGTCGCAAACGACTACCAAATGACACGCGCACACACGGTTAGACTCTCATATGACGAACGATATATTTTTGAAAACGAGAAAGTATCGATTAGAATCAAATGTTTACATCGTTAAAGAAAAATACACGCATTTGACTAGCAACTTAATACACACAACGAGAATAAACACGTGCACTCAGATAAACACACACACATAATTAGGAGTAACACGCACATGCGATTAGGACTAACATCGTATACGATAAAGAAAAGACACTCAGACACAACGATAATGAAGCAGTACAAAATCATTTGAACTAACGTGTGTATCGCGGTCAAGAATAATGCGCGTGTACAACGACACATATTTTTGGGTTTTTTCAAATACGAGAAAAATACCGTTAGAATTTTGCGTTCGCGAAAAGACATTTTTATTTTATTCTTTTACAATTTGAAAATTTTGAGATTTAATAAAATTTTGTTTTCTAATCTCTACGGGAAATATCACATATTGCTGGTAAATGTTCACGGGGTATTGTTCGGACTACCTCAATTATAATTTGAAACTTTTTATTTATCTATTTTAAATTAATTTTGATTTTCACGGGATAATGTTCGAACAATTAAATTATGTCTAAATCTATAAATAAAAAAATTCAAAAATCCGTGCGTATGCACGAATATACAGCTAATAAGTAACAGTAATAATATAGTAGTAGTGATATACTAGTATGTTATTATCCCTAACTCTTATCAAGCTCCACGTGTTACGTTGCATGCTGAGCTTCACCACTGCATGCTGCCACGTTTCCCCCACACCTAGATTATTACAAATACAACCATCCCTCTCTCACCCACCGCCACAATTCCTATATATCCATAAAAATATTGGTCAAAACCGTCATTAACCATCCACATTCCCAGGAAGAAGAAAACTCCGTGGAAGCAAGAAGCTAGCAAACCAGAGGAAAGCACAAAGATGGTAACAAAACAAGGCTCCACTCTCACGTGTTTTGCATGTGTTACCCTCTTCCTCTGCTTTCTAACCCTATCAACTGCTCTCCACCAGGAAACCTTGATTCAAGACGTTGCTAGAAAACTAAAGCTCAACGACAACGAGCTTCAGAGAACAGAGAGAAAGTTCAAGATTTTCATGGAAGATTATGAGAAACGGTACTCTACAAAGGAGGAGTATCTTCTACGGCTTGGGATTTTCGCTAAGAACATGGTGAAAGCTGTGGAGAATCAAGCACTGGATCCCACTGCTATCCACGGAGTCACGCAATTCTCTGATCTCTCTGAGGAGGAGTTTGAGCGGTTCTATACCGGTATTAACGGTGGGTTTCCGTCGAATAATTTAGCCAGTGGGGAAGCACCGCCGTTGGATGTGGGAGAGTTGCCGGATAATTTTGATTGGAGAGAGAAAGGAGCTGTTACTGACGTCAAGATGCAGGTAACATAATAGCTTTTTTTGACAATAACATAATATTAGTTAGTAATTTAAGTTAATTAAGTTCGCTTCAACTATGCATGCATGTGAGTTTAGTCTATAGGTTTGTTTTCTATGTTCATAATTTTGTTGTTTTGATGAATGATTAGGAAGATATTATAATTTATTTTTTGTTTTGATGACATATACTAGAATTTGTTCTGTTTTTTATGGGAAAATAATTATTTTAAGAAATAACTTTTGAAGTTTTTGAATAAAATTAGAAAAAGTTTAAATTTTGTATTAGTAGCTTGTTTCAGTTTTTCCAATGAAAAAAATGACTTCTATAAGTATTTAGAGTTTGACAAAATTAAGATTTCTGTGCATAGAAGTAATTAACTTAGTTTCTGTTACCTTACCTTACCTTAATCTCTGAAAATAAATCATTTTTTTGTGGATAACAGTGTAGTAGTGGATTCAGAACATACTGGAAGGGAAAAGTAACTAACATAGAAGTTATGAGTAGTTAAGTTACAAGAGTTTTTTCTGTCTTCTTAGCTGCACACATACTCATTGATTAATTAGTGGTTAATCCACATGGGTGGACTCGGCCACTTGGGTTCGATCCTAAATTGGAGTCTAGACTTCACTTACCTCCCCTCCCTCTCGGCCGAACTCCGGATTATTCAGGCCCCTTTCCTTTGACACCGGAGCGGGTCAAAGACCCTTAGACCAAACAAAGAGTCTTGTTTTTTAGAGTCAAATTTGTATTTTTGTTGCTAATAATGAGAATATTCAGTTTTACTGTCATAAATTTGCTTTTTATTTTTTAATAAAAAAAATTGTTGCTGATTTTGATACAGGGTAAATGTGGATCTTGCTGGGCTTTCAGTACAACAGGATGTGTAGAAGGAGCCAATTTTTTAGCCACAGGAAAGCTCCTCAGTCTCAGTGAACAACAGCTTGTCGACTGTGACAACAAGGTATATATGGATCTCATTGTTTAAAGCCACTTTCACTCACCAATCAGCTATGTTCAATAGACTAACTAAATTTCTCCAATGGCACTACTGTTAAGTAATTTTTAATGAATCTCATGATTTTGATTTATTGTTCAATTGCAATTTCCTAGTGTGACATAACAGACAAGACATCATGTGACAATGGTTGTAATGGAGGTCTTATGACAAATGCCTATAATTATTTAATTGAAGCTGGTGGGTTAGAAGAAGAGTCTTCATACCCATACACTGGTGATAGAGGTGAATGCAAGTTTGATCCAAAAAAAGTAGCAGTTAAAGTCTCAAATTTCACTACTATCCCTGTTGATGAAAACCAGATTGCTGCATATTTAGTTAAACATGGTCCACTTGCAAGTAAGTCCCCTTAATTCAATAATTCTTACAAGTCATGTTAGCCACTAATTCAATGTTTTGAAAACCGAACCGGCAATACCTCTGAGTAATGATTCAACGGTCAAACTAAACTGCTTAAGTAAATGAACCATAAGCAGTGTGGAGTCAAGGTTTAACCGGTTGCAACTGTTTGGTGTGTTTTCGATTGATATTCATATGATTGATTAACTCTAATTAATTAATGTGCAGTGGGTGTAAATGCAATATTCATGCAAACTTACATTGGTGGTGTCTCATGCCCTCTAATATGTAGCAAGAGAATGCTAAACCACGGTGTATTGCTAGTGGGATATGGTGCAAAAGGCTTCTCAATTCTCAGGCTTCGTAACAAACAATATTGGATAATCAAGAATTCATGGGGGCCGAAATGGGGAGAAAATGGGTATTACAAACTTTGTAGAGGACATGGTATGTGTGGGATGAATACTATGGTTTCTACTGCAATGGTGGCTCACACACAACCAGTTACAGACAAATCATATGCTTCCTATTAGCTAGTTATGCAGAGTGCCAGAGTGGAGGCCCAATAAGTTATTAAGCACTCAATTATATGTATTTTCCTTAAGATTATTATGTATGTAATGCTAAAGACTTCTTAGGCCCTCTTTAGGTTAGGTTCCCTCTTAAGAGAAAAAAACTTTAATATGTACTGTAGTATTGAATTCTAATGTATTAGGTGTGCCTTTCTATAGTCCTCCTGGTTATTTTATTGTCTTTCTTAGCTCTTTGGCTTTTGGGTCATATATTTTTCTAAAAGTCAATGAGAAATATTGAGATTCAATGATAGCTAAAAGGTGAGTTTAAGGAAAAAGTGAACTTATCAAAGATGCTTAATTGGAGTTAAATGGAAGGAATCAACTATAAAATGTTACACCAGTTTGGCTTCCAAGGTGAATTAAGCCAAACATACTTAGAATCATATTGAAGTAGCTAGGAAGGAAATGAAATCTCTAATGGCCTCTGCTTCTCTCACTCTAGCCTTGATCTTTTTCAGTTTCTCATTCAAAATTTCAGCTTCTTCACTACCTTCCCTAACGGTTCCTAGCTATAGACCATCTACAAAACCATCACCTTACAATATTCCTTATTACTCTCCATCTCCACTTATTAAGGGTCCTCAAATCCCTAATTCTCCACCAGTTTACCTCACTCCCAAAACACCAACTAGTCCCTCCAAATCTACATTTCCACCAGTGCACAACAACCCTAGCCGTAAACCAATCCACCCTTCTCCGGCCGCTCCACCAACTAAGAATCCATCACCACCACCGGTGCGCAAGTTCGCTCCACCAACTAAGAATCCATCGCCATCGCCACCAGTGTGCAAGTCCCGTCGTTGTAAACGGATAGACCACTCTCCCACTCCACCAACTAAGAATCCATTTCCACCACCACCACCAGGACACAAGTACCCACCAACTAAGAATCCACCGCCACCAGTGCACAAGTCTGCTCCACCAACTAAGAATCCATCACCACCACCGCCAGTGTGCAAGTCCCATCGTTGTAAACGGATAGACCACTCTCCCACTCCACCAATGCGCAAGGACCTTCGTCGTAAACGAACCAACCACTCTCCCCCTCCACCACCATCGGCACATGAGTACCCTCCCCCAATGTACCACTCTCCTCCACCATCAGTTCACACTTATCCTCCTCCTCCTCCTCCTCCTCCTCATGTTCCCCACCAAGTTTTCCATTCTCCACCAACATACAAGAAACCTTATTACAAGTCTCCTCCACCTCACCACCCTCGTCATTGATTATGGTTTCATAGGACTGTGTTTTTCATTTGCGTTTATTGTGTGTTTTTATAAATGTATTGAAGAGTTGTAAGGCACTTTGTTGGCTGGAAGTGCATGAATTGTAATGTTTCGAAGCATATATTTGCTTGTCTATTTAAAATGAGTGCTCCCTCTATGAATAAACTTATATGATTTACTATTATTGGTTTTCCAAATTGATATTAGCGTGCTTAGCAAATAAAGAGAACATTTTATTTTGACGAGCAAGCATGTGAATTAATGATTGTTTGTTCTTGTACTGCAATTCTCAATCATGCATGATGTCTCAAGCTCATTACTCATACAATGCACAATATCGGTATAATTAGAATATTGCTTCAATTTAGAAATTGAGGCACAAGCACACATGCTTCCATCCAAACTGAGACTATAATCTACTAAGAAGTCATATAAGTATCTATCTCCGCCACCACCAGTGCACAATGATCCTCACCGTAAACGAACCCACCACTCTCCCCCTCCACCAACTAAGAATCCATCTACACCACCATCATTGCATGCACATGTACCCTAACCCAGTGTACCAATCTCCTCCACCATCATTTCACACTTATCCTTCCCATGTGCCCCGCCAAGGTTTCCATTCTCCACCACCATACGAGAAGCCTTATTACTACAAGTCTCCTCCACCTCACCACAGCTAGATATATAAAGAAGAAAGGGGAAAACACCTCTGACTGCGTTTATTGTATGTTTTTATAAATGTGTTGAAGTATATGTTGGCTTGACTGTTTAAAATGAGCGTTCCCTCTTTGAATAAACATATGTGTTGGAACAGAATCATACATAATTCATCACTTCTCACTCAACAGAGAAATCGCGCGCGCACGCACACACTCTCAGTTTGAGGAGAATTACATGAATCTGTTTATTGAATTGCTTAACAGAATATTATAAAGCTGAAGCTGTTTATAGCATGAATCATCTAACTGCATCAGCACACAAGATTAGGATCAACAGAAAAGCAAAATAGAAAATGACACATCATCATTCATCATCCAGTTAAGTAACCAACCTGCCACATCACCCAGCTAACTAACTGGGCTTCCACATCAACTAACTAACTTGCACTACTTGCTTATTCAGACTTAAAACTAGAATTACTACACAAAAGGTAATGAGCACAACTGACCAAATGAAGATTACTACTCAACAATATGATTTACTATTATTGTTTGCCTAATTCAACCTATTCTCTAAATACACTTTCAATAATAGAATAGAAACATGTAATAAAGACAAGAGGAAAGTACTCTGAATTGAATTTCAAAGGAAAAAATGCATAATTATTCCAATAGATGGAGACTATGGTTCCAATGCTCCGGTTAAATATTATGAAAAAATTGTTACCTCTGAGGATCGCAACCGTACGATTGATTCAGTGGTCAGTGACTGTGGCATTTGGGTAGGGCTGTTTATTAGAAATAAAAAACTGAACTGAACTGCCAAACTGAACCGAACTGAACCAAAATTAATCGAACTTTACTACTAACTAAAGAATCGAATCGTATTCAAGCAGTTCGGACGAACCGAATCGAATCGTTCTTAATAGTTCGGTTCGACGATTCAAATCGAATCGAATCATTTAAATTTCAATTTTTTTTTTGAACTATTGAACTCGAACTGTTAAGTCCGAACTGCCTGAATTGTTATCCAAACTACCCAAAAAAAACTGTTATTTTGAAGAAAAAAACAGATCAGACTCACTTTGCAACTAAACTCTTGTAGTGTGCAATCAAGTTCTTAACCCCCATCCTCACTTTGCTCTCTGGTTTTCTCCAATCAGTATTTTCTCTCTTTGATTACAAATACAATGAATGAATTGAATCTAGTTGCAACTGATCCTAACCAAACCTGTTGCAAGCAGAACCTCTTAAAATAACTGATATAACACAATCAGTAGTAATATAGTGAAATAAAACTTTGGTACCATGACTTTTTTCTTATTCTTTTAAGTTTGTGGTATTTTTATGGCAAAACAAGACCATTCTAAAGTTATGGTTCAATGAAGCGATCCACAGTATTGGCAAAATTGTAGTAGATATGAGATCAAAATTGAAGCCATTAAATTAACAGTGCTGGCAAAATTGTAGATATGAAAAGCACACAAGAGGTGTTGCTTCAGAAGAATTACTCTCTTAAGTGCTCTGAAGTCAAGGGAAACTTTCTGATTGTAACTATTATGAAAACCAGTATAACCTTAAGTAAGAAAACCAGTTTTTTATTTATTTTAAAGAACTGTTTTTTAGTAGTTTGGATAACGGTTCGGACAGTTCGGGCTTAACGGTTCGAGGTCAATAGTTCAGGAAAAAAGTTCAAAATTTAAACAGATTCGATTCGATACTCGAATCGCCGAACCAAACTATTAAGACGATTCAATTGGTTCGACCGAGCTCACTAAAACGATTCATTTGATTCAGTGAATTGTTTGAATAGTTGATTTGATTCGATTCGGTGTATTTTCTCTCGAGAGCTGAACCATGAACCGGCCTACATTTGGGGCTTCTTTCTTTCCTTGATACGAAGATAGAGTTAATGCACTAAACTTTTCTTCATTTTCTCTCATCTCACGGTCGAAGGACTCAATCCACCAACAAGGTGGTGGGAATAGTGGGGGGAGTTATTCTTATTAGGCAATTAAATCATTGAAATTTAACAAAAACTAGCAGTATGTGCCTACGCACGAGCGCTAGCATATTATTAGGTATCAATTTAAAATAGACAAATTTAATTAGTTCGAATTTTATCTATATTTAAAAAAATGGAATATTAAAATTTTGTCAAATTTCAAAAAAATTAAAAATAGTAAAATTGAAAAATGAAGGAAACATGTATTTTGGTACTAAACGAAATGCGTATTTGATTGCTTTTTGTGCTTTTCTCCTATTTCGTTTAGTACCAAACGACATTTCCCAAAATTTAATTAAGTCTCTAACATATACTATACAATATATCAACTTAATCTCCGAATTTTATAAAAGTGTTTCAATTTCCATAATATTGATTTAGTCTCTCACTAAATTTTCCTCGTTAAAATTCCTCGCTAAAATCCCTCATTAAAAGTTAGCAAGGAGCCTATTAGTGCGGGATTTTGGTCGTCGCTAAAACATATCAAATTGCAACACTTTTGCAAAAGTAAGTGACCTGTTTGAAATTTCCATGATATTCGTTTAGTCCCTTTATTTTAAATGAACAAATTTGTTCTTTATTAAAATTTAAAAACTATAAAACACTTTATACAACTTAAATCAAACAAGCCCCAAGTTTATGCTATTTTAGAAATCCTTTTTTAAATTCAATTGGGGATTGTTGAAACTTGTGAACAATTTTTGACTAAGTGTGTAAATGGAAAAAATGGAAAGTCTCACATCGGAGATAGTAGACACATTAGATGTAATTTTTAACTATTGGATTTTTTTTTTGCTATTAAGAAGTGTTGGAATATTAAAAAAATATCACAAATAATAGAATCTAATTTTTAAATAGTTCACAAATATTGGTTAGCAAAAAAATATTTCGCAATCAATAAAATCTAATTTAATCTATAGAAATATAAAATATCTTAATCTTTAATTTTTTAAAATAATTTATCATTTTATATTATTTTTCAAAAATAAAATACTAACATATTGCTATCTGGTTTATTGTTGGTTGAACATCAAACACATAGGAGTAAGAGCTTATCTCCTTCCTAAAATGAGGATAATATAATAACTTATCATGCTATATTCTATCATATCCTGATCGAACTCTTTTATTCCATTTTCGAAAAAGAAAAAACTTTTTATCCAAATTATCTTTATCTCATTAGAGGAACCTCTATAAGTATTTTGTCAAAGGGTTTATGAGACCTATTTGACGTTGGAGTTTGGATTCTCTCTTGTGAAATGTGTGTCTAGTTAAATTATTACTCTCAATTATAAAATCTAGCAAATAGCCTGTTTGTTTTAAAAAAATATTTTAAAAAATAAAAGAATTAAGTTTTTTTATGAGTAGCAAATTAGGCGTTTGTTTCCCGATTAGAAATACATTTCAGGAATCACATGCTCAGGAATCCATTGACTGAGAATGTGATTGCCGAGTATTTTCTTAAACATGTTTGGTTCGTTACAAGTTTAGGAATCCAATTCTTTAACAATTTATAAACTTTTTTTTTGGCATCATACATTCATGTGAATAACATTATAATTATCAAAATAAACATTATAATTATCAAAATACCCTTGTTTATATGACATGTTATTTTAATTTTCTAAGTTAATAAAGATGAAATAAAAGTATAAAACTAAAGTGATTATTAACTTATAATTTTTTTACAATAATCTTTTGTAATAAAGTTTTTTTAAAAAAAATATATATATATATATATATATATATATATATATATATATATATATATATATATATATATATATAATGTAGTGGGTGAGTGGGATGATTGAGGGTAAATAATGTCATTTCGTGCTGAAAAGTGAAACCACCTTAGGTTGGAATGGAAGATTACCACCAATTATGGGAGGCATCAGATTCCAGCATAAGTGGGAAAATAGTTTCCAGACTAAATATAATTTATTGAAATGCACTTTTCTTTTTTCTCTTACCAAACATGAGAATCTTCTATTCCCAACTTAGATTTCTTGAAACTCTCCCTGTGTCTCCCAAACAAACACCCCCACGAATTTGATCAAAAAATATTCTCTTTTAGGGATACAAAAAAGCGCAACCAATTTGTATTGCAAATTGGGCACCGACGTTGAAAGGAAGTAATATGTGGTTCTGAATTCTGATAAGCTAAGACAAAAAAACCTTGTTGTAACCAATAAGCACATAATGACTGAAACCCCCTCAAAGTATATTTTTTCTATCCTTATCCACTAGTGGTTGGTGGTGGGTAATTTAGTCATATTCGCATCACAAGTCACAACTACTACCCAACACCTAAACCATCAAACCATCATCCAAAACTCTAGAAAAGAAATTGAAAAGACAGTAAAGGTCACGTTTTTGTTTTCTACACACAACTCGCGAGTCGCCACAAAGTCACTAACAAAAAAAAAAACACAGAGCCGAAAAAATTGCACCTCTCGCTGATTATTACATTCGGATTCAAACCCGTTTTCCAAAATCGTTTGTCTCGGTTTCTCAGTCATCACGGTAAGGGTATTACCTATTTCTCTTTTTTGATGAACACGTCATTGAAATTGAAAACTCTGATATTTTTTTATCTTATTTCATGTTTTGTTTGTTGCCTTTTTTTTATTCAGATTCAGATCTCATGATTTGGGTTTGTGTTTTTGCAGTAGTTTTATTGAATGCATTACACTCAATGGGAATGAGATTCTCGTAATTTCTGTTATTTGCTTCGTATTTTATGTTCTTTGCGTGCATGCTCGTTAGGATGATGCTGTGTTATCTTAATTTTTTGATAAGAAACTTAGTTATACATTTGAACCGAAACAGGTCATGAACTGTATGCTGTAAGTAATGTGAAATTTGATTTGTAGGATACAAACCCTAATGTGGGTCCTTGATTAGTATACAATTCTTTTGCCCTTTTGTTTGTTTGTATAAATGCAATGTTAGGGTTTTCAAGTGAGGTAGACTTGGAATCTTAAAGCAACACATTATATCTCAGATCTGGAGAGAAAATTGGATGAATTCATGAATGAAATTGAATATTAGGTGGGAATATACTTCCTAAGGTTTTAGATAAGTTGCGGTCTCAATAGATTTGAGTGGAGTTGATTGCTTTGGCAATAAGGAATTCCCTGTATCAGGACTTTTTTTCTTCCAATTGAAACTGAACTCTAACTGGACAAGCATGCATTTAGGTTTTTATGTAGTATCAGACAAGTATCAGTTAGGTTTTTATGTAATTCAGTGTTGGTGGAACCAATCAATGCAAGGGGGATGAAGATATTTCATAAGTGTTGGTGCAGATAATTGTTTAAATTAGTATCTCATGTAATGTCTTTGAAAAAAATATGACTTTTGGTGTTTGTAATTGGTGAAACATACTTTTCGTTCAAATTTTCAATTTCTGCTTGTTTAATTTAGAAGCTATTATGACTTTTGTGTTAGTAATTGGTGAAACTCAGTTTTCATTCGATATGTCATTTTGAAGTTAAACTATGTCAAATCGAAATTCCCAATGTTTTTCCTTTTGAAGCTGTTTGCTCATTATGCAGCTGCAGCGATTAATCACCATTAGTTCTCTTCATATCCTGTGACATTCAACTGGGAATAACTGTAAGGAAGCTTGGAGGAACTTCTAGTCTTTAGAAGGAAACATTTGTTGGTATTTATTGTATAGTTATTGTGGGGCATGGTCATTCAATTTGGATGCGATGGAGGTTTGTGCTGAAAGTTCCCACTGCAATGGGAAACAGACTTTGAAGCATCCCAAGTCTGCAGATGAAGTAAAAAGATCAACTGAAAAATCTTACAGAAGTTCTCATTCCAATGGGAAGCAAAATTTGAAGCAAACTTCCTCTTTTGTCAATCACGGTGAACTTCTCATTTTAATCTTCATGATTTGATAATTAACTGGTCATTTCCCTTTAGATGTATTTATTCTCCTATTTTGCTCTAGTTTGCCACTCAAAAAACAATAAACTATTCTAGCATCCCATCTCATATAGCTTGTTGATAGTTATTAGTTATATTATTCATGCTAGTTACAAGGAGGATTTATAGTGATTTTTTTATCCACTGAAATGACAACTTGAGGAAATTTGGAAAGAAATTGATCTAGAGAACTAAAAACTCGGTGACTAGGTAGGTGGATACATGTGAAGGTTATCCCAAGTACAACATCTTTGCACCTTGCTTCAAGGTAATTAAAATCGAGATCCTACCCAGTTCTGGGAATGGATCTCAAAAGCGTAAATCGTGGGATCGTCACATGGATCATTAGATCCTACAAATTTCACAAACTCACTCACATATATGTTAAGTATAGGACAACATAAAGAAGTAAATTAAACTTCCAATCACACTGCAAATATACTTAATTAATTTTCAATTCAGAATCATGATAACAAGAGAGCAAATACAAAACACCATCTCTTAAACAAATAACAAGAGAGCACAGACAGAGAGCCTGGATTTGTCATTTTTAATGCACAAACTGAGTGCTCAGGGAGACAATGAGAGAACACCAACAGAGAGCACAAACACAAGTTCAGGAAGAAGAATAGAGAGCTCAGGGAGGCAGAGCGCTCTTGGTTGCGGTGCCGGTGGATAATGGATTGGGTCGCGGCAGCGAAAAATCTGTTGGTTGCATCTCTTTGTAGAAAAGAGAAGGAAACCTTTGCGAACGGAGAATGATGACAATCAAATTAAAACATAAGCTCGGGGAGGTGGAGAATGGCAGTCGCAAGATGGCTTAGTGTCGGTTGCAGGGAGAAATCGAAGACGAGAGTGGGATTAGAGACTGCAGTTTAGTGTTTGAACCAAATATTGGGCTTTTAGCGAATGGTTTTTGAAATCCCATCTGTGCATTAGGGATTGCCAAAATGTGCTGATTCCACCACCCCTACCAGTTTACACGGCGATCCCACCAAAAAGTTATTCTATGCGACCGGAAACTCGCAAACGCCGCAAAAACTCGTAAATGTGTGATTCTATGACCTAACGTGCAATTTTAACTAGCTTGTCTTGCATCTGTTCAAAACTGTAATCGCTTGTGTTTATGCACTTATGATATGAATACTTTTAGTAATGAATAATACTACAAACTATAACATCTGAAAATCAGATATATGGGATCAAAACGTGGAAAGGGTAGTTCCATGACAATAGGAAAAGGAACATGGCCTTTTATCTTGAATCCTTGATATGCTGGCCATACTATACAGGTATGTATGTGCATAGTAAACGTTTAAGATCATATATTACTGTCGAATAGTCATTTACAGGATTGATATGGGGATGGGCAGATATAGTATGAAACCAAGTTTAGTGATGGAATGCTAATGGTCTGCTGATGTGGAAAACAATCAATACAAGCTTCAAAGGAGACCATCTCCCCGCCCCCAAAAAGTCCCAAAAGAAACTTTTAAGTGATGAATGATGGAGAACTAGGAAGCTTTTGAAAAAAGTTAGTGTAAGAATTTTTTCAAATTGTTAAACTAAAGGGAACTTGCGATTCGTAGGGATCTATGATGCTAAATGTTGGGTCCTTCTGACATTTCACAGTAACCTAATGAAATTTCCAGCGATTGTAAGTTCCTTTTGGGCCTATATATTTTGAGGATTCCATTTATGTAGTCAGAGAGATTAAGCTCAAAAAACCTACCCCACCGAGAGAGAATTAAATAAATGCCTCTATCATATTTTGTTGTGTTTTCTTATTTAATGTTTCCAAGCTCTATTTTCAAAAAAATGTTTCCAAGCTCTATTATACTTTCATTTTGTTGTTCATTTTCTTAATAATGTTTTACGTTGTTGTTTAAAACCTAATATGTGAATATATTATGCAGCTGCAATCGCATGGCATGAGAATAGAAAAAAGTGGGTTGGCGACAAGTCTCAGCAGTCACCAAGAACACCCAAGGATCCAATTATTAGGTATACCTCAACCCTGATTTCCGTTTCCCATTTGCAGCAGGATTTATCATTGTTATATTCATGATGAAAGGTTTAGAACGGGTTTTTATCATATGTTTTTATATGAGGGAAAAAACAAGAAAAAATAGAAGACAGTGATTTGGAAGGGATTTTATGTTGCATATTTTTATATTTTCTAATAGATATATACAGCTACAGAAGTAAAGTTTCTGCATTCATGACTAAGACACAACAAATATTTTTTCTTGTTAAGAGTTCCACATCGGATGAGATATGGCCTGAAAAAGAGTTTATAAGTGGGTGACATCCCTCACCTTACAAGCCGGTTTTGTGGGGTTGAGTTAGACCTTAAACCACATTCTAAGATGGTATCAGAGCCAACCCAAGATCCGTTGGGCCACCCGCTATCGGGCCACTCGGGACGCTCCAGTTGTCCAGTCCTGGGCGTGAGGGGGGTGTGTTAAGAGTCCCACATCGGATGAGATATGACCTGAACAGTGTTGTCAATGGCGGATGGCGGTTTACGGCGGAGACCCAAAAAACCGCCATAAACATATGGCGGATGGCGTAACGGCATATGGCGGATGCCATGGCGGACCAATTTTTATAAAAAATTAAAAGTTATACATACTAATACACATACAAAAAACACTAAAAATTAAAGAAATAATCCAAAAGCCTACCAATAAATGTCAAATTGTCCTAAGCAACTATGAATCACTTCAAATTAGTCTCATTAAATTGTCATAAGCAACTAAGAACCATATAAAAGAACAAATAAAAGAGGAATGGAGACAAATAAGAGAGGAACAGAGATAAAAGAAGTAAAAAAGACGTGTTTTATAAAATCTAATCAATAGAATGGAGTAAAAAAAAAAGAAAGAAGTCAGAATAGGTAGGGAGCGGTTGCTTTCTGATAGAAAGGAGTAAAAATAAAATAAAAAAAGAATAGAAGGAAGTCAAAACAAAAAGAAAGAAGTCAAAATAAAATAAAGAAAGGAAATGAAAACCCCATTTGTTAAACACGTGAACGAAGCCAAAAAGAAAGGTTGATTTATATTAAAACGTGTGTGAAACGTCAGCAACTCAAACCCAAAACTCACCGTTTCATTAATCCCCACTCCCAAAACGCATTGTTTCGTGTTGTCTTCCTCCTCTAGCCAAAAAACGCGCCGCCAGTAACCCTAAAAACCAGAGTTTTGCAAAAACGGATCTAAAACCCGACCCGTTTTGAATTGTTGCAGAAAAAAGACCAACATTGGGCTATTTCGGGTTCATGACCCAAAACCCCTTTTTTACGAAAAAATCTGTTTTATCCGCCATAACCCGTTACGGCGCTACGTCCGCCACGCTCATAACGGCCGCCATTGACACAACACCATAAAACCGTTTTTTCAAGGCGGCCTCTTCAAATTCCGCCACGCCATAGCGCTATGGCGCCGCCATGGCGGTTATTTGACAACACTGGGCCTGAAAAAGAGTTTATAAGTGGGTGACATCCCTCACCTTACAAGCCGGTTTTGTGGGGTTGAGTTAGGCCTTAAACCACATTCTAAGATTTCTCTTGCTTGTAATCTCGATGCCTGTTTTATTTTCTATCCTATGCCTCACCAGTCACCAGATAATTAATCCTGCCTTATGAAAAAAATTTACTGATGCTGATTGGCATCAACAGAACTCATTACTCATTCAACCATGATCCCTTTTTTCCCCTTTCTTTTTCTGGTCTTACTAAAATGCTACATACTAGTCCGTCATAGGTATATATATAGTCATCTTTTATTAGGGTAAAATAAATTACAGCTTACCCCCTTCTAGCTCTAGTATAAAACTTTCTCAATTTACCCCCCTCAGCTTTTCTCCGTGTCATGTAATCCCCCATTACTTTGGACTGAACTGAAACAATTTACTATTTCACTTTTTTCCTTGGTCCATTTTGATCAGTCTGATCCATTGGTATCTTCAAACTTCAATCAGAAAAGAAGTCCAGACCTTAGTACAATCAGAGTGAACACTGGCTATTAATTTTTGCAAGAATGTTTCTAGTTACTCCTGTAAATTATAGATGACATAGTAATAAAGCAATGTGTACTTTGGATGCTAATTTTATAGATAAGTTCCGGTAATCTATTATTTTCAATTGTTTTTATACATTCCTTAGGCATAGTTTCTTAGGACAACTCTGATAATTTTAAATATTTTTATTTTTATTGCAGCTGGTCAACATCATATGAAGATCTCCTTTCTACTGACGAACCTTTTGCAGAGCGAATACCCTTACCTGTAAGATTCCAGTACCCTCACTTGAAAGAATCTATGTAATGCGTTAAAATGTGTATGTTCCCATGGATGTTAAAATGTAAAGGTATGAGTTTAAAGGACTATGCATTGATGCATTGATCATGTAAAAAGTTTTACGCATCATTTAATGATATCTCATTTCATAGATATTTGTGGAGATATTTTAGAAAATAATATAACAAACTGGTACTTTGGTGAAATATGATTGCCTGCATTCATAACTTTTTTAAACTGATTTAAACTCGTATAAGTAATTGGGGTAGATAGACAGAACCTGCAAGTTGAAGCTTAAAGATAATGGAACTTTTTGATGTTCTTTAGAGTAGATAGATGTTTCAGGAATCACTTCACTATTTTAAGTCATTGAATATGGTTTTCTAGCTTTTCCTACTAATACATTTGAGGAAATCTTAAACATTGTTGCTTTCTCAAACATTCCAGAATAACATCAATTTGATTGTAATAGAAGCTAGAAAGCTTTCTTTATATTTCCTCCATATACTGATGCAAATTTTTGATGTATTTGTGGCTCATGCAGGAGATGGTAGATTTCTTAGTTGATATTTGGCATGATGATGAAGGAGTCTTTGACTAAATTGTTGAAGCTTTGAGTCAAAACAGTAACTGAAACAAGAACCATGTAAAGCTTAACCTGAATTGACCTCCATTTCTCTTGTAGTAAAGGGAGACTATTGACGATCTTCACATTAACTTCCAAGCACAGCATGAAATCCCTTGAAGGAATAATTTATCTTCAGGGAAACTGAATTATTATTTTCCACAATTTATTTACTAGCAAATTTCATTGTTGGGAAAAAAGGGGTAAACATATTTGTATCTATTTAGTCTATTTTTATCTGCTGATTCATCAGGAAACACACAAGTTGATATTCATGTATTAGATGGATGTTGATCAATGCTCCTTTACACATTTATAACATTTAACACGTGACCCTGAGTAATGTTTGAATGTGTCTTCGTATTCGTTTGTTTGGGATCTTGGGGACAAGGATAATAGCAGCAATGAAAAACAAACCTAAAAGAATAGCCTGCTAAAAAGCATACACTTTAAGTGGCACCATAATAATTAACTTAAGTAACAAGTTAATTAACTCTATCATTTTATTTCGTTCAGAAAAAAACTCTCATTTTATTGATTTTTTTTCTTTTATTTCACCTTAATCTAATAATAAAACAGACAAGTTTAAACTTTTTTTCTTTGCAAACAAATAACTAAAATATCATGTCTAACCAAAGTTGCTAGCATGAGTGGTTTGGTGCTTTCGTCTCTTGAGAAGCCTTCATCAAAAAATTAAATAAAAAAAGGGAGGAGAGAGAAGCCTCCTTTTTAGCTTAAATGCAGAAACTTCAGTCATTTTAGGACTGCACAGGATGCTATTCCATATTTTCCTTCATTTACCTACATTCACTTTTCATCTTGACAAAAAAATGTGATGAGAGATAATACTTAGAAAGATTTGATGAGTTGGAGAAATACTTAAATACCCTTTGATTTAGACTAGATGGAGAAATACTTAAATACCCTTTAACCTTTTATGCAAAAAAATGACTTTAGAGAATTCAAAACCCACGACCTGAGATAGAATCTTTCCCCCATGCAACCCAACCTAGTGCAAAATGATCGCCCATTCTCGACCACCGGTTGTGAAATATTTTTAAACAACACTAGCAAAATACTTGTGCATGCGCATCGGTAACGTCGTGCTATTTTCACAAAATAGTCTCAAATTAAAATTGTAATATAGTTATCAACTCGTGACCACTAGCAAAACACTTGTGCACTAAAACAGTAATATACTTATGAACTTGTGAATTGTAGATGATATTTGTAAGTTTTTTTATAGGCAATATTAGTGGGGAATGAGGGAATGCTAGTTTCAACCAACAAAGCCTTATACTATGTGACATTCGTTGATGTCGCTTACTCAGGTTGATGTCATTTTTAATGAAATTCGATTTCCTTATCCTTTCTTGTTTGAATCACCATCTGCATCTTCCACTGTTCCATCCAAATCTATCGGTCTTGGCCCTCTTCCTCTTGGTTCTCATACATCTACTACACCTTCATCGACTACGTAACATTCACCAAAGAACTCATCTGTCCTCCCTTACTGGACACCATCAGAATCGCACCTCTACTTCAAATACTGCTACCTCCTCAACTCACACACCTCAACCTCAGGAGCCAACTCCACCCCCTGCACCTGACCAGTCACCTCCTCCACCTCATAACAATAATCACCCTATGCAAACACGATCCAAATCGGTATACATCCGCCCAAACTCAACCACTCAATTTCTCTAACCACCACGTAACCTAAAACCACAAAACAAGCACTCAAAGACCCTAATTGGCTTTAACGCCATGCGGCAGTGCAATTTCGACTCTTCAAAAGAACCAAACTCGACCCTTGTTCCCTCTCCCTCCAATAGGAAAGACTCTTCGCTCTTCTTGATCCTTAACTATCTACTTGGGATTAAGTAAAAATATAAAATAGATGAACCAAATATTTCAAAAATAAATTTGAATAGCAAAACTAATTTATATTCTAAATAAAATATAATTATTCCAACAAACATGTAATGATTCGCAATTAGAAATCAAAAGTAATGAAATTTAACAACAACATTTAACATTTCCTATTGGAACTCAAAAGCAAAATATAAAAATAATTATTCTCACAATATATAATATTTTCTTGTCGATAATCACAAACAAAATACTCCCTCCGTTCCTATTTACTTGTCGTTTTTTGACTTTTTACACATGCCAATGAAATTAATAAATTTTGTTACTTTTGATACAATTAATTCTCTTTTACCTATAATACCCTTCTAATTTATTGTCTCATTTAATCTATTTCTCTCTAGCAATAAATACTTAAGGCATTATTGACAAAATAATAATAAATGTTGCATTGGACTTTGAAAATGATAAGTAAATAGAAACAAAATCTTTCTACAAAAACGACAAGTACAGAGTATTCGTTTATAAAAAATAAATATATTCATGAATTTAAAATATAAAAATTATTATACTGATATATGTTACATTTCTCCATAAGAAACAAAAAGTAATGAAATTATACTAACAACATTTAATGTTTACTTGTTAAAACTCAAAAGCAAAATATAAAAAAAGATTATTCTAAAGACAACTAATATTTTCTTATCCTAATTCAAAAACAAAACAAAGATTTATAAAATTAAAAAATTATTTATAAAAAGTAGATATATTTATAAGTCATAGTACGAAAATAATTTTACTAATAATAAGATGTAATTCTAAACTGTCTAAAGTCAAAAGAAAAAACCATTTAAAAAACTATAAAAAATATCATGAAAATAAAATATAAAAATTAATTATTCCACAACGCATATTGTTTTTCCACGAGAATCAAAAGTAATGAAGTAACCAACAATATCAAATACTTTCACGTTGGTACTAAAAACAAAATATAAAAAATAATTATAAGGACAACTAATCCCATAAAAAAAGAGAACACATGTAAACGAATTTATAAAAATTGCCACTCCGTCCTCATATATGATGACGTGGCAACGGAATAACAATGGGTAAAATATATATTTTATTATGAATTTTTTGATTAAATAGTTAAAGAAAATATAAAATAAAAGTTTTAATAGAGAGTTTTTTAATTAAATAGACAACAGGTGAATTAAAATATTTTTGAAAATGAATAGAATAATCATAGAGAGAATCAAAATTGAAAGGAGAGTGGAATTTTCTTTCACAAATGGTGACCTCCATGAAAAGAATAATACACGTCAATAATTTTGTCGATAGACAATTTTTCCTTTAAATATAGTGATGTGGCAAATAAAAACTACAACAGATAAAATAAAGTTTTTTTATAGTGGGTACATTATATGTTGGTAAAGTTATATTTTATTGCATAAAAGAGTCATCGTTTTTTTTTTGGTTTGTAGAATCATCGTTTTCTAACTTAACTTGAAAGTCATTTCAGATTTCACTTTTGTTCATAATTTTTATTCTTTCCTTTTATACTTTCTCTCTACGCTAAAAAATGGAGCCCAATAATTTTTAGGATTTAATTTATATACAAAATAGTTGTATGTATTTACATAAATTTGACCAATGGTCGTAAAAACCCATACACCTATTATTATGTATGCAAATTAAACTCAAATTTTTAATAGTTACACGATTACTTTAAATAATAATCATATACTCAGATTAAAAGTGAGTTGAATGTAACGTGTTGGTTGACGCATGAGGAGAATGAAGAATTGATTTTGTAGAATTGAGTTTAGTTAAAAGTGATGAACGTAACGCGATTTTTGTTTGGATCGACATTTAGAAAAATGATTTTGACCAAGCATTGTTGTTTGGATAGTTTAGATCAAAAGTGTTTTTATGTAAAATTACTAAAATGGATACACCTATTATTATATATGCAAATTAAACTCTAATTTTTAATAGTTACACGATTACTTTAAATAATAATCATATACTCTAGATTAAATCACAAATGGTCGAGATTCCTACTAAGAAATTTCAATACTCTCTCTCACCTTGTTTTCCACTAACATCACATCCACGTTCTATGTCTTAACTAACAGTCCATTTTCCATGCCACGTGGCTGTGATCGTGAAATGCTATATAATATATTTTCTTTTACTTTTTTGCACACACACACAAGCAAACTCTCTCTCCCTGAAAATGGGGTACTTCACGATCACAACCGCTCTGTGCTCCGTTCTCCTTTTACTTTTCCTCTCACCGCCATCCTCCGCCGCGGCGATCGCGAAGAACGACGTCAAGGAGCTTATTAGGGAGCTCAACCTTTTCCCTTCCCATGATGTCAACATCGTCGATCCTAATGCTATTGTGGGAACAACACAGGAGAAGAATAAGATCGTGGAGAAGCCTCTCAGATTCCCTAACTTCTCTGGAGAAGGAGAAGGGATTTCCCTCGATGACCTTACTCATCGCGCTGGCTATTACCCTATTCAACACTCTCATGCTGCAAAGTAACGTTTCCTTCTTCCTCTTCTTCTTCGTTATCTATCCTTTCAACTAATTTCTATTTCGATTCATGTTCGCTTAAACCCTAGGCAAGCCAACCTCTCTTTCTATTATTATTGTTCTTGTTTCGCTTTATGTATGTTTTCTGTGCGAAAAATGAAAACTCCAAAAGGGCGAAAAGAATTGAGAAGATGTTCTTTGTTTTTTTTTTAATTTGTAATTAATTGCTTTGTTGTTCATGCTTTTAAATACTTGAGTAAATATTTTTGTAATTAAAAGTGAAAACAAAAAGTAAAATATAGCTAATGTAATGTTCTCTCAAGCCAACAGGTTCTGAAAATTTTCTTCTTTAGTATGTTTTTGTTGTTTATTATTTCTCACTTCTTGTTGAATGGTGCAGAATGTTCTATCTTTTCTTTGAATCCCGGAATAGAAAGGAGGATCCTGTTGTGATTTGGTTGACTGGGGGACCTGGCTGTAGCAGTGAATTGGCTGTATTTTATGAAAATGGTCCTTTCAAAATTGCTGATAACATGTCCCTTGTGTGGAACGATTATGGTTGGGATAAGGTATTCCCTCATATAATTTATTTCTTGCCTTTCAATTGCCTTTCAATTGCTTTTCTTTTGATCAATATTCATGGGATGGGACTTAACAAATTGCTTGCTTGGTAACCTTGCAGGTATCCAACCTTCTGTATGTTGACCAACCAACTGGAACTGGCTTTAGTTACAGCACTGACAGGCGTGATATTCGTCATGATGAAAATGGCGTGAGCAATGACCTGTATGACTTTTTACAGGTACTGGTGTTTCCTCTAAATGTTAGTTATAGAATATTGGTGCAGTGTTACTTCATTTGATACCTGACTTATATTTATTGTTTCTGGAACAGAAGTTATATTTCCAAACTTGTTTTCCTTTTCTAACATTTCTTAGTTGCTTTTCTTTGAAAAACAAAAGAAAACATTTCTCGGATTCTGCTAAATTCGATAAGAACACCTGGCTAAGCTTCATCAGTAATATTCTTAGTTAGCAAGTTTTCTCTTTTCTCCACAGGCATTCTTTGCTGAACATCCTGAGTATGCTACAAATGACTTTTTTATTACGGGTGAATCATATGCCGGACATTATATTCCAGCTTTTGCTGCTCGTGTTCATAGGGGAAACAAAGCTAAAGAGGGTATTCATATAAACCTGAAGGTCGGTTACATTAAATAGTGAGCCATTCTATTTGAGATAAATATTTAAGGGTAAGAAGACTTTCTTAGCTTATCCAAATGGTTGAACAGGGATTTGCAATTGGTAACGGGCTTACTGATCCAGGAATTCAGTATAAAGCTTATTCAGATTATGCACTTGACATGGGCATAATCAAGCAGGCTGACTATGACCGCATCAACAAAGTGATGGTTCCAGCATGCGAAATGGCAATCAAACTATGTGGTAACTTACGCGTAATGTTGCTTAGTGGTCTCCCTTCAATAAATGTTATGTTTTTTCTCGTGTATGTATGCTGAAAGCAAGGCTTATTATTGAATTGAACAAAGTCAATCATCGTAGTATTTTATTTGTTTTAAATGAATGTGGAGCTCCACCACATGCGCAGTTCCAGTTTTAAATCTGAGCCTGAACTTAAGTTTCTCTAATGGATCAACTATCAGGTTCAAGCTCAGGTTTGCTATTTTTTTAAAAATATATTAAAAATATTTAGTCATCTATAAATGACAAAACTATAATTGCCTTTGTAAAGTGCATCTTTTTGTATAGAAGAAAATAACTATAAGGATATGTTGTAAAATATTCTGCATGAATATACATAAATAAATTATAGAAATATACAAATAAGCATAACCACTCCCATGATTAAAACTTTAAATGCATTAGCTATATAAACTCCTGATGACATATTGATGTGTCTTATATTATCATCTAAACCAGTGAGAGCACTGGTTTTTCTGTTTTCAGTGATCATGTGACTTATTAATAGTCTCTATGATCCTGCTTATTCATGCAAATGCAAGATCTAAGGACCAAGAATCTCTGCCTCACTCTCATAGTAAACCTATGCTCTCTTGTTGGGGGCATTCTGATTAGCTAGCTTCTGTTACCATTTTGCTTAATATTTGTTTTAATTCTTTCAGGCACTGATGGGAAAATCGCATGCACAGCTTCGTATTTTGTTTGTAATACTATATTCAGTTCCATCATGTCGCATGCTGGTGATATCAATGTGGGTAATTCAGTTGCTTTGCTTCTATTGTATTGTTTACATGTCCATACTCTGTAGTACTTTACTTTATGTTTCTAAGTTTATGGTGTGCCTATGAACCTCAAAGCTTAAGTTGATAGGTAAGAGCCAAACAATGACTGGTATATGGTAATTAATTCCGACTCAAGCTGAAGCATGGTCAAATTACAGACTTATTTTCAGACTTCGTAAAAACTCTGATACCATGTTAAAGAATCACTCAACCTAAACGTTTCTTGTTGTAATTGTAAGTGAAGAGTTTTGACTGTCCCGAACTAATTGTTGATATCTATTACTTTTGCTTGCTTCCCATAATAATTTCTTTTGGAAAAAATAATCACGGACATATTATACCATGAGGTTGAAGTAGCCAGTTTATCAGGTTGTGGAACATGGTTAAACATGTGAAACATTTCCCCCCGAATACATGGTCAAATAGGCATGCAGCTAGCAAATGTCAAGAAAGCTTTTTATTCTACTTGTTAGTTAGAAGAAATTTATATATTGACATCTATGGAAATTGGAATGTCTTTTGAAGGAACATGGATGTAGGCATAATTAAGATTTTGACCAGCTGCTGTAATCTTGTGCTGCAGTACTATGACATCAGAAAGAAGTGTGAGGGGAATCTCTGCTATGATTTTTCGAACATGGAGAAGTTCCTAAACCAAAGATCTGTTCGGGATGCACTAGGGGTTGGGGATATTGATTTTGTGTCTTGTAGCTCTACAGTTTATCAGGCTATGCTTGTGGATTGGATGAGGAATCTTGAAGTTGGAATTCCTGCCCTCCTTGAGGATGGAGTGAATTTGCTTGTTTATGCTGGGGAATATGATCTCATCTGCAACTGGCTTGGTACGTATTTATGCTTGGCCCATATTTCAGATCTGTTTTGATGTTTAACATTGCATACTTAGGATCTTTAATACGAATTTTTCCTGGTTGTATGAATTGAATGAATAGGTAATTCAAGATGGGTTCATGCCATGAAATGGTCTGGCCAGAAAGACTTTGTAGCCTCGCCTGAAGTTCCTTTCACAGTTGATGACTCAGAAGCTGGATTATTGAAGAATTATGGACCTTTAAGTTTCCTTAAGGTATCTCTCTTGCTCTGCACTAATGCTAACATTCCCTAGCTCTCATATTCAATGGGCGCGCGCGTCTCATACATTCTACACAGCATGTATTATTGTCATTCAAAATCGAATGAAAATCTGTCTTGCTGTGTAAGAAGTTAATAAATGTTGTCAAAAAATAAATAGACCCAATTTGGTTAAAAGAACCTTGTAATGAATTTTTCATATAACAGCTTCTCGTACAAATGAAAATTGTTTTTGCATCTGATTGTTTTAGTAAACTCTCTTGTGTAACTTTATATGTTATAAGAACTTTTTCTCAAGGAATAATGTAAACTTATGTTAGTTGAGAGGTTTTCGCAACTTAGAAACTAATCCAGACTGGTCTCTACTCGATTCACCTATCAAATTAACCGATAGCTTTGTAAATTCTAACTCAGTTTGATATTGTGTAACAACACACAGGTCCATGATGCGGGTCACATGGTTCCAATGGACCAGCCAAAGGCTTCATTAGAAATGCTGAAGAAGTGGACACGGGGAACACTTTCTAAATCTGGAGCTGATGAGCAAAATTTGGTTGCAGAGATGTAGTATTGTATATTGCAATTAGTCTAACAAAAGGGCCCAAAAACTTATGAAAAGAGAATAGAAGAAATGAATCGACCGGAATGTGTTATTCCCGTTAAACTAGACTAGATGCATATTCTCTTAAAATGATAGTCAATCAAGGCAACACCATTTCTCAGGGCTACATAAACTCTTCATTTACTAATCAGAAGCCTGTAGAGCTAGCTTGTCATTTATGTAGTTATTTTGTCTGGAGATAGTCTTGAAAACTATTAATCTATATTTTTATTTTAACCTACCACTGTCTTATATCATTAGCAGATCCATTTCTTCAGTTTTCCTGGTAATAATTTAAATGAGATCATGATTTTCAGGCAACTGATATCATGTTGGGGAAGACACGTATGATGTTGAACCAATCAATGCAAGGGGGTGAATCCCCTAAAAAATAAAAAAATTAGGCTTATACCACTATATGACTTTAGTTTTGAACCCTTGGGTTTTAAGTGTTGCACCTAGACGGTCTAGGGCTATTCAAATTAACTATTAAATTGAACTGTCGAACCGAACCGAACTTTTACTAACAGTTTTGAACCGAATTGCCTTTATTTAACACAGTTCACTAACCGAATTATTAAGCCGAGTTTAGTTAGCGAATTGAAAATTGCTAAAAACTGTTAAGTGTAATAAGTGCAAATAGTTTGCTACTTTCCTACTTTTCTCTCTGCGTGCGAACAAACAAACAATTTCCATCATATCAGCTGACAAACTTTGAACATAACTTTTGAATATTTGATTTGAAACCAATAAAGTCTAAATTCACTATTATACCTCAAACTTAAAATGTTTGTTGTGAATTATAAAATGTATCCAAAGATATGGGAAAAATAATCTCAATTTATTCAAAATAAATATTACAACCTTAAATTAAGGGACGGAGGGAGTATTTGATTTGAAGAATCACATCAAATAAGAAAGAATAAAAATAATCTCAATTTATTCAAAAATAAACATTAAAAAATAGGGAGAGGAAAGAAACGTAGCAATATCGATGAAGAGAAGGTTACCTATTAAGTGGGCAGTGAAAGAGGAACATTGATCAAAGTGTTGTGCTTAGAAGCAGCACCACATATATTAATGTGGAAGTTAATTAAATAATTTAAGGCAATAATTTATAACTTATAGAAAAATAGTATAACATTAATTTATCTTTTATTATAAAACAGTTTATGCATAAACACTTACCTCAAAAATGCTTATTTATATGATATAAGCTCTTAATTAAGTGTTTATCCAAACGGCCCTTAAAACACATTATCACTTTGAGCTACGTGGAAGGGTCAGACATCTAAGGTAAGCATATTATAGAAGAAGATTGGAGTAAAATGATTTCGTTTGGCGCTGGATTGTCTGTGAATTGCTGCTGCTGCTGGTTGCGTTGTCACCCACGAATTCCTCCTCCTTCATCTTTCGTACTCTCCCATCTCTCATTCTCTTCTTCTTCTTCCTCCTTCAGCAACTCTAATAATCTCAACTGGACTACTACTACTACTACTACTCCAAGAGCATCATCCTCTGAAGGTCAATTTTTAATTTCAGCTTCTTTACATTTTGAATCTTATATCATTCTAAATTACCCATTTCAAGAGTCTTCATCACTCTTTACATCATATATTTTGTTACTTGATAATAATTATTAGATAATTATCTTTTTTTCTATTTATAATTCTTCCAAAAGTTAAAAATAAAAAAATGGTAGTTTGAGGATGTGAAAAAAACACTTATTTTTTTTTGTCATTTATAAAAATCAATTATTCCATTCCCAATACACAGTAATATTTTATTGAAAATGTTTTCTTTATTTTTGGCTTCATGATGCAGGACTTCCTAATGAGTTAATTGAAGACTCAAAATTTGTTCCACTGAATGAGGAGGATCCCAGTTATGGTCCACCTGTAAGTCATGGTTAGTTAGTTTTTACTCAGTTCAGTTCAATAACATGTTTCTCTGCCATCACCAAATTTCCTTGAAATTTGAAGCTGTCCTCACTTTATATGCATTATTAGACTTTGAAAATCCAATTTTAGGAGTAGTTCGTGTTGATGAAGATTATTAGCTGCTATTTGTATTGTTATTTGTTTTTAAAAGTTGTAATAATTGGTAAAAGCTCTGAGACATGTGACACTGGGGTTCCATGGGGTTTTTACTTTACTTTTGTTTCTTGGTTGATTTTTATTTCTGTATTTGCTAGTGATACTTTTTACTTCCATTGACTTATAGTTTTTACAAAGACGTATTTTCTATAATTTCTTTTATATACATCACTTTTTTCAAACGGGGTAGCTGGTGTCACATTTAGAAATGTTCAGTCAATCTTATACATGTGATCAAAACTAACTGCTATAGAACATAAGAAATGAATTTCTGTAAATGGAAAATAAACGTCGCATACACTATCCAATAAACACACCTGAGTTCGAACACGGAGGCAGGTGTCCTCATGCCGCTGAAATTTCTTATGTAGTTAAACAAGCAAGTTTCTTTTGTTTTGCAGGCCTTGCTGTTGTTGGGATTTGAAGAAGATGAACATTTGAAGGTGATGATATCACCATGATCCTTGTAAAAAATAATGTGGTCTTCCATTGTTTTTATTACTTGATCTCTCATCTGTCATTGAATACTACTGTATTCTGATCTTGTGCAGATTAAACAGTTCTTGAAAGAGTTAGAGGGTGAATTTCTGAAGGTAACATCTTATATCTTGTCTTTCATATATTCATTTTTTTGGCGAAACAAGATCAATGGTGTAAATATCCTTCCTATATATCATATCAATGAAAATCAAACAGTTTTCAGCTACTTTTAATTTTCTGGTTAATAGTATTATGGATTACATGTGTAAATATCCTTCCTAAATATCATATCAATGTTTTACATTGTAGGTCATCTATTGTACCAAAGATATGCTTACGCGTTCGCTTTGGGAGGCAATGCATACAACACAACAAAGTTTGGAAGAGATTAAGGTAGAAATTTTTAGAACAGCTAGTAATGTACTATTTTCATCTAACTGCTCATGAATTTGTACTAATGAAGTGATAATAGTTAGCAGAAATAAGCTTCTGTTAATAATAGCTTCTCAGTTGTGTGATCTTCGACTGGTAATTCATACAAATCGACATTTCTTTGCATGAATTGTTAAGTAGGTTGGAAATTGTAATAGAATTTTTAATGTCAAAATTATGAAGAATAATCACCTGTCTATAGAATGGTTGTTAACGCGCAGATAGATAAGTCACTACCTCGGATATGTTTCTTATCTGGTTTAAGCGGAGAGGAGATGATGATGTTCGTCGATGCTTTCCAGGAAACTGGTAACAAAATATCTTATCATATCCTTAATTATGACATCACTTCAGTTCAGCATTGGAGTTCTTAACAGATACTACATTTATCAATTAATTGCCCTTAGAGTCTATTTGACAATGAATTTTTGATTCACATATTTAATGCATTTTGGCATTTATTTTATGCAGGACTAAAACCAGCTGCATTTGCTGCTCTTGTTCCAAACAGTGCCAATAAACCACTGTATGAGTTAATAGACGAAATCGCGGGAGACCATGAGATGTTGGTAGGTGTTAATTTCTTAAAAGTAAAAATGAAATCAATTTTCCTCACCCTCTTTGAATTTATAGTTATGGGAGACTTTCTTTTATCATATGCAGACTGGAGAGCAGTTGTGATAAACTCCCACAGAGTCCAAGGAGCCGAATTACAGAGCGTGAATGGAAACGCAATCCGATTTTATCGAGACCAACCACTTTTGCCCTCTACCAAGGAAAAAAATTAGCATTAGAAATATGAATGTACTTAGATTTGGATTATAAATATGATTGTACTTAGATTGGCATTATAACAATGAATGTACTTAGATTTGAAGTATATAAAAAACTAAGTTGCCACTGCTATGTAAGTTAGGAACTGATTATTTGCTCAGGTTTTAATCGTTTTGTTATAGCAGAACCAAATTGTTGGTAAAAAAATAAAATTGAAGAGGTCATTTTAAATAATTTGGGAGTCTATTTCGTTGTTGTCGTTTACATCCTCGAAAATTAATAGGGGTATTTATTTCTATTTACGAGCTACTATATTTCATGAAAAACATTACTCAGAAATTTATGAAATCAAATCTGCTATTTACAAAATTACAAGCGCAATAGTGGAATACATGGGTGGTTACTTATAATTAAGTCTTGTATATTTATACACTTTTCATAACAATGAGCCTTCTCCATTACACTAGTATGTCACGAGCATTCTGTGCGAATATGCATTTACAATTAAGAAATGAAAGTAATTTTATGAATAGAAATTAGATGAAAATGAAATTCAACAAAGTAAATAACATCATTTAAAAGAAATCTGGGAGCTTGCCGGAATAGTATGCAAAAAATATGTTGCCTTTCGGTAATTTTTTTTTTATCAACGGTAACAGAAAGACTTTAGATGATCATTAGTTAAGGAGAAGCATTAGAATTGAGTTTGAGATTGAAACGTTTGAAGTTTGAACAACACTGCCAACTTGAATTGAGGAACAGTGACTTCTCAGCATGAATAAATGTGTCGTCAATAGTGTGGTTATTTCCATTTTAACGTGTGGAACAAATATTTGTCATGGCATCTGCCTTGTGATGAATACATCCTCGATTTTTGCGAAGATGAAAATAATTCGGAATTGATGAATTTCGCAATGAATAAGTAGCTTATTAGCTCATTCCAGATTCTTCTGGACTATAATCATCTGCCATGGTATATAATGGTAATATAATGGTAGTTGGGTAATCAGAAGTTTTTTTGGTCTAAAGGTAACCAGAAGTCTAATACCTTAAATGAAGATAATATTCTGAATACCATTCTCATTGAAGCTAATGGAGATGGACAAACGTTTAATATTTTAAAAATATTTTATTAAATGTATACCTTTCTCCTACTCAAAATTTTCAGTTACCGGAAAGGATTTGGTATTAAACGTTTTATATCCACAGTACATTCTTAGTAAACATATATCTCAAATAAAACAGTATATAAAAGGAATTTCGACAATACAGGACAAAAAAATACGACAATTTTTCATCAATTTTTCAAATATAAAAGGGGTCGGTAGTAAAGTGAAAATTTGCAGAATTAAGTTTAATCGAAGGGGCATTAATCACAAGCCCTGCAACATCTGCATAATTAAGTTTGAAAGACGAATGCCAAAATTTTCTGAAACAAGCTACATGGATAACCAAGCAAACCTCTGCACCACAATGAAATGATTGTGATTGAATTGAATTGACGCCTCTACATAACTCCTGTCACAAAAATACAGATCCACTACAATATACAAAGGCCAAGTGGCCAAAGCAATGGCTTGAAATTCCGGTGATTCTCTCTCCCGTGTCAGATATTCCGCAGTTTGAAGGGGATAACGGCTCTATTGACTACTATACATTTTCATTTATATATCCACCCACATTAAAATTACGATTGCATGTCACAGCATCAATGGGAATAATGTCCTCAAAATCCAGCGCAAGGATATTCCCTTTACCTTAATTTCTCTCTACATGGGTTCAAGGGATCCACTTTTCAGTCTTTCCATCCTTGCTTGAAGCCCAGACAAAGCTTTCTCATCCATAGGAAGTACTCCACCTTGCAAAGTATTCTCAGTACCTATATGTTCTGATGGATGAGGAATCTGACTATGAGGAAACCCATGATTCAAGTTGTCATTAACACTTGTCAATGGCCTAGCACCAGAATCTGTACTCCCAGCAGAAGCTGCTAATTGCATGCTCTTCATTCTTTCTCTGATTGCATCTAATGTTCCACTGGTTACTGCAGTTCATAAGAAACTTCTCCCAGTCAAAATTCTTTCTTTTAAACAAAGAGGTGCCAAAAAATATATAAACAAAAGTGCCATACCTCCGGCCATAAATTTATCATTTCTTTGGTCACCTAAGGAGTAGTCAGAACTTAATGCTCTTGATGTAATAGCATTCATAGTCCTATTCTCCTCACTGTATGATGGGGGTAAATTGAAATTTGTTAGTTCGGGTTTCACATTTAACTTAGCGTCACCCAATGGATTTGCATTTACAGGAGAGAGGGGTGCAAAATCTGGGGAAGATATATTTAAAGATGCTGGTGGAGGAGTGGGCATTGGCAAACTTGACGGAGTTCTTCCAGCTGCAGCATTCTTCTCCATCTGCCAAAATGTTAAAATCAATTTGTCAATTGTAAAATTGTGAACGTTGAAAAACAAAATTTGAATTCAATTAAGCACATAAAGCAATAGGAGAATTTAATTCAACCTGGGCAAGACCATCTCTGATGTAGGTGCGAAATGGCTCACTAGCATTTTGAAGCTGAGAGAAAATGTCGACCTAAGATAAACCAAGAACCTTTATCAAATAAGTGAAAACAAAAAAAGAAGATAAAAGCCAAAGGTTTATTAACAGTTCTATCGTAGTTGAAAAATAACATGAAACTTGAATACATAATTCCACCTTTGGGTACAATTGAGTAATCCGATAAAGTTCATGTAGACCGATTGCGCAAGTTTGCTTCTCCCCAATCTTCTTAAATATTGCAGCCAACTCTTGCTGAAATTTATTTTCAAGGATAGAAACAAAGAAAACAATGAAAGTATTAGGGAACTGAAGTTGAAGTAAAAAAAGATATAAGAGCAAAAAAAATTATTTTAATTTGGGAGACAAAGAGTCTTTCACCAAGAAAGCACCAACATGACACCACACACATACAATATGACATGGTAAATACAACAAAATAAAAAACTATACGAAACAGTGTCCCGATATAACACATTAAATTGAGTAATTGCATATATAATTATACTACTTATTCAAAGAAAGTTTGAAAAATGGTAAAAAGATTCAACTACAGATAGGGGCATCCAATATTATTATATTATTATATAATAAAGATTATTTATCGTTGCAGTATTATTATACAAAAAAGATTAAAATTTTATTTCATTTTTTGGTGTGCATATCTGATTAATCTTTATTTAGGCTTTTCAGATTGAATTGTTGACTTGTAATTTAAAAACCTGTTTAAAAATTAGCCTGAACTTGTCTTGTAAATTTAAAACCTTTATTTAATAAGCTTATATATTAAAAGTTCAAATTAATTTTATTTATCTTATCCTATGCAATTACTGCTGTGGACTCATTTATAAGCAAAAAAACCTAATTCCACACAGATTAAGAATGTTAGTTATATTCATTTGATATTCTTGATTGCATAAAAAAAACTAATTTTAGTAGTATACTCTTAATTTTTTGGGAATGTACAAGACTCATAATAGTAAAAGTAGATTAAATAAGGGTAATTGTAAAATAATAGCATTAAATGAAGTTGAACTAGTTGATGTCTGTTGTAATTTGAGTCCAAAGATTTTGATTGTTTTTTTTTTTTTGCTTATAGATGAGTCTAGAGGGAGTACTACTATTGAGGCCGGCATGGTGTTTCATATTTTTTTAACTCATTTCAGAGTTTAAATATGCTAAATTTTAATATATATTCAATTAATTTGGATTTATAAATTCAAAATTACTTGATAGTTACATGAAATAGATTGTTTAATGTTTATACGACGAAGTCTGTAATATGAGCTTACACATTAAAACCTTATCACACCAAATTCGACACCAGAAGGCATCATAAAACAATCCATCATATTCATGTATCGGGGGTTTGATTGGTAAGTTTATGCAATCATGCCTAATGTGGCATGCCAACTGAGCCCTGAAAATAATACACAAAACACCAATGCATAATGATATACCTTCAACTGGGCATCTGCAGAATGTGTTCCTGAGGCTGAATTATTGTTTGCTGAATCGCTCCAGTGGTTTGGACCCCCAGGTCCAGATGCGGTCAACATTCTTGCAGCAGCCAGAGTCTGAAAATTAAATGTGAGAATATAGCAACTATAAATATCCAACACCCCCCCCCCCCCAAAAGAATTAATACATACCTCAAGGTTAAGTTCAATGTAAGCAAGGATGATGGGTTGAGGTTTCGTATCGATAGGAACCATTGAAAGATGACCCTTTATTGCTGCACCACGAAGCTTGACAAGCTCATGCAGAACAGTTTTCACCATTCGCAAGGGTTTGTCATCGGCACCAGCCCTATTAAATTGAAGATGTTACAAAATATAAAATATTGACTCTAGCTAAATAGAAAAAAAAAATAGCAACTCAATCCAGCAATAGTTATATACCTTCTCCTAATTTCCTCCATCCCCAAGTCCTGCAAGTATAAATGGATGCTTTGAAGTATGCGATCAAGGTCAACATCATAGATGGTGCTCTGAAGAACCTGAAGCATGTGAAATAACACTCAAACAACAGATTTTAAAAACCAAGTTCAATTTAAGCTCTGTTTCTTGATAATGAAAAATAAATTAACATTTCTATAATTAATGAAGCCAAATTTTTCAGTTCACCAATACATATTCAAATACCAATAGAACCATGTATTACAACCATAAAAAACAAGTTAATAATTGAATATATATTCTGCCTAGTTCAATAACAATCAACTGTTACAACCTTGAATCCATCCACAGGATTAGATGGATTAAAATGTGGAATTGGAGGTGATGGATTAAAATATCTTTCTATTTTGGTAGAATCTAGGGTAAATTTGTAATGGACAAAACTTAGGTACTATTTTGTATTTTGTAGGTGTGTTTATGTTGTTCACCAGTTAAAAGTAACACGTGGAAAAAAGTTACAGTTCAAATTCAAATTTTAAAATGGTCCTAATTATAGTAATAACGATACATGTCAAGGTGTTGAATTATGATTGAAGAACAGTAAAAACAGCAAACAAGGAACTGAACCTAAGATTTGCTCTGTTGTAATTGACAGGTTATCGAAATTTAAAAGCATAATAGCAGATTCTAGATCCCAAAGATGCTGCAAAGGTGGTGGAGCAACTTCTATACAAAAAACAATGTAGATAAAATCTATATAACTGACAATTCAAGAAATGAAACAAATGTGATTCATTGTCCAGCGATGTCATGGGCTGTTTCATCCAGTCTAAGAAACAAAATCCAAACAAAGAGCCTATTTGATTCGTAAGAGTTTTCCCTTTAAGATTTTACTGCTCGTAAGAATTACCTTTGTAAGCTTGATAAGGCATTTCACAACCAGATCCGAAAATTTCTGATTTCTGGAAGCAAATGACTCATTTGATGCGGGTGAAGGCCACCTTGATGGATCTAATGGACGTAAGAGATTGATTAGGACAACAAAGGAAGAAGTCCGATCTGCATTATCCTGTATTGATTATTACTAGTCAGTAAACTAACTTGCAAAAATGTTTTAAAGCATGCAAACACATATTATCATCACTACCATGATATGTAGTTTTACTTCATAAGAGAAAAGGAAAAAGTAAGTGAATTGAAAAAATAAGTCCCATACCAGAATCTTAAGCATCAATACATTCAATGCTTTCAATAACTGGCTTCCATCATCCATATGAGGAACCCTATCATCCAAGAGCCACAGCAGAAGCTCAGTAACGAGACTGTCAAGAGTGTTCTCTTTTACGGCATGTGCTAATCTTTTATTCTGAAAAGTCTGTAAAGAGAAAAGGATTGGTAACTAAAACAAAACAAAACCTATATGCCACAATGAAAAATTGGAAAATAACTTACCTGCATGAGAGTGTTGAGCACATATTTACAGGACCGCGATGAAGCCCCGGTCAAACTGAAGTCAAAAGTTCTGGCAACCTATTTAATGTAATAAAAGAAACGTTAATACTTGGGCATTTTTCCCCAGACAAGGGAAGTGATTGATAAAACTATCTTGCCTTATTTGCAAGGCAGGAAACTAGCCTATCTGCATCTTTCACAAGTTCCTCCATAGCACTGCCTTCTGGATCACTAGTGGCCTGAGCCAACTCATGACAAACAACTTTCATTCCTTCAACAGACTGCATCACAAATTATTTCGAAAAGCAATGTTAAAGCTCCATTTTCCAAAACCGCAAAGTGAATAAGGATAAACACCTAAGATAACACTAAAGATATGTCTAAATTTTGTCAATATTCAACTTTGATGATTGATGCAAGAATGATTGTCTGATAAATACTGATGATGATATTCATAATAATAACAGAAGGCTATGTTGTGTCATCTACCTGCTCAGGAGAACCGAAAGAAATAATGTCAAGTGCTTCATTCCAATCAGTGGGGCCACTCGCAACAGCCACTGGACGGGGCATCATTTGTCTCTCAATGTTACTATCAGGTTGACCATAATTTCTCCTGAGAACAACATGCAAGATGAATAATAGGAGTAATGTAATTTTATCAGTGCCCTTTGGTTTTATGTAGGGCAAATATGAAGAAAAAAATCCAATACCTCAATATTGGCCCGGCTAGAGATCTAGCCATTTCTCCACTTTGCTCTGCGACATCAGACCTGGCAATTGAAGCAATAATATTTTGAATATTAAATTTAAATATGTTTAACATGGAAACAGAGATTAACTCATATTTCCTCTAGTCTTCAGTGTTTTGACTGCTAAAATTGATAATTTGCACAAAAAATGAACACCCTAACCAAGCAAAAAGATTTCAAGAGAATAATTTTCACTTTTCCAGCCTTTAATTTATTATATACACAACGACATCCAGCATATCAAATGCTGTGCGCTGCCAAATACAAACCACAAATCCCTAGCATTGTTATTCGGGAAATTGTTGGAACATTGCAAATTTCATTTAAAGAATCATGGAAATTGAGAACTGCAGTAGGGGTTGGGACAAGAAAATTCCAGTTAATGTGCACAGTGGCAACGGCACCTGCTCATACAAAACAATCATTACACACACATATAATACGTTATTGTTTTTTAATACACTGATGGAGAGTATATTCCTTTGTCCTCTCACCAATCTCTAGGTTACCCATAAACTTGTTTTAATTTTTGTTGCCAATCTGTAAAATTCATAATGAGTTCAATTGTAGACAATGGTACTACGTTATCTGTGTCAATAACCATAAGTAGATACCATACCCAACCTATGCATGCATTGTTAGTAATGTTAATACTAATACCAAATAGGTACATGAATTACATCTCATGTAATCTATACTGTATAAAGTAACAGTTGTATAATCTCCAACTAACCGTATATCATTTACAAAAAAAAACATGCATCATGTTCAACAAGCACAATAAATACCAAGTTAACAGCCGGAGTTTGAAGATAACCCTTAGTGTTGTCCTATGGATATATGAAGTCAACTGAGGCCCTCAAGATTGTGCTCTAACACTAGTATAAACTTGGCAAATATATTAACATAAAAATCAAGGTTTAAAACAAGACAGTCAAATTTCAGTTTGCATTTTATGGTCAATAATCACAATCAGGAGATACGAGCTTAGAAGATATAATGCAATAACTACACAATAAAAAATATAAAATGAAAAAGCGCACCCATTTTCCCTGACAGAACGCCTTAAAATCGCCCTCGCTTCACCTGGCTTTCCTTCCTTCTTCTTTTCCATCTCCCGGACCTGTCAAAATACACCACCTTCATCAGTAATGCAGTAAATCAGAGAGAAGGGATAAGTGAGAAAGGTAAGAACGGACCTTCCACTTAAATCTATCATCTAACATGCTTTTTTGAGCATCTGTTAGTTTCCCAACAAATCTCCATATGTCCTCACCTGCATAGAAAGATCATGGAAGGAAAACAACCCAGTAAGGCCCAAAATTATAATCAAAATGAAACCAAAGTTTTGCATCTAAAATCTTCAAGTGAAAAATTATCACTCCATCCACAGATAAAGATATCAATGAATGACTCGTGAATTTTATTTTTGAGAAGCAACTGATAGGTACAAGAGAGGTTCTGTTAATTAAGTTGAGCTATGTATGAGAAATTAAAAAGCCATGTTGCCTACAAATAGAATAGTGGTTGACCATGAGGGTTGGCCATTTGCTGATATTCGTGACAAATAGAATTGGGACTAGGAAGAGCCCTGGGAATTTGTGTGATCTTTCAGTTCATTCCATAATAGTACATAATACAATCTTTAGATTCCAATTTAAAGTTTAAACCAGTTCCTATCAGAAACAAAACAACCCAATTTAACTAACTAAAACAGACCCTTTCTTCTAAATCAAATTACTTTTCAATCTCTTAAATTTGGGCATAGGGCTTAACTCATCCCACAAACCGACTTGTAGGGTGAGGAGTGAGGACAACCCAACATAGCCCCTCACACTCAGGATTGAACATCTCAAGTGTGAGCTGATATGGGTGGAATAACAAGGATCTCAACGTCACACCCAGGACTGGACATCTGGAGTATGGACAAATGAGTGAAATAATAGAGACTGGCCCAATAAAAGATCTAAAGATAACTCAGGCCATATCTCTAGTCAATGTGGACCTCAACACAACCTTAAAAAACAATATACACCTGGATCAAGTATTTTATAAGTGCACTGAAAATTATAGAAGTGCAATAACATACCTAGAATCTTATAACCAGTGGCTAGTGCATTTAATGCAGCTTTCCTAATTTCCCCATCTCGTTCAGCTGTTAAACTTGCTACAATTTGCAATGATTTTAGCTGTCCACTAATCTGTCGACAAAATGTCAGGAATAAATATCTCAGGTAAATACTGAAAAGAAAAATTCAATAAAAAGCATTAGCAACAATACCTCAGCACCATGATGATCGAGGATAAATCCTATAAGATCAGCACATTCAATTCGAGTTCGGTTGTTCTTAGAGCGCAACCCCTCCAATATATAAGGAAAACATTTGGATGCAGAATATATGACGACAAACTGTTTGGTCAGCTCCCGCATTTTTTCCCGTACTTTCTCAATGTTATGCCCTAACTGCAGTATTTATAAAATAAGAAATGAACTTCTACTAACTTCCATCTGCGAACTAAATTAGCCAGTTTTTTGTAGTACTCAGAAAGTCAGGCATGGAAGAAAAATTTCCCCAGACCTATCTACTTACTATACAAATTTACTGAAATCACTTAAAACACCCCCAAAGATTTGAATATAATATGCACAGGTATAGAAGAAAAATTGCCAATTCAGACTCTGTCGAACTTGATAAAACAAACCTTCTCTGTTAGGCATGGAAGAAAAATTGCCACTTCAGACTCTGTCAAAGAGTACCCTTCATCCTTCAACGTGTCAAGCAGTTCAGGAAGAAATTCTAGCACCTGAGCAATTAAATTGCATGAAAGTTAGGACCAATACATTACACTTCATAAACAAAGAAGATGAGAAAAGAAAATATTTATTTGATACACTGTTGTCAATGCTAGTGTTAAAAAAAGAATACAATGGAGAAAACAAACAAATTCATAAAATATATGAATGAATATTGTGGAAGTAACAGTGAAATTAAAAGGGAAAACTAAATAGCACCTTTAGTAGACCTGTTGTGTTTGATTTGCAGAACTGCAACACAAACCACCTCAAGAGAATGTCCAAAACTTCGATAATTTCCTTCGCAATGGATGGAAGTGCCTGTGATGTGCAATAGATGATTGTATAGTACATTCACCACTGGAAAAGCACAAATATCATTAAGAATGTGAAAAGAACATCACCTTCTGCAGCATTTCAATTCCATCAATTTGCTTTTTAAAATCCGCACTCAAGAGTCTTCTATGTAAATCCTCTCTGAAGTACTTCATCATATCATTCTACAAATTGCACAGACATTATTAAAATTCAAAAATTATAGGAAACCTGTTATGCATGATAGTTCCTCAAAGAACAGGCCTACCTCGAGATCTTGAATTTGCTCAATTCGTGGGTCTTCAAACTTAAACCTTCGAACCACCATTCTCTCTCTATCTTCCTGCATGCAAGGCAAACGGACAATTCAGCAATACACCTTATGAAGATTTTAAGCAATGTATTGTAAGCCTGCTTCAGCCAACAATACCTTATTTGAATCCTTGATGTTTAACAAGGCTTGAGATTGGACTGCTATATCTTGAGCAGATATGGGTTCATACTTAGTGCCCTTCGCTGCTCCGACCCTCTTTTGATATGATGAAAAAAACAGTTAGGAATATAAATCAAACAAAAGAGAGATCAACATAAGGCAACTCAACATACCGAAGATACAGCTCTATTTCCATGTTTTGAAACACCATTGGCAGTTGATTTCCCAACTTTTGAAACACCTTTGGATGCTACACCTACTGTAGATGCTCTGGCTGGCTCGAATGACTCTAAAGACTAAAACATTTAAGGGGGTAAGAAAGAGATGAATAGGAGACGGCAGAAATTTTTTCATGATAAGCACCAACCATATGAAGCAAAGAAGGGCAAAAATTAGCTATGATACCAAAGAACGCACCTTGAAACGCTCCATGTGGTTTTATCTTTTCAAGAACAAGGGACAATGCTGGTCCATGAATGTCTTTAACTATCTTTTCAATCTAAATAAACAAATTATTTCATGGTGCTTGGTATCACATGATGTTGAGAACTAAGGGAAAAAACATTTTTATCATACACATACCATTTCAGGTCCACTAACTCTCAATATCTCGTTAATACAAGCCTCGGCTGCCTTGCGAACATCAGAGGATTTATCCTACAAAGAAACCATCACAAATTTTATTCCAAGATACCATGCATTAGAACTGATTTGATAATGACAAACACGGAAGGACAAATTGAGTAAGCAGAACATACTGTCATTGCAGAAGAGGCCGGCTTCAGCAGTTGTGCAGCTTCAGCAAAACTACTTAGGCCAGAAAGTTGCCTCGATAACCAATCAAAAAGATCTTTACGCCCTTCCGCGCCAAGCTTAGAATCCACCAAAGCAATTGCAACATAAGGAACCTGCAGTAACACAATGCTCAGGAAAAAGAAACTACGACAAAATAATAACAGAATACAATAACAGGACAGACCATTTTGTCAAGATGAACAGCGGCTAGCCAAGAGTCTAAAGTATTCATTGTACATTCTCTCATGTGCTTCTTATTGTCACCAAGACATTTCAATACATCAGACAGAATACCCTGCAAAATAAATCATTTCAAGAAAGTTTGACTTTTGAACAAGGCAATGCAACCTTACTAACTCGGAAGAAAATACAAAAGAACAGATTCCCTCACCTTGCTTGTCTTCTCTACAGCTTGCCCCATTGCAGATGCAACATTACCAATTGTTGTCAAGGTAGCCATAACAATGTTTTTGTTGCTATCATTCAGCCGTCCCCTAAGAGCCCCAAATAATTCACCTGGTAGTAGAAAGTCAGCAACAATTTCAAAGATTGACAAATTTTATAATGAACAGGATAAAACTTGAAGAGTTACTAAAACAAAGTACTCTGCACAAAATACAAATGCTAATAGGGGTACCAGTTCCAGTTGTCTGCTTGTTAGCCTCTTCCAGTATTTTGTTTACAGCATCAACGGACTCCATGCGTACCTACATTAAGCAAAAATACACAGCACAAAATGTGATGCAATAGCATAATATTGAACTTCGTTAATTTCTGAAAGTTGAAAAGAAGCTAAAATACAATATGAAAAACTATCTGCAAGCTTTTTCAACCAAACCTTCCAATCAGGGCTTTCGAAACTCTTCAAAAGAGTTGGTGTGATCTTTCCACTAATATCTTCGCGAGGCAAGCTATCCAGCCCACCAGCCACCACAGATGATGAATCTGATGCCCTGACAGTTTTCTTGGGAACTGCAGCTGCTCCCTGAAGCAAAATAAATAAAATTTGGGCGTCAAGAATCTTGATACTACATAAAACTTACATCATCAAACATAACATACCTCAAATGGGTTCTTATCATATTCTGTATCAAGGGCACTGAGTAGTGCAGGCTTAACGTCAGTAAGAAACCCTTTTATATCTGCAAAGGAAAAAGCATTACGCCTAAAAGGATGAAATTCGTTGAGATGGAAATTTGAAAGTTAATGCAAAATCACCTGGACCAACAAATTTATGCAGAACACCCAAGAGTTTAATTGAAGCATTTCTGGTAGCAGCTGCACTTGACTGCAGCCCAGTTTCTTTAAGAAAATCAATTAAATCCTGCAAAACAAGAGTTGCATCAAAACTAAGAAACTTGAAAAAGAATTATGCATAACCAAAAATATAAATTTATATGTATTTGAAAAACATTTAATTACAGATAACATGCCTTGAGCTTTAGATGTGATACACCAAAATCCTCAACAGCAGAAACCATCCACAAAATTCCCTCGCTAAGGACCTTGGGATTCTTATGCTCCTTCATAATCTTGTACACCTACAACAAAAAAAACAGTTTTAAAAGACTATACGTTAAACAAAAAGATAAGCAAAAGCAAGAATATAGACTGTCAAAAAGATACAGTAATACCATCTTATTTCTTACTATAACTATAATAAGGTTCTTCGCCACTTTTTCAACTTACAACAAAAAAGGGAACAATTTATACTATTAAAAACAAATAAAAAACCATGACCTCCTACATATAAGACACTCTTATTCTAGCATAAGCAACAGCAAACTATTTACCTGATTAATAATTATTAAAATGGACAAAAGTTTAAGAAAGAAAAACAAGTGCCTGTTATCAAATTTATATTATATTACATACCCGTACTTTGGTTTTTTTGAAAACCACGCATCCCATACTAGTACCCATACAACATAGTTCATAAATTAATCTATGACTCTTTCAAGAAAGAATTCAAATTATTTGACTGTCAAAATTATCTTTACAGTTCAGTATTTCTTTCCTAAATCAGATAGTTCTACTGATGCACACACACAATGGTGCCCCTAGAATTAAGACACTCAATAATGGAGAGACAACCCGATTATCTTAAGCTTTAACGATAAATCAATCTACGACTCTTTCACGGAAAAATTCAAATTATGTTTGTCAACATTATCTATACAATTCAGTACTTCTTTCCTATCTACTTCATATGGATATCAGTTTCTATCAACATTGTGGTGCCCCTAGAAAAATGATATTCAATAATGGAGAGACAATCCAATCACTTAAAGCTTAAAAAATGGTCATAAATTAATCTCTTCACAGGAAAATTTCAAACTATGTCGATCCATGGTCATAAATTATCTAGATAGAAAAGCTAGTATGCCTAATAATTAAATGAATATCCCCCAAAAGAGTGGATGTGCTTACTCTTTCAAAAATGAATCCTGGACCAACTGCTTCGCAAAAAGAAGTGAGGCATTTCATAGCATGTGCACGTGTCTTAATATCTGCCACACGTTCACTTAGTCCTAGCAAAATGGAAACAGAAACATTGAGGTAGCAAATCAGAATACAACTAATTTATAAAGTAAATATATAATTGGCAAAAAAATGACAATATCCCACCTGAAAGACAAAGCACCACACACTTCTTGGGGAATTTGGTTGCTGTTGAAGCTATATGAGTGATAACTTCAATAACCTGCTGCTGAACCTGCTCAAGCACATTACAAGCGCTAAGAACTATCTATTTTGAAATAGCAATTAATAAATAAATCATTCAAAACCTAAAAGGAAATATTTATATGAACCTGAACATTTTTCTCTGCCCATCCAGGCAAGGTGCAGAGTAATCTAATTAATATTTCTACGGATTGGTCAAGGTTCTGTAAGCCTTCAACTTGCTGTTTCAGCGAAGAAATGGCTGCAAAAATCTAACTTCAGCAACCTTACTCAACAAGCATGACTAAAAGACATCATAGGAAAATCAGCAAGGGAAAGAGGCAGTGCTACACCTAACTAAAATAAAAATGAGCAAACCATGCAACTTAACAACAAAGACACTCCCCAACATTCGGCTAGTGGATGAGACACCAACCCAGTTTCAACATACCCAAAACAAAACAACAAAATTCATTTTAACATACCCTAGATCTACAACACATGTCAAGGGGCAATAAGATGACACCATTTGTAACTAAGGAAACAGCTTCCAAGGCCTAAAAAACATGGCATAAGAAACGGTAAACACAATCCTATAGGCATAGCTACTACACTAATATTTATATTACTTTCGCATTATTATGAAATTATTAGCTAGAAAGGCCTGACAAGAAGCATAAATAACCAAATTATGACTTGGGTCCAATCAAGGTGTTGGAGATTAGATCCTTGACCAGGCTAGCAAATAGCAATCCACCACCTTCAACACCATTCCTAATGTATATTACACGAGAGATGATATATGGTACAAAACAAATGTTACAAAATACACTGAACAACAAAACACAAAGAGGTAGGAATGAGCATCATGGTCACCACGTCATTCGTTTTTCCTTTGTTTTTTCATGCTAACAAGTGTTTCCCATTACACAAAGCCACAAACTGATTAGAATAATACAAACCTTCGAGACGCTCCTTCCACACAGCACTTTTTAATAGAGTGATGGTATCTGACTGTATGAGAGAACCTATTCGGCTTTCAATTTCTTCAAGACCCATCTCAGTAGGCTGTATTGAATTTAGATACACAAAGATTGTATAAACTGTTATTAGTTAATAGCATATTAAACTGCAGTGACAGAATCAAATCAGAGAGTCAGGCAGACAGACATCAGATAATTAAATATCATACTCCCTCCGCCCCATATTATATGACTTTCTAGCCAAAAAAAATTGTCCCATATTACATGACTTTTTAGAATACCAATGAAACATTAATGTCTCTTTTCAAGTAATACCCTTCATTATTTTACTAATTTATCTTTCCAGTGTCATTAATGAGGGCTAATTTGGCAAACTAACTCACAATTTCTTTTTTCACATACAAAATTAACTATTTTTCTTAATTTGTGTGAAATGACCCAAAGTGACATATAATATGGGAGGGAGTGAGTATTACCTCAACATCTTCAGGTGGCTCAACCGATTTTGAAGCCTTCACTTGTGCACCTCCATCAACCTTTTTGTTTGTGCCAGACTTCACAGCCCCACCTTTCTTAGTGGCAGGCTGAAATTTTAAAAAAATCAATATATCAACTCATCACATGCATCAAAAATAATATCATAGCTTGGTTACAAGCAAGAAAAAGCAACTCACAGCTGCCTGGACAGGTCTCTTTCCACTAAGCATGCTTGCAGCTGACCTTTTAACAAATGCACCATCAGAGGCCTGTATGTAAATCAAGTAACAAATAAACATATATAAAAATAATAAAATAACCTTTCAAACTTATAAAAACACTCATAAATATTTATTGCCTTTAAAATGTTTGCAAACAATTTGTTTAAGGTTAGCATGCGTCTCCCCCAAGCAATTTTAACAGCAGTCTAATGTCACAATTTGTTTATGGTTACCAGGCTTGAGGGAAGAGTACTTTAAAACTACATATCTGAAAACCATCATCCTGCATATTACAAGACAACAGTTCCATTCGATCCAATGTAATCAATATCGGATCACAGAAAATTGTGGAAAGCCAAAAATCCACTATGTGAAATAGTGGATAGCATTGCGGGCAACTAGCTGAAGTAACATAGCAGTTGAAATAAATTAATAATTTAAAAACTTATGTGACATGCAAATAAAAATAAGCTGTATAAAAAAGGACATAATATTAACTCAAAAGCTTATTGTGCAAAACAAAATACTGAAAATATTGGATAGAGATTTATGGAAGTGATAAAAATAGATTTAACATAAACAGTGTTGTTATACCACTGCTATTTCTGATTTTTAACAACTTATTATGCCATAGCGGGTTCAGCAAAATCCACTATGCAACAGCACTATACAACGCTGATTCGATCACAAAAATAATGAGCAACAGAATAATCCAACAAAATAAGCAACCAACTCTGGGTACAATGTGTCGAAGAACAGAAGCTAATTTCTCAAACTACAACCTAAAAGAAACACCCACCTCTGCAGAAGACGCACTTGCACGTGTATTTTGCACAGAAACTGAAAGATCATTATCAAATGTCAGCGGAAAATTCCAACACACTAGGTATACCTTAAGCACTTTAAGTTCATCAAACAAATAAATTAAAAGTACAGTTTATAATCAAGCAAATCACAGATTAGAAAGCTTAAAACGTATTTTAGTCAAGCAAGATACAGTGAAATCCAAATGCCTGTCACTGACAATTTGACAAGGAATAACTAGTGTATTTACAGGGATTTAATGTCTGATTGACACATAATTTGAAACGTGATGATCAGAATGATCTTTTAATCCATGTTAATGACATCATTACCATAGGGAGGCAACCTAAACATAGGAACTTCATACCTAATAATTATAATAATTGTTAGCATTTGTTGCCTAATTATTTGTCTAATAATGGTCAATTTGATCAGTTGAGAGGTTGGTCCCAAGAAAAGGCAAACAAAGTGTCATCAAAGAGACATGGGCTCATACACTCCAACATTAAGACATAAGATTTTAAGATATATGACAAGGTCCTTAGGTAGGTAGGAAAGTGATGCTCAATATGCCCCTTTGATAAAATAGAGTACATCAGGTGCTGCAGCCTGCATCACAAACCTAGTTCCAGGGTTGATGTAGGATAACAGAGAGCTTTTACATTTTATTCTATTGAAAAGTATTTGAAAAGGACTCTTCATTTGCGGGTATTCAGGAGGGTAGTTAGTTGGGCCTTGTGATATCTCTCCCCCGCCTCTCCTTCAAAAGTGTGTACTTTGTAGTGTCCTCGCACTATGGGGGGTTTGGTTTATGTTCCTTCAGCTTGTAGGTCCAAGATGGAAGTCACTAGGTTTGATTTAAAGGCTAAAACCGTCTCTATTCAGGTAAGATACACAATCAGCTACTCCACAGGCACCCCCACCAATTAGTAAACAAGGATTGTGAATTGAATAGAAAACCCTAGTCTTCCACAGACTTGTTTGTGTAGGAAACAGTGCCCTGTCTTGCATTTCCCCCTTCTCATCTAATAATATTACTTTCCCACGGGACAAAAATTACAAACCTGTAGACGAACCACCAGGCACAGCATCTTCAGAACCTGAAATCATTTCTGAAAGCTTTTTTCTCCTAACATCATCAAGTTTCTCCAGTGACCTCTCTAGAGGTCTCATGCCAACCGACTGCAAGAAAATGAACAGCATGATACTCACAACATCAACTGCAAAAGCAAATTCGTAAACATGCAAGCAGATTTAGTGTAAATATTTTACCTTTGCTATCCCAGCCAATGCTGAAAAGGCGGCATCCCTCACTTCAGGAGTGCCATCATTTAGACTCTGCAAGACTCAAATCATAAACATTTTGTAAGTAACAAAAACAAGGTACCAGAAAAAATAACATTTTTACAATGTACTCTGCTCAAAAAAAATGAAATAACTGAGAACCTAGAATAGAACTTAGACAACACACACAAAGCAAATAATCACAATTTTAAACAAACAGTTTATTACATTAAGTTCTAAGTGGTTCTACACTAAGAAAAGTCGGGGATTAAACTGACATTTAAATTGAAAGAAATAAATCTGCTGAACTACTATTACTTACAACCGTAACGTTATTATTCAAGAAAAACAGATGTCAACCGAACAAAAATTTTCAGCAAAATGAAACTGACCTCCATGCAGATTGGCACATAATCCTTATGCACCTTTGTAATAATACTCTTGCTACTTGTTTCGATACAAAATGTCACCCAGGTCAAGGTTAATGATCGCACCAGGGGAACTTTGTTTTTTATGGCTGTCTTAACATCTGTAACAGATCAAACATAATATACTCAATAAGAAGCAAACTTAGCAGCAACAGAAAGTAATGACACAATAAACTGAAGCTCAACCAACATAAAAAAATAATAACTCGAAATATATTAAGGGAATAGCTAGTCTTAGCTCAAATTGTATTTTAACTTTACTTGAAAGTGCCCTTGTGTCACACTAACTGATTGTGAGATTTAAAACAATCAGTTAGTGTACCTTGCAAGTAGAAACAAGTTCCTATAAATAGAAATCTAAGTGTAAAGATTCATTTGATGAAAATGAAATGAAAGAAACAGATTTAGAATTTTCAGAATTCCCTCTCTCCCTCTAGTTTGTTGTAACTGTAACAGAATTGCAGAGAAACTATAGGTTTCTAACAAAATACCAATCAGAATCCAGGAGTGATTCATACAGGTGATTAGCTACCAATATACTTTGGCCAAAATAAGGAATTTTCAACTATGCTAGCCGAAGAAACATACTATAGATAGACACAACGCTAATTCCGGGTTCCGGGGATAGAAATGTAGGATTAATAATGTAATCTTCAGTTTCTTTTGTTTTTACAGCTATGTAATCTTCAGTTTCTTTTGTTTTTACTGATATATAATCTTCAATTTCTGAACTATTTTCCTCAGGAAAAAAAGGTCAAAACCATGGCCATAGTTTGTGTAGAAAAAAGAAAGCTGTAGGTTGAGATTCTGAAAATCCGATAATCAGAACACTTAAATTGCAGCATTAGAAAAATAAAGCTCAGAAAAAATTGTGGTGGGCAAAACCTGCCTTCAACAATATCGACGAGGCTAATACACCCAGCTTTGTGTATCGCTTGAAGAGTCTGAGTCAATGCCTCAGACAAAGTAGGTTTTTTCTCTTTCAATTTTTCCTATTAAAAAAATAAAGAAACACATTAAGCAGGCACCATTTGAAAATCAAGAAATTATCAATTTATGCCATGTAAAATAAAATCCCTATTAATTAATTTTGACAATAACTTCCCTGAAAGATAGATGTATAACTCTCACTATCACCACTAAAGGCATTCAAGACAGAAGACAACCAACTTTATCAAAGCCAGAACCAATTATTTTTTAGAAATGCACAAAGGGGGGCGGAAACGTCAGGCAGTGAGCAATTAAAATGACAAAAACAAACTCTCAAAACCAATCACTTTGACCCACTATTCAAAAATAAAAACAACTTGATAACATCAACTGAAGTGGAGGAAGTAAGACGCATTAATAACCCAACTTTATCAAAGCCAGAACCAATTATTTCTTAGAAACGCACAAAGGGGGCAGAAATGTCAGGCAGTGAGCAATTCAAATGACAAAAACAAACTCTCAAAACCAATCACTTTGACCCACTATTCAAAAATAAAGAACAACTTGATAACATCAACTGAAGTGGAGGAAGTAAGACGTAGTAATAACCCAGGTACCCACAATAGAGCACCAATCAAGACATGTTAAGTTGATAAAACCTATACAAACATGCACAATTTTGCAAACCTTTAATACCTATATATGGCTGTAGAATAGTACTTACAAGTAAAACAGGCAATAAAAAGCGAGAGCTTGCAGAAAAATGGGTTCTTAATCCACGTGCAAGATTGCCAATAGCCTGGATAGCTTCAACAGCAACAGCAATATTCACATCGGTAATAAGCTGCAAGCAAAAACTAGTAGTTAAGCTTTAGAAACATGCATCAATGACTACGAAAATGCTTGTACAAACACAATGACAATGAAAATAGCCTGTGCTTTGCATGAGCAGCCAGAGCAGAATAAAATATGTAGCTACCAATTTTACAGTGCAACTTTATAAGAGCTACATTTATATTTATAATAATAACCATACAAAACAGTGCATCTCAGCACAAACATGATCTCACATTAACACAAGCAAGTGTTAACTTTCAAACCGAAAGGGCTCCGAAAAGCAAGAGCCCCGCAATAATAAGAAAGGAATGGAAACAAAGAGGGTACAGAATAACAGAGTAATTCAATAGAACTATTAGTTGTTGAAAGCCCCACATCGGATTTAGATGTGATATGGCCTGCAAAAGTGTTTATAAGTGGGAGGCACCCCTCACCTTATAAGTGAGCGTTTTATAGGGTTTAGTTAGGTCCAACTCACATTCTTAAATGGTATTATAGCCTATCCAAGGATCGTTGAACCACTCGCTATCGAGCCACCTGGATCATGCATTTACGCTCCAATTGTCTAGTCCTAGGCGTGAGGGGAGGTGTTGGGAGTTCTACACCAGATGCAACATGGCCTAAAAAAGTGTTATAAGTGGGAAGGATCCCTCACCTTACAAACCTATTTTGTAGGGTTGAATTAAATTCAACCCAAATTCTAAGACTAGCTAAACATGAATACAATGAAAGTGAATGAAAAAAGTCGCATTCACTATACTTAAATGGACAAATCTATGCTGCAATTCTTCAAAAGTTATATTTCAGGGGGAAAATTGAAAAACAAGATCTGCAGAATTTGCCAATAAGAAATAACACCAATTTTACTTTATCATTGAACACAACATATATGATACCAAGTACCAACTATTAAGTCATTAGAAATCGGACACTATTTGATTGAAAATATAGATCCAAACTATGTACAGGTTTAACAAGCAAAGGCCCAGCTGTTTTATTTTATATTTTATTTTCATAAAAGACAAAACATATTTAATACCTTTTTTAAAGTCCGACAAACTTCAGAAAAATCACCAGGAGAAATTCGTTTGGTTGATGCAAGCTTTGTTAGCTCGGCAACAGCCTCCTTCCTCTCAAGCCATTTGGTAGCTTTCTAAAGATTAATAAGATATAAAGACAAATTCAATATGGCAAAGGTAAAGGTGTGTTAGTTGCTAAAAAAGAGTGAGATGGGGGAGAAAAAAACTTACTACTCCATCCCAAAATCCGGATTTCTCCAAAGGAGTCAATATATCAACAGGATCAACAAGCTCATATTCATCTATTTCTTGAGGAGCTGACAATCAAAGAGTTGCAAAAAGAAATAGGTATAATGGTGCCAGAGGAAAATCAAACCATATATGAGAAAAAAGCATAATCCATCTCTAACGCCAATTACATACCATCAGACCCAGATTCTTCAGAAGGGCCAGGACCCACAATCTCAGATATAGCTTCCTGTTCAGGTTCCTTGTCTTGCTCAGATCTACAAAATGATGGAATATTTTATTAACATGGTATCACTTAACACTGATTTAAAAGTATGCAATAACATATCATATTGAGCAAAACATTTGAATTAATCAAATAAGCATCAGGTGTGTTTGCTATCCATCAACTAATGCCAACTTCAGTTGGTAAATGGTATATCTGGCTGGATAATAGAAGTTTTTGAGGTCAGGGAATAAGTTAAGATTTGTAGAGAAGTTTTTGATGTCAGGGAATAAGTTAAGATTTGGAGACGCTACTACCACCATGAATTATACAGAACATTTGGCTTGAGTGAACAATACTTTCATGCGAGAAGAATTTAACAATACTTTCATGAAAAATCGCTGAAAATATTGCCAAAATTTATTTTAAAACCAGACAAAGAAACAGAACACCTGCACACCAAATCATGTGACAAAAAAAGAATAAGAATGGACATGGATTGCAATACATTATACACAGCCCAGTAAGCATACAAAAGATCTCCTTGTTGCACTGAAATCTCAGTGAGAGGAAATACAAAACAAAGCAACAAAACCAGATATCTACCGTATTTTGCGGGACGGCTTTGCTGTTCCAGTAACGTTCACAACTTCCGCTTCCAACTCTTTTTTCTACATACGAAATGGAAACAGATACTTTTGAATTTCCATAATGAGAAGAACATAATAAATTAGACTAACTAAGAGAATCAGCTGACTTACCATTGTGTCTCTCATTTTCTCAAACAAAATTGATTTTACATTATCTTTACCGATCCAGCGACAAAGCTCAAGAGTCAACCCTTTAGAGGATGCACGAACATTTTGATCTTGATGATCAAAGAGTTCCGGAAGCATCTTTAAAAGTCTTTTGGGGGGCACAATTTTTGCTCCAAATTCACTAGCAGTGTGAAAAGAGATAATTATATCAGAACGCAAAACAAAAGAAATCATTACAGATTGTACAACAAGATTCCAAACCTTAGAGCTTGAAACATAACATCTATTGCAGGCACCACCGCTTTAGCAACTTTGTTCTTTATCGCTTTCTCCATTGCATCCTAGAATTACTAAAAGCCTTGAGAAAGAAAGAAGAAAAGAAAATGCAGATATGACTAGTAGATGCGAAGTTATTGATATGTAAACCAAATCCCAAAGAAATGAACCACATGAAACATATATAACAATAATATAATGAAATAAAACCAATGAAAATGGAAAACGGCTAGTTCAAATCAACAGTTCGGGGGATCCCAACTTTGAGAGGGTGAGAGGATTAAATCTGGACCGTATAATAATACACGGGTGGTTGTGATTAAAAGGTGGGTGGTTACCACATTGACTTTTTGTTTTAATCTCAACCGCTAATCATTTAAGCTATGGTTATGATTCACCCCTCTCACCCTCTCATAATAAAAGTGCTCTAACTTGATATATAGCCTAATTGAACATATTATATTCTTAAGAAAAATTTTTTTCAAGAAACTGATAAAGATTCAAATTTAAAATACTCTTTGACACTTAATCTTGGCAAGGGTATCCAGCCCCCTGGAGGATCAAACTGTTGCATCCTAAAATTACCAAAAGCCCTAAAACAAAACAGAAAAAGAGATGTATGACTAGTAGATGCAAAGTTATTTGTGTACAACTTAAAGAGAACTCCAAATTCAGCGTGTAAAATAAAATAAAATAAAATAAAAACATATCACGGAAAATGGAAAACATGGCTATTAGAAATCAAAAGTTTGCTATCCTTGTAAATACACAACAGAAATGGAGCTCTAAAATATATATATATATATATAATTTCATCAAAAAGAATTTCCATGTTATTAATTGACACGTATTTGCACATAACAAAGCCTTATGAAATTAAATTTGTAAAAATTAATCATTAATCGAACTTAAAACGGAAACACTGTCTGACACTCTTTCCTAATAATTGGGGACAAGTAGCCTCCTGCAGGATCAAACCTCAACTCAAGAAGACTAGGAAAGCAAAGCTTTACCTATTCTAGGATGTATAAACTCAACTCCTAAACACGCATCAGTTTACAAACTATAAATTTTGAACAGAATAAAAAAATGCATCAGTAAAAGTCAAAATATTTCCTTAAATCTTATCAAATAGAGTGCAAAAAAAAAACAGCTACCAGAGACCACCTACTCAATCCAATCATAAGTGAAGCAAAAACTTTAAAGGGTATAATTTTAATATGAATATCATATCACAGCATGATTCTAAATGATAATTGAAGTCCCATTGGCCAGGAGATTGAGGGAAAGAAGTGTTGAGTGAGTATAAAAATATATGAAGACGTGTTGTATTGCAAGATGCTTTCCCAAGCATTTTAATTCGTGAATATACATTCAAAAATAGAATAAAACAGTCACTACTGAAACAAAACGCGAGCAACCTCCAGTCAACTAGACAGAACGCCAAGCAAACCACAAAAGACAAACCCCTCAAGAAAATAGAAGAAAATCATTCAGTGGTGAAGAAACCAAATACACGAAAGAAGAATACCAGAAATGCATCCACAGCCTCCAACTCCACCCAGAGCAAAAACACTGCCTGAGCCTTCTCCACTGTCTTCGGCCTTCCCGTCAGACATTTAGCCACAACTGCTTCGCAAACCTCCTTCCCGAACCTACACCGAAATACAAATTCAAATTCAAACAACTCATATCTGAACGGTAACTTTCTTAAACAGAAGAGAAATGCCAAACATAAACATGCAATTAAATAACAAAAAGATAAAAAACAATACAAATACAAAATTAACTATGAAATCTTCACCTCCCAGCGTCAGCATCTGCAGCTCGCAAGTAAGCAATCAACGCATCAAGCGCCTTCTCCTGCACCGGAGCATTTGAATCCGCCACAGTCTTTTTAAAAAAATGACCTGCAAATTCAAAATTCAAACAAATCAAGATCGAAATCAAAATGCACAACAACAACTACCAACTCCAAACAAAACCACATCCAGATCCACCAACCAGAGATCGTAAAATACCGTCACACTGAATTAGAAAACGCGAAAACCCTAACAAAAATAATAAAAAAAGAAATACTAACCGAATTCACGGATGCGAGGGTCCTTGGGATCGGTGATTGAGTCGCAGAGAGAAGCCAAATCGATATTAGCCTCATTGCGTACCTTCCAGTTCTTGTGGGCGAGGCGATCCTCCCATGGAAGTTTCTTTGCTTCCTTTAACAACTTCTCTTCTTCCGACATTGTTGCTCGCTTTGCAACCTACAATTTTCGAACCACAAACCCTAACGATCTCTACAAATGTGCACCGAATTCTAGAGAGAGATAGTGCGAGTGTAATTTTCGGTGGTTTTTTTTTTTTTGTCTGTGGTAAGGTGCTTTGCCGGCGAGAGGAAGAGGAAATATAAAAAAGAAAGAAAGAAAGAGCGTGCAATTCCCTTTTATCTTTGCTTCATAAACACAACAGAAGTAAAAAAAAAAAGAGAGAGAGAGAAAAAGGAAGAGAGGTTTTTTTATCTTGGATTTTCTTTTTATTTACGTATTTGTTGTTTCCTTTTCCGTTTCGTCATTTTGAGATGTTTTACATACCCACGTCGCAGTGGGTAGCGTGTGCAAATAACTCGCCAATTTTGAATTTGTGGCCTTGCTCGCGAATCTTAAAACCTCAACGTGATTTCTTTATTTTGTCAAAAAAACAATATGAATTCTTTATATTTTTTAAGAAAATTTAATTTACTGTGAATTTCTGAGTAAGTAAGATTGAAAATTTATGGCAAAGAAATATATATTTTAATCAAAATATTTGGAAACTGATCATAGATTTGTAAGTCTTAACTCAATAGTACTTATGTGTCAAAAAAAAAACCTCAATAGTACTTAGATGAGATGGTATGGGTCTCTTCCGGTTTAACTAAGATTTTGGGTTCGAATCCAGTCTTGCGCATGCAGCCGTGTTACGTGCAAAGAATACTCGGATTATACCAAAAAGATTAGTAAGTCTAAAAAAATTATAAAGGTTTAAAGGTGGTAAAAGATGTAAATTTACTATAAAAAAAATGGGATATGCAGTTCTAAATATGAAAGATAAATGCTCAAAAACGATAAAAACTTGAATAATTTTGAATGATATGGTATTCGGGTTTCAATAAAAGTAAATTGGAGGTTTTTCATTTTTTTTTGACTCAGGATATTTTTCATTTTGATGTTGTAAATGATGAGTTTGTGAAATTAGTAGTCTTAAAACAATTTGAAGTTTTTAAAGAAAATATTAATAGAAAAAATAATTAATTAAAATAATAGGTGTAAAAACAAGGAAAAAATGAAATATTATAAACTCAAATGTTGCTTAAAAAATGTTATTAGTTTGTGAAAAAATTATATAAACTAATGATATCATTAACTAACACCTCTTATGGTCAAAAAATAAACTAACACCTCTTCCATTATTAACATCTTTTGAATTGTTCAGGGGAGCAGATTAGTCCTTCGTTGTCAGCGTTGGGACACTGCTCGGCTACGGGGTTTACCAGGGGCTTGCTCCTTCCCTTTCACCAAAAAAAAAATCTTTTGAATTGTTCAATTTATGTCAAAATAGTTTTTTGGTAAGCTAAAATAAAATTGAATGAAAATGGATTCTCTTATTAACAAATAATAATAATAATAAGTGTTAAATCACTTAAGAAAGAACTTTGTCGCCAATTGTAGTCCTATCCGGCTCGAAGATTAGTCTCTGCAGTTACGCGCAGAGGATATCCAGTTTATACCAAAATAATAATAATAATAATAATAATAATAATAATTTTATCAAAATAATAATAATAATAATCTCTATATATTAAGGCAAAGTCGTTGACTTTAGCCATTTGGTGGGAAATTTTTTTTTCCATCATTTACCAATATACCCCTCATTTTGTACTCCACTGTTTACCACTTTACCCCCACTCTATATTTTTGGACCAACATACCCCCACCCTATATTTTGTGCCCCACCATTTACCAATATACCCCTTATTTTGTACCCCACTATTTACTAATATACCCCCACTATATATTTTTTGACCGACATACCCCTGACAAATTTTTTTTTCTCCAACACTTTTTTTTATTATTATCAAAATGTACCCCTCATTTTGTACCCCACTGTTTACCAATATACCCCCACTCTATATTTTTGGACCGACATACCCCTGACAAATTTTTTTTTGTCCAACACTTTTTTTTTATTATTATCAAAATGTACCCCTCATTTTGTACCCCACTGTTTACCAATATACCCCCACTCTATATTTTTGGACCGACACACCCCTGACAAAAATTGAACCAATCTGATTTATCTCTATATCTCTCTTAATTAATACACAATCGTTGACTTCCCCACTTTTGGTGGGAAAATTTTATTCTCACCATTTACCAATATACCCCTCATTTTGTACCCTACTGTTTACCAATATACCCCCAATCTATATTTTTGGACCGACATACCCCACTCTATATTTTGTACCCCACCATTTACCAATATACCCCTCATTTTGTACCTCACTGTTTACCAATATACCCCCACTCTATATTTTTGAACCGACATACCCCTGACAATTTTTTTTTTGTCCAACACTTTATTTTTTATCCACTTTTGGTGGGAAACTTTTATTCCCACCATTTACCAATATACCCCTCATTTGTACCTCACTGCTTACCAATATACCCCCACTCTATATTTTTGGACCGACATACCCTCACTCTATATTTTGTACCCCACCATTTACCAATATACCCTCATTTTGTACCTCACTATTTACCAATATACCCCACTCTATATTTTTGGACCGACATACCCTCGATAATTTTTTTTTTTTTCCAACACTTTTTTTATTATCAAAATGTACCCTCATTTTGTACCCAATTGTTTACCAATATACCACCACTCTATATTTTTGGACCGACATTGTTGCCTCATCCCACCAAGGGCTATTGTTGTCTCTTCGTCTTATATATATATATATATATATATATGTGTGTTGCGTATTTTTATACCCCCCTTATAAAATGTTGATGTTTTTGAAAACTACATCTCAGCGCATTAATCACTTCACTTCGCATCGCGCGATAATAATCGTCCTAGTAATAATAATAAGTTAATCGGTGATGTAAAGTCGGCTTGAATACTCTTTTTCTATATTCCTAAAATAATCTACTTTTTTTTAATCAATTAATTCTCAAAAAGCAAATCTTCAAATAGTAGTTTGCCTAAATTACATAGGCTATATTGATTCCTATTCGCACACAAGGGGAGCGTGGTAGATCGCGAATAAAAGAGCGTGGGAATATGCATGATTTCAGTGGTACCTTGGTTGGGCCGGTTGAGTGAAGTTACATTTGGATGGGAGGGAGTGAAAGGGTCGCCAACGGGTATCTAGGAAGAGAGAGAGAGAGACATGGCACTTGTTTAAAATTGATTTATCATTTGGATTTTGCTACCAAGTAACTGTATATTAATCAGGGACATTAGTAAGGTTCTGTTTGTCAAGTCTATTCGCTTTTTTTTTTATTTTTTAGATAAGTTGGCAAGTCTATTCGTTAACTTATAGCGGATTTGTTAGTTGTAAGTATTTGGCAATATCAGCTTTTAGCGTTTGTTCAGTAGTTTATAGTGTTTTTTGAAACGTTACTTGAAGTAGCGTTTGAGCTTATAGTGTTTCCTTTAGTCTCTCAATTTTACCCTTATTACTTTAATTAAATTATTCATTTATCCACCATTAAATGAATTTTTCTCTCCTTTTTAAACATTAATCACCTATGTCTATTTACGTAATTTTATATTTATAAGCTAATTCAATCGCTAGTTTTACCAAACACTTTTAATTCAATCAGCTACCTCATCCGCTATCAGCTACCTCATCTGTTATAAGCTAATTTATCCGCTAGCTTATCCGCTGTCCGCAACTATTTACCAAACAGATCCTAACTAGGCTAAATTATTTGATAAGAAAAAAGGCAGAATTAAATCCAGAGTTCTTTAAGTTTTTGTAATAAGTTGGCTATTTAAGTTTTTTTTGTACCATTTAGGTCATTTAGGTTACATAATGTGTACACTGTTAATCTTTTTTTCATTTTTTGTTACAAAAAAGTCTCATTCGCATTAACAGTGCTAACGTGACCGTGACGGAGACTACCTATCATCTATCTTGTAAGAATTTGGTCTTTTAAGACTACCGTCATTAAACAATCTGGAACTTTCAACTTCAAATTTTTTTAAAAAAAATGGTTCATCTTCTTTTCCATTTAAGTTGAAAGAACCAATGTGTTACATGACGGTAGTCTCAAATGACAAAATTGTTACAAGACAGATGGCATGTAGACTTTGTCATAGTCACGTCAGCTCTGTCAGTGGGAATTGGGTTTTTTGTAACGGAAAATAAAAAAAGGAATAACAGTGTACACATTATGTAACTTAAAAAACTTAAGTGGTACGAAAAACACTTAAAGGACCAACTTGTTACAAATAAATAACTTAAACATTTAATGTCCTATTTATGAGGGTTTTCAAATTTTTTTTTCTGACTTGGCCTTCTCCCAAAAAAAAACATTTGTGGCTCTCATTAAATGATGTGGGAGCTGACTCAACTTCCACACATCATCATTTAATAATGTCACATAATCAATCCATGTCAAATCAATATTTTTATAAAAATTAAAAAAATTAAATAAACTTTGTTATTATTATTATTAATAATTAAATAAACTTCTTCTACTCCTCCTCCTCAACTCATTATTCTCAACTCGTGAAAGGAGAAGAAACTACTGCCTTCTCTAAAACCTTCTACAAAGAGAGGCTGCTACACTTCTCCAAAATCACATCGAGTTCCATTTAGCAATCGTTCATGTCCTTTTGACGTCGACCCATAACTTAACAAATCGGAGCCAGATCCATTAAATTTCCAACAATCCTCATATTCCTTGTTGGAATCCAAACCCTTGGGAGCACGAAAGTTGAAGAAGTAATGTGAGTCGTCAAGTTTGACAGCGGTCTCGCCCTAGCGAAGACAAAGGACAATGAAGTCACCAGCGAGTTTGACGTTGTGTTCTCTGTTGGTGAGGTTGATAATGGTGCCAGGGATCTTGATGAGGTAGAGATTTTGAACGAGATCGTTGAGGTGATTGTAGGGTAGAGATGGATTGCGAAGGAGTGGAGTGATTAGTGTGAAGTGAGAAGAACGAAGAAGAAGACTAGGAATAGATCTAGTACTAATGAAGAAATTAAAATGTGTATCACAGGATGCATGAAAAAATAGGGCTGAAGTGAATCAGATGTGTTTTTGTTTTAATTTGAATGTGTTAATAACTAATAATAATATAGTTTATTTAATTATATTTTTTTATAAATATATTAGTCTGATGTAATTGATTATGTGGCATCATTAAATAATGTGTACAAGTTGAGTCAACGACAACGTCATTTAATGAGAGACCCGTCATCATATTTTGGTAGAAGGTCAAACCAACAAAAAAAAAGTTGAAAAATCTCTCTTTAGACTAAACTAGGGGAATTACCCGTGCGTTGCACGGATTGTTTGAATGTTTTTTTTTAAATATAGAGTATAGTATAATATAAATATAAGTTTAATTTTTTATATCAAACTTAATTATTTTAGGCAATATTCTTATATAGAGTATGTGTTTTAAAATATAATTAATTGATAATATTCATTATCAAATATGTTTTTTTTGAAATATAATTTTAGAAAAGTGAAATGAATTTACAAAGTTGACTAAATACTTTAAAATAAAGAATGTGGGATTTAATATGAAAATAAATTATAAAAATAAGGAGCAACCTAAAGGATCCATTAGGGCTTTCTACTTTTTAAAGAACAATTTTAAAAATTAAACATAACTCATACATGTTTATACCTTTACAACAATTGTCTGACTCATTAATTAATCCCAATTTTTATTTTTGTCTTTTTGATTACCTTAGAATTGTCAATAACATGAAACTCAAATATTTTGATTTGTCTTTTATATTTCTTCTCTATACATGTAAACTTAATTTTTCTCCTTGACTACACGATCTAATATTTCTCTATTCGCATTCCGCCTCTTCTCGTCCACTCTTTTCTAATGCTCACATGCTTTTTAACCAAAATCACTTACCTCACCATTTAATTTTTGTCTCCTATAAATAGTTGTGTTATATCATAACTGTATAAAACTATACATCTTTCACTTATATTTTAGTAACTCATGAATTTCTTGACCCACTAATTATTTCTTAGTTCAATATATTTAAACAATAAATCAGAATATGACTATTCATTTGCATTGACATACTAAATTAAACAATTTTTCCAATTGATTATATAATAAATAAGCTATTCAAATTTAGGCAATTTTTGTTAGAACGTAGGGTATGATTGTTAATTTTTGTTTTGTTTTATCACTTAATTATATCGTAAATAATATATAAAACCTATTCTTATTGTTTTCCATTAATATATATATATTAAATTAGTTGTATGTATAAACTACAATTTTAAGTTTCCAATGTAGTTTGAATACAACTTATTAATTTTACTTTATATATATATATATAATTTAAATGAATTTAGGTTTGTTTTATAACTACTAAAAATAATTATGACATTAATTTAGAATGAATCACAAATAATAGGTTGATAGTTAATAGTTTTTTGGTTACAAATGAAAAGTTAATTGATAATAGAAGCTAGTTAATTAATAGTGTATTTGAAACCAATGTAACTTTTCGTTTCATCATTTTTTTTGTTACAACTTTGCATTCCATACGTGTGTATGTGTGTGTGAGATTGAACTTTCATTCTAAGTTTTCAATAAAGTTTGATGTGGACTTATTAAATTTAATAAATAAATAAATAGATAAACATTATTTTTCGATTTTGTCACTAAATTATATAATAAATAGTGTATATATATATATATATATATATATATATATATATATATATATATATATATATATATATATATTAAGTCATTTGGTCCATCAAAGAAAGCAAATTACTAATAGTAAAACGAAGAATGTTGTTGTTTATGTTTTCTTTTTGGTTAGAATATGACTATTCATTTGCATTCTAATCCTAAATTAAACAAATTTTACAATTAATTATATAACAAATCATCAATCCAGAAAGATTTCAATTTTTGGTTAGAACGTAATGTATGGCTATTCATTTTTGTTTGTTTTGTCACTTAATTATATGATAAATAATTACTAATAAAAGACAAATTTAGAAAAATAATTTTTGGGACTCTAGTCTCCAACCACTATAATGGCTTTCTTGAAGAATGAATATTAGTAATGTAAAAACCAACAAATTTACATGAGTGATGTAACAACCAAACAAAAGAGATGTTAAAGATGAAAAGATGATTGGTGACCTCTCTTCTTAGGTACTTATAGTATTTGAAAGAAGGCTTAAAGTGAAAGAAAATGAAAAGATTGTAACTTACCTCTATTAAAAACCAACTATAATAATTAGTACTAATCATGATATAAATTTAGAGACACCAAAAGTTAACATGTTGTAGGAAATTTTATAAATATATTTTTATGTTATTTTTTAGAGGAGTACAAATTTTTCATTATTTACTAATGAGAAATTTACTACTATTTAGTATATTGAAATTACGGGGATAAACTTTATAAATAAAGACAAATTACTATGTATGTTCGTAACTTATGGAAAACCAAAAGTCTCACAACTCTTTAACATTTTCATCACCAATGATTCATAAATTGTAATTAAAACTATATGTAAAACTAAAAAACAATAACTAAATATATTCATAAATCATTATATCTAATTTTTTTAGTGTCATGGATAGTAAATTCATTTTGGGAAAAAGTCATAGACATTCGAATTCTTAGTGGGGAAAAAGTGAATTATATATCAAATGTAGCATATTTTTAAAAAAAATTATAAATTGAAGTTAACATCTTTTGAATTTATATTAAAAAATTTAATTTGTAGATATATCAATATAATAATTTGTTTTTTTGGAAAATAATATGAAAAGATATGGCGACATTATTAAATACTTGTTAGTAAAGTAATATTTAACACCACAACTTGGAGGTCATAGATGTTGAATGGAGATTTATTAATAAAAGTAGATTATTAAGATTTAATTTAAAAAATTAAATGAAATTGATATTGATAGATAGATAGATAGATAGATAGATAGATAGATAGATAGATAGATAGATAGATAGATATTGATGGTTGATTTTCTTTAATTATATAATAACTGAAAGAATATAAAGGGTCTTAATAATGTAGCCTTAATATGTAATCATGAATTTAAGTCTACTAATTTTATGTGGAAATTATTAAAAATATATTAATATAATTGAAAATCTAATTGAGAAATAAATGAAGATGATGTGGAGCATCCTAGAGCTTGGAAAAAAGCTTCCTTTAGAGATTTATATAGATGACTAGATTTTTTAAAACAGTGAGACTAAATGTCTGAATTTTAAAATTCATAAATAAAACATCTGAATTTTTGAAAACAAAGAGACCAAAACTATAATTTAGCCTATTAACTAATTAAAAGTAACTAAAAAACTTGTCTTAAAATACATATTTTTTTGACAAATTCTTAAAATACATAGTAAAATAGTTTTTAGCATAATAAACATATAAATATACTTTTTTTTTACCAAATAGTACGAAACCAACGAAAATCACATGACTATCATTTATGTTTGACAGATCAAGTCATTCTTATATTTTCTTATTGTACCACTAAGCACTTTTCTTTGAATTTTCTATTCGATCTTGAACTTGGGAGTGTACCTTGTTCGAAGAATAAGTTGGATTCCGCTTTCTCGGAGCTCGTCTCTAGTCCTGGGAACTGGGGAGATGTCCTCGGTCGTCCAAGTGTGCTTGCGGCCCACGCCAGGTGGGGGTGTACCTGCAGACTCTCCGATGCTTAAGTCAGTGAGGGAATAGGCGAGAGTTGCAAGAATGAGAGCGTATCTGTATTGAGAGCCCCGTGCCTCTATTTATAGACGTAGGTGCTCGGTCTTGTCCGTTGGATCTGATCGTGTGATTCGGGCCGTCGGCCAATGTTCGAGCGAGACATGCCGCGTTTGGTGCTTTTGGCATACTTGGGCTATGTTTGTGCAAAGATATTGGGTCTGACCCAATGTCCAATGGAGCTTTTTGGTATAGACCGGAACATTTTCTAAATTAAAAATTAACTAGAAGACATCTTCGTTACAATCAACTATCTATTTAATCAATTTAATCACTATAAAAAATTACTAAATTATTCGTTTCTAAAACTCACTTTTTGAGGACAAGTATGTCATTTCAAATTATTCTCTCTCAATTTTCATCTTTTATGGGTTTTTTTTTGGGAAAGAAAGGCAGAAAACCGAAAAACAAAAACCAGCAAGAAAAACTAAAAAACTAGTAAAAACTATCCCCTTGCAAACTGAACCCGAAGGCCATCAACTTGCAACAGAGGTGAAATTCCAACAGGGGGCTCCAAAAATTCACGCCAAATTGAAGTCGTTGTTACGCCAAGCTTTGCCATAAAGTCAACCGAGGAGTTTGCCTCTCGCAAAATGTGCTGAAGTTGAATTCGCCAATTCCTGTTCAAAAGATCCTGAATGCTGCATAGGATTGATGCGAAGTGATGTCATGGATTCACTGTAGCCTGAACTAACTGAATAGCCAGAGCAGAGTCGGAATAACAAATAAGGTTTCGAAAGCCTTGCTCCCAAGCCACCCTCAAACCGTGATATAGAGCTAGTAATTCCACATGAAGTACCGTTGATATACCAGCATTGCCTACATAACCAAAGATCCAAGAGCCATCAGGCCTGCGAAGAACACCTCCAAACCCCGAAACACCTGGGTTACCTAAACTACTTCCATCCACATTGATAACCATAGCTGTGCCCTCCTCTGGATGCCAAGAAACCCATCTACTCTCTGTTGTTGTAGAGGTAGCAGTGTTGAAAGTTGAGTTTAAAAGAGTTGTGTAATTATAAATATCATGCATCAAGTTGGCTTGTGGCACAGTCTCAGACTCCATACATAACAGATTACGAGCTCGCCAAATCCACCAACACGTCGACAAAAATAAACTATGGTTGGTGGTAGCCGTACCCCTCCTCAACCAAGCTACAACAGATTGCTCCATGAAAAAATTGATGTTGTCAAAACCAAGTAATTGCCATACTTTTTTGGAGTACGGGCAATCTCCGAGGTAGTGCAAAATACTCTCACTAACAAGGCTACACCTCGGGCAATTAGGACGGAGAGACATACCTCGATTATGTAACATAGATAGCGTGGGAAGAGCGTTTTGACAAGTCGTCCAGATGAAAAATTTGATTTTCTCCGGAGCAGCCAGGTGCCAAATCCATCTCCACGAGGCTACAACATCTGATCCATCACCAGTGTCAGGCCACTTCATAAGCCACTGATAACCTGCGTTAGCAGTATAGATACCATCAAGATTACTCTTCCAAGTGAAACTATCAGAAATGCGATCATTCAGACACACTGGAGTTGCTACAATAGTCTCAATAACCAAAGGTGGGAGGTGGGTGTACAATTGTTCAAACATCCAATTCCCATTATGGAACACATCATTAATCTTCAAATGGAGGTCATGAATATCAACATACAGTACCTGATCACTTAGCTTCCCAAATTTTGTCCAAGGAGCAAGCCAAAAAGAAGAAGAGTCATCACCTAACCTGTAATGAAAACCATCTCTGAGGGCTGGCAGAGCTTTCATGATTGAGTTCCACACTGTAGAGCCAGGAACTTTGGGAATATCAAGAAAGATACGATCACCAACATTTTATGGGTTTTACTTTCCCACAACATTTTTTAACTTTTTTTTTTATTTCAAATTTAAAACTCACTTTTCTATTTACTCTTTCTCACTCTTATCTTTCTAAATTCTTCCCTCTCTTGACCGTTCAAATTCTTTTAATCTATCTACAATCTATTTAATTAAATTATTAACTACTAAAATCTCTATTTTATATCATCAACTATTCAACTATGTCAACTTTCAACTATTTATTTATAAACTATCTATATATCTATGTAATCAATTCAACCACTACCAAAAATATCAAACTACTTATTTATAAATTCCACTTTTGGAAGACAGATGTGTCATTCCAAATTATTTTATCTCATTTTTTTATCTTTTGTGGGTCTTAGTTTTTCACACCATCTATTGACTTTTTTCATCTCACATTTAAAACAAACTCGCATTTCTCTTTCATCTCTCACACTTTTTTCTTTTGAATTTTCTTGCTATCCCCCCGGCTATTATCTCTCTCTACATTTCAATCTTTTAATCTATCTACCATTTATCTATTTAATAAAAACACTAACTACTAGTAATGTCATCAATTGGGCTACAACGTTAATACATGGTTTCATTTAAAATTGTATATTTCACGGGACCCACAACTCATTCACCAAATTTTTCCCCAAGTCTAGGGGCTAACATACATAATTGTTCTCCCGTGAAAATAGGTAAACTACAACAAGAAAAGGTGGATATAATCTTCCATGGACTATTGTTCCCTCCTATTGAAGCATATAATAAACACATTGGGAACAAATAGGAGAGCAGCATCCACCATATAATAAAAATTAATTAGGGGTGTTGTTGTTGTGATTCATCGGTCATGTATTTGATATTTTCATCTATTTCTGAATTCATATCGACAAGTTTATGTGCTATATATGCACGTCATTCGCCAATAGCATTTATATATACGTGACCTTACTTTGGCCGTTGTTGACGAGTTACACGCAGATCTCCAAGGTGCATGGAAACACGCGTGAAGAGATGAAGTGTGATCTCGATCTTTCAACCTCGCTAAGCCGAGCTCTGTCGTTAGATCGGGAGGGTTTGCATAGCGTTTTGTCGTGATGTGCTTATTCGACATTTCGAGTGAGGCCCAATTGGACTTAGCAAACCCAGTCCATAACACAATAAACTATGACTACTTAAAGGATCTACTGTAGCGCAATATGAAAAACAGAAGACGGACACAAGAGTGTCTGTCTTCCACTAGTATTTTATAACGACGATTAGTTTGTGCATATAACTATTATTCTTATAAGATACAAACTTTTTTTTTCATATCGCAAGTATTGGTGCGCATGATTCATCAACTGCTGTGACTGGCCGATTAATCTATGTGTGGGCGACCAACTACATTACGGCGTGTATTTGACTTTGACGATCGCATATTGTCTCTCCTCCCAACAATTTTTCTGACATACTCAAGATTCGAACCTAATACATTAGGATGACATTGAAGTTCAAAAATGATATGTCACACCTATCATAAAAGTCAGATACGATGGTTTTTGATTATTTGATTGATGTGTAAAAAAATAGAGTGAAGGTGTAAACAAATTAAAACCAAACATTATTATTGGTGTGCGAGTTACTGTCGTGTGTTGGGGACCGTGGACCAACAACAGATAGAGAAGACAAAGACAAGAAGGAAAGGTGCTACTGCTGTGTCTGTGTGTGCTACCAACATGAATTTCTCTTCTTAATCTCGATGCTCCCTCCCATCCCATTAACATCTTATCTTCACTTCTCGTTCCTTCTAGGTCTGTTTTGGGTAGTAGGTACGTCTTCTCATTCTCCTTCTTCTTCAATTCATAATAAAAAGCTCTTCTTCTATTTCATCAGAGCAAACCACCCATTTCTTGTGATGAGTCCATATCATTAATTTTAACTTTATGTGTGAAATTGCATTCAGTGTATTCCCCTCCCCAGTGAATAGGGCATTGAAATCAATCTTGTTATCTTTCTCCTTTCTAATAGATAAACTTAGGGTCCTTCTTCCAAATGTTTATAATACTTAATAAAAGCTTATGTGAATACAGAATAAGGTCTAGATTGTCTCTAACACAGTATTTTTTGTGCAATTCTGGGTTCTTTCCTCAATAAGCTGTTTCATTTTCTATTTGTGTGTATATGGTTGAAACAGAATTACTTGCTCATACAGATATATTGTTGCAGGTGTTTTTTGTCTGGTTTTTTAGAGGTGTTTCCCTAATTGATGTGCCGAGATGTTAGACAGATTTATCCAATTTTTTAGCTTTTTGAAATGTTGTTTTCTTTTTTGTTTCTCTACTTAAGAGGAGGATATGTTTCCTGTAATATTTCACAAAAATTATTCATCTCACAATAGTTTCAGTTAAATCATGTATAAAACTTTTTAAAAGATATGTGAATACAGAATAAGGTCTATTTCTCTCCAGTTTCCATTCTGATCATTTTGATTTCTTCTTCTAGATTTAATCTTGGGAGCCTTATACCCCTTGATTGGTTCAATTTGTTTGGGGGACCTAGTATATAATCATCCTACATAATCTTGTACAGATGAAAATATATCATAGAGCTATTATTCCATAATTGTGTGAAACATGTTATAATAGTTTTAAGAAGATTGCGCTTCATGATGTATGCTGCTGTTAGGTCTTTTATGAAAAGGGAAACCTTGTGTATAGTCTCCTCCTTTGCTTGATTGCGGAAGGGTTTTAAGAAGAAAAGTGACATTGTGTTTTTATTGGAACTCATTTTGTTTGCCTTAGTTTGACCTTTATAATCAGAAACTCTGGAAGTTTAAAATGTACTTTAGTTTTCTTTGCTGTGGAGTGGGGTAAAATTCTTCACCTTGCTTCTGTATGCTGTTCAGTGTCTGGTTTCTTCAAGGGAATTCTACTTGTGAACATTTTTGAGGGACTAGGGTCTGTAATTATTTTCATTATATACTAGGATTTCCCCTTTTATCATCTTTTGCTCTTTCTTTTAGGAGGATTTATCATGTTTCATTTGACACAAAAACTAGAACTCTTATTGCTGCTAATGTATGCTTATCTCTCCTCCATTCAGTTCCATTTTTTTAGCCTTGAATTTCCGTTCCCTTGTTTGTCTTTACATGCCATATTTTCATGGAATTTTGATTGCAAACTTTTCTGCTCAATATCACTAAAGAGCGATAGAATTTTCATGGAATCTGTTCATGGTTTGAATTAATAAATTTGTGGTCAAACTTGAGTGAAGTTTACTGTCAAGTTTATTTTCAAATCATTGCACTAAAACATAAAATCCTATCATTTCAAAGTTACACTCTCATCATAGTTTGAATACGTACACATATCGCGCCCAGTGCAGCACGTGACAATTAGAGATACAACATGTATTTGTTACAATGTGCATCTTATGATATGTGATATGATTAATGATCCATCTGATTGAAGCTGTTAATCTGCCACTAAGAGACTAAAACAATGAAAAGTGTTTGTTAGGCCTTTAAATAAATGTGCTTTAAGGTTGTTAGGCCCTTAATGATAGAATAGGAATAAAATGTAATATGATAAACTTAGTTAGTTTATCAGTTAGGTAGTTTGTTGGTTTTAATTGTGTTAGTTAGTTAGTTGGTTATGGGTAGTTATCTTGTAACCCTCAACCCAAACCTCTATGTGTTATAAATAGGGGAATAGGAAGAGGCTTAGGGGGAGGGAAATTACTTTTCAGTTTTTAGTTGGGTGAAGCCAACAAAGGTAGCTGGGTGAAGCCAGCAAGGAGGGGATTAGCAACCCCTTTGTGTATCATCTTCCCATTTTCAGTCCTTTAATGAATCTTCTTCCCGTTTTCCATTCTTTAACCAAACTCCTGTGTCATTAATCGCATTTTTCCACCAATTGTTAGGCTAGGTACCTAACAATTGGTCCGACCTGCCGGATCAAAAATGGTGAGCGTTGTGGATACCAAAATTGCTGCGCAAGATGTCAAGATATCAATCTTGGAAAAAAGACTTGATGATTTGGCCAGCGAACAGAGGACAGAGATGAACAAAATGAACGAAAAGCTAGACAAACTTATTGCGGAATTGGCGTCGATTCCTGACCAAATCAAGAACCTCTTTCTTGATTATGAGAAGAAGAGAGAAATGCTTGGTGAAGAAAAGGAAGGGCTTGAAGTCGTTCTTGCAACCACTGAAACCCGAGAGTTGGATCAAGAGATGGAAGAAAATGCGCTTGAGGATGTTCTTCCAACTACGAAAAATGCGAGAAACAAGAACCGAAGAAAGAAGAGAAAGAGACCGTAAAGCGTAGTGCCTAGGTTGAGAAGATGACAGGGGAAGCATTGATTCTGCCGATAGAACTACCACCACCAAGGCTGCCTGACTTGGGCAGTCTAGTAGTAGGAGGAGCATTTGACGCGCAAGTTCTTGAGAAAACCGAGAACAGCAGCATCACTCATGGGTATCGTGGTATAGGGTGGTCAACAAGAACACCCAAGAAAATGGGGAACATGACACGAAAGAAGAGGAAAGCATTGAGAAAGAGTTGGGATTTAGTTCCACGACGCGTACCGCCACCAAAGCCGCCGGACCGGGTCATTTTTGTGGACCGGGGTGTGTTGTTGGATGACGCACCATCACGGGTGAAGCAGCAAGAAGTTCCGCCACCCAGACCATCGGCGGCGGAACACGACACTGGTCGCTATCGGTCGCCAGATATGGAGTCGCCATTGTGGTTAAAGCGTAAGTAAGCGTATGATGATGAAGAGGGAGTGACAACGATGAAGGAAAGAAGGGGAAAGGCTTACAACACCGACAACATTTTTCCACCACTAGGTTTGCACCTCCTTTGCGTGGCTAGATCTGAACCACACATGGATAGTACAATCTGTGTGCACTGTTTTTGTCCAATTGAGGCGCAACACGTGTCAACAAGACAGTTGGACAATCTGTCAATTTCACGAAACAAAGGAAGACAACAAGCCTTCATCATGACACATACATGTGAGGTTCTATTGAAGAAGAAAGACAAAAAGTTAAGTCTGGGTTTTGGTAAGTTGAGCTTGCCTGGTAACCTGATGGGCCAAAATCAATTATTATTCATTAATAGTCCAGAAACTCAAACCTACAGCAAGTATCCTGTTATCATAGGTGAACCTCCTTACATCAAGAATTTTGACTTAATTGGGGTGATTTTACCACACGTTCATCGGGCTCTAAATTACCATCATGTGAGCTCCCAACAAAGTGGGATCCAGAAAGCTAAAGGGTTGGACTCTCAATAGCTGTGGTGATAAGGAAGTAACTACACCCAGACTTGAGGACAAGTCTAGTTTTCAAGGAGGGGGTAGTGTTAGGGGAAAGATGAGAGGGATTGAGAGGAAGAAAGAGGTGTTGGGGCAGTGGCAACACTCAACACATGGAGCAACAACAGAATATGACAACATCAAGTCTTCTCACAGGCAAGCCTTTGAAGCCATACGGCACCACCTAACTCGTCAAGAACCAACTAAGGACAAGGACAAGCTTTCCTATGGGCAGTTCTCCCTAAAGTCAACCTTGAGGACAAGGTTGGTCTTCAAGGGTGAAGTATTGTTAGGCCTTTAAATAAATGTGCTTTAAGGTTGTTAGGCCCTTAATGATATAATAGGAATAAAATGTAATATGATAAACTTAGTTAGTTTATCAGTTAGGTAGTTTGTTGGTTTTAATTGTGTTAGTTAGTTAGTTGGTTATGGGTAGTTATCTTGTAACCCTCAACCCAAACCTCTATGTGTTATAAATAGGGGAATAGGAAGAGGCTTGTGGGGAGGAAATTACTTTTTCGTTTTTAGTTGGGTGAAGCCAACAAAGGTAGCTGGGTGAAGCCAGCAAGGAGGGGATTAGCAACCCCTTTGTGTATCATCTTCCCATTTTCAGTCCTTTAATGAATCTTCTTCCCGTTTTCCATTCTTTAACCAAACTCCCAGGCTGTCAATCGCACTTTTCCAGTCAATTGTTAGGCTAGGTACCTAACAGTGTTTGTCTAAATTAGCCTTTGGTATCAGCAAATGTTGATTGGCTTGTTACTCTTGTTTTGTTCTCCCCTAGTTATAGTTGTCTAATGTCATTGATGAAATATAATTTGTCTTCAGGAAGATGCATGAATTCTCCACCGTTGACGGTTTCGTGGAGATAAGCGAATGCATGGCAGAGATGACTAAATACGTGGCTAACGAACCATCTGCCGGCCTTTTCTTCATCCAACAACATGCTCAAAAGGCAGTGCCTAATATCATCAAAGTCAGGAAAAACCTTGTTGATAAGGTTCATGAAACATCTTTGCATACAGAAGACTTAGGAGACTCTATCACAATGGTTAAATCAATGAAAGAGTGTGGATTTCACATAGCTGATGATATGATAACAGACATCAAAAAATCTCTAGCAACTGTGACAACAAAACAACTGAAAAAAGGGTTAATCCAGCCGTCAACATCAAGATCAAATTCTCGAACAGAACGAGCTACTTTTTGGGGTAATCATGCATTTTATACTAAGGAAGTTGATGATGATGATGATAAAAAGAGTAACTATTTTTCGAATGTTTTAAAGTCGGCGAAACAGAAGGTTAGCAGTCTCAAGTGGCAACAACAATTAGATGATAAGCAATCGGTAGATTCGAGGGAAGAGACGCCACAATTATCAGTTAAATCGGTTACTATAACTTCGTCGTTACCGGGAACTGAACCGGAGGAGTTGCCTATATCAAGCGAGATTGAAGATGAGTCTCAAATTGAACAGATTGATATTAGTGATATTAGCATCAAGTTATTGTCAGTATCAGAAAGATATGATGAATTCAAAGCTGTTAAAGAAGCTAAACTTGAGGGTTGGCTAGAAGGAACTAGCAACATTGATGATTATTGCACTACAGGCTATGAGAAAAGGTGTTAATTTGGTTACACTTCATAAAGGGTTTCAGTTCAGTTCGTATATACTATATAGTATATACTACTATAAACAAATATTAGTTGTTGGTTAGTTAAGAGGAGAGGAAATGTTAGTTTTAAGGGTTTGAACCGTGGATATTCTGAGTGCACTCTTTTGGTGTCATTTAACTCACCAACTGAACCGAGCTACCTTCTTCGGACATTGTATGGGATTAATCACATATCATACGGTATGTGGTTCAAGTTAAACCAATTTTAGTTTGGAAAATGAGTGTTATAAATACTGAGTTGGTACAAGAATTATTCCGACCTTCTCACCCTGCACGTTTGGTAGTATTCTCTGTCATTATAGATGCTAAGTCATTATTTATAAATAATAAGCTACTATGCCAACACCCATTTCTTGATGTTGTTAACTTGCTCTTACACATGTTTTATCACTAGACTATGCACTTGAGACAACACAAGGTTGTTTGTACGTTAGATTGTTTATTGTATCATTTGTTTTTTATTTTTACAATAATTGTGTGGCACCGCTAGAATTTGGAGATTATAATGGATATTTTTGATAATTAGAAATTTATTTATTTTGGTTTCAACCGAAGGAATCAAATTTTGAAGATACTTGTATTATTATTAATTTACTTCCAGGTGTAAGATTTATTGGCTCTTCAAGAAATTTTCATGAAGGTAGTTTCACACTATACTATCAATACAAATTGGGAAACATATATTAAATTTTTTATACTAGCAATTATATTATATTGTTTATTATATTTTAATATAATGAGATGTTACATTTTCATAGTTTATTTGGAGGCAAAAAATTGAATTTTTGTACAACTCTCCCTTGTGTTGTTGTCTAGCGTATCAAACATTTCATAAGTCAATTTTGAAATTCTTTTTTTCCATTTGGTCAACTTTTTTGGTCAATTTTGAAATTACTTTTTTTTTAATTTTTTTTAAATTACTTATTGAGATATTTTTATTTAGTTAATTAATTAATGGGTGATTGTTTTTTTTTGACCCAAATGAGTGATTATTAACGAATATATGATAGCTTTATTTTTGACAAAATAAATGATACAAGAATATTGTAAAAAAAAAAGGATAAAAGAACCATTGTTAGATTTATGTTACACAATTAGTTTTGTCAGACGGCAAGCAAACATTGTGACTCATACTCTAGCTAGAGCATCAATGAATTATGCTATAACTCCCGCATTTTTTGTTATAGTCGTACTTGTATTGCAACCTTGATTATGAATGAAATACCATAATTTTGTTTTGATAAAAAAGAAGATCTGCTTTCTTCCACAAGTATAATAATAAAGGTTAAATATGTTTTTGGTCCCAATAAAATTAAGACCTTTTAAGTTTAGTCTCTTAAAAAATAGGCCTTTTGATCCCTCACTTATTTTTCTGTTTGCAATAATAGTCTCTGATGTTAATTGCAGCTGAGTGGCAAACGGAAATCTGAGGTGACATTCCACATGGCTTTTCTATTTATTATTAGTAGATTTTTTTTTCTTAAATCATCTTCCTCAACCTCAAACCCTAAATTCCCAAATCTTTCCCTTCTCTGATTTTTGCCCAGGCCTTATCCACCAAGCACCCCAATGCTGCCTCCAACATCATCATAAAGTTTTTGGGAATATCATCACTGTTGAGAAAAATGGTTACCTTTGGGAAAAAAGTCATAACAGTTTTTCACTCCCACTCTATGCTCACCATGGTGGTGTGTAGTAATTAACATTTCCTTTATTTTAGTTGAAAGCAAAGAGACAAACAACACAAAATCAATAAAAAGAACAACACAACACGAAAATTCCACTAAGTAAAATCATCTCTCTCCATCCGCCATTTTCATTTATTATCATACTTTAGTCCAGGGCCGTCCCAAACAATTAAGAAATCCGGTGCGAATCTTAAAATTTGGGCCCTCAGGGGTCAAACTTGTGAGGAACTAATTTGAAAATTTATTCAAAACTTATCAATTATTTTAATTTTTGAAAGCTGTAATTAATTTTAAACAATTATCAAACATTTGGCATGAATTAAATATTTTATAATTAATTTATATAAATATATTTTTCTTTGAAGCTAATCTATTAATAAATAATTATTTATTAATGATAAAATATTAGTAATATATAAATGACACAAACAAGTATAATTAGAAAGTAATAAGCCTATTTACAAAAAAATAAATAAAAATACTAGGCCAACTGTAAAAAGAATAAATAAAATAGACAAACATATGCGGAATTCTAATAGCAACATTTAAAATAATAATAATAATTATTAATTCTTTATTCTTTTGTCAAGATTATTAATTCTTTTTAAAAATATAAAATAAGACAAAAAAAAAAGCAAGCCATATTGAAAGAAAAAAATAGACAAACATAAGGACATATATATATATATATATATATATATATATATATATATATATATATATATATATATATATATATATATATTTATATATATATATTTAAACAAAGTTATATGCTATATAATAATAATTATATAACAATGAAGGGGATTGTAAAAAGTGAAAGTGTGGTGAGACTTGAACCAAGGTTGTGCAAATGTAGTGATATATCCAACGAAAAACATCTTACCATCGAGCTACCTATGCAGTTTATTGAATCAATGGCAAATAAAGTATATATATCTTATTTTTATATTTTTTCGGCGTATAATAACATTTTAACGAACTACACACAAAACCTATTTTCGGGACTTATATAATTTTTATTTGAACTTAAAAAATTTAAAAAAATACAATGGGGTCGTATATACACAGGGGGTATATATACACTTTTTTTGCCCATCGTATATACACCCCCAAGGCATATATACGATTTAGATGGGGTGTGTCAATCGTATATATACGCCTTGGGGGTGTATATACGATGGGCAAAAAGGTCGATATATACACCCCCTCAAGGCGTATATCACGATTAAAGTGATAAGTGTGCCAATCGTATATACACCTTGGGGTGTATATACGATGGGCAAAAAGAGGGTCGATATATACCCCTCGTGTGTATATACGATTATCACAAAAATTTTAAAAAAATACGTTTTGGAAGGGTATTTTGGGGTTTTGGGTGTGGGTGGGGGTGGGAAGGGATGGGGTGGGGGTACCAAAAAAAAAACCCTGCAGTTTATTGAATCAATGGCAAATAAAGTATGGGTTTTTATGTTGATCAAAAAAAAAAAGTATGGGTTTTTTTTTTTTTTTGCACCCCACCCATTCCTTAAAAAACCCCACCCACCATATGAAAAAAGACCAAAATACCCATGTGTTTTTACAAAATCACCATCTCTTCACATAATTGGTCATACCTACGTTTGACCACCTTCACTCGCATATACGCCACAGAGACGTATATACGATCAGCCCAGAAATCCACCACTCGCATATACCCCACCACTCGCATATACCCCACCACAACCCTATATACGACGAGCAATTTTCTTCACATCGTATATACCCCTTTCCAGGTGTATATACGATTAGACAGAATTCACCACTCGCATATACGCCCAGAAGACCTTATATACGGCATTTAACAAACCAGTAAGCATCGTATATACACCTTTTTGATGTAAATCGATGAACATTTTTTTACTAATTTTTTTCATTTGCTTGCAGTGTCCGGTAGGCATAGAGGAGACGCGAGGTATCTCCTATCGAGAGAGGAGTCATCTCTCGCTCGAGCACGAGGACTCGGAGGCATAATTAGCTCCATGCTTGCCGAGAGACAGAGACAGCGACCCGGTGAGTATTTTCCGGATCATGGGCGATCATATCTTGGGGATTATCTGCGGGGAGACTCGGCGGGAGGATTGACATAGAGGGAGGCGGTTCCTCAAGATCATCCCCGAGTCTCCTCCTCGCACCATGCACACAGATCCTCGGTGACGATCCTCAACCTCTTCATTACCATCCCCACCTCCCGAGCTCGAAGCAGCAGAAATTTCTGTGTCGATACTTATTACTCGCACCGATGCATGTCCGAGTATCGCGAGAGCCTCGGGCGATGCTCGGGAGGAGCCTCGGGAGCCTCGGAGGAGCCTCGACCCTCTCTTTTCACCGACTTGGCGAGCATGTCTCAGATTCTATACTCATTGACCGGTAAGTTTTGCATTTTTGCTTAAATAATTTATTTAAGTCACATAGTCTGCACTTTTTGCTTACATTATTTATTTATTTTTATTTCGGTGAGTATCGTGTTGTCAAAGTATGGGCTCATGGCAACAAAGTCCATACTAGACTCCATCTTCATTACCCGACCTACTTTGCGCACTTTCGTAGTCGGGGACTCCAGATTGACCCAACTTCTCGGTGTCGCCACGCCATTGATGAGACCATGAGTTGTTGTCGGCTTTTATCGATAGATGGCACTCGACACGCCGTCATTTCACTTGCCATTTGGTGAAATGGCGATCACTCTGATGACATCTCTCATCTGCACGCACCTTCCCATCCAGTGGGAATTATGCCACACCTCCCGCCGTATGCCACCACGACTTGGCGAGACATATATCAGGTGTGTCACGGGTTGAAGGCGCTAACAACACCCGTGGTCCGTGACATGCCTTTCAAATGGTGGAGCGGTGTATGAGCGTAACTTGGAGGAGAGGGTGACATCATCATTCGCGTGAGGGCTTATCTCGCCCGGCCGACCTCTGAGTATCTTCACTACGAAGACCGAGACAGGTGAGGCTAAGTGGCCGATCTACTGGATGATCCGAGTGCGGATGTTCTTGGAGGCTATGCATGGGAGTGCGGAGTGCACTAGTTTGCCATGTATGAGTCCTTGAACACTGCGTCTTTGAGGACTACGCAGCAGTGTGGAGGGTATGCCAGCCTATTTCAGGTACACATTTTAACTTCTTGTATTTTTGTTAAATCACACTGACGTTTGGTAAAATTTTGTGAATTAAATATGTTGTTTATTTTTGCATTTCAGGCTTGGATTATGTGGTATTTCCCTCGGATGGCGGAGAGGTTGGCTGGTCATATCCCGGGTGCGGAGCCACTGGCTGGGCGCTACAGGAAGAAGAAGTCAGACCACCTGAAGCTCAGCCACTACAGGAGGATGCTTGATGGTGAGGCCGCAGAGGATGTCTCTTGGCGACCATTTGAGAGAGGCGGTGGTAGACCCGCTTTGAGCGGATCTCCTCTAAAGAGGCTTCATCGGTGGTGAGGTGACTTGAGTTCCATACATGCACGATAGGTGTACTGCGGCGGTTTGGGTACACTCGGATCATCCGCGTGACCCCTCGTGAGGTCGTCCAGAAGTCATCTTGGCTGCGTCTTTCGGATCGTCCACTTCATGGCATCGTGGAGGACATCATGCGCACTACTCTCGGGTTGCTCGTGGCCGGATCGGTATGCGTAGGTACTTAGAGTGGTGAATACGTCAGAGCTTCTATCCCAGATTATTGCGGCTCCACCATCACCGTACATGAGGGGCTGGACACCTCCCCGAGCTACGCTACGACGATCGACTTGTGACCGCTGTAGAGAGGATTCGTGATGGCGAGATCACGCATGGCGATCAGCGTATCGACACTCCATAGGTGGTGGGGATGATGGCGACCGGATGACATTCTTTGGGAGCTTAGGCAGCGGGGGGACGAGGGCGAGAAGCGACGCCGTTAGGGATTTTTATTTGTTTTTGATGTATTTGATATTATATTGGCACTTTATTATTAACTTTTTTTGGATGTTTTATTTTACGAGTTTCCTTGAATTTTTGATTTCATTGATTCGATAAAACAAAGTTACATGGCGATAAAACATAAACAACTAGAATAAAAATAGGTAGATAAAAATAAAATACAATAGAAACTCTTGAGTTGGTGGAGTTAATCGACGAAGGATCTTAGCGACGGTTCTTACCGGTTTCGACGTGCGGATGAATGTAACTCTTCCATTTAAATGTAATATGAATGGACATCATGTCTCGAGCGTCATCCTCATTTGTTGACATCCATGGTAGACCATAAATACCTCTAAGGGGAGAGGGTGGGGTCCAAAAAAACCCATAAAGTATATATATCTTATTTTATATTTTTTGAGCCCCAAAATATCGTATGTAAATACAAATTTAGGAAGTCAAGGGCAATGATTTGAGAATTTAGGGATCAGAGTGCATATCCATGGCAACAATTTTTTTGTTGCACAACTATTTTAATTGTCCGAGAGAGGAATAATCTGGATAAGTATGCACAGAGGCAGCAATTCAATTTTTGGTTCGTTGATCTGCTTGCCAATTAAAAGCCACATGTAAAGCCATGTCATTTGATTGTGCCACATAGGAGATGTCATATCATAATTCTGTTAGCCCAATCAGCAGTAATTAATGCAAGCGATGATTATTACAAACAAAAAAAATTAGTGAGGGACGAAAATACCTATTTTTATTTTATAGGAACTAAACTCAAAAGGTCCAAATTTTATAGGGACGAAAAACATATTCAACCCTAATAATAATATAATAATAGTACAAATAAAAAAAAATATTTACGTCATATAAAGAGATACCTAAAAATTTTGGGATCAAAATCATGAGTTGATGAAAATAAGGAAGACCAAAACTGTAATTAAGTTTTTTTATTTCTCAAAAAAAAATCACTCAGATTTTTGCAAAGTGAGCCTAAGCAATGAAAAACTTACCATTCACGAAATTATAGCATTGATTAAATTCGTTTTTTGTTGACAAAAAGATTAAATCCTTAAGAAAAACAGCAACCCTATATAAAAAACAAAAGTAAGAAAATTGGTCATAAAAAAGCTTACGTAGAGAACAAGATCGTCAGATTTGACTTTCTCAACTCTTACACAAGCTTAAAAAATGACATTGACCTTCTTCCCTTCCCTACTTTGAAGTAGAAACACAAAAAACAATTGCCCTTAAAGCGTGTGACATTTGTCATCACTCCTACACTTTAGTTCTTTCTCTTGACCGTTCATAAACAATCAACCACCACGTCATACACACACCCCCTATTTTCAACTTTTCAACCCCCATACACTCGTTACTCGTGAAAAACCGTTTTCCCTTTAATCTTTATCACCCTTCCGCCACCGCGCTCATTATTCACCACACTTTTTTCTCTCTTCTTCGTTTTTCTCTTTCACTGTCATGACTAGAATGCGAAAACTCAGTACCGCCGTTGGAGCAGCCATCGCCGCCGCGTACGGTGGTTCTGTGATTCTTTACAGTCCTACCATCTCCGCTAATGACTACGGCGGTGGTTCCCATCTCGATACACTCCGGCAAAGGTTGCATGGTCCGGACGCTGTTGTTCCGTCTAGGGAGGTGCAGCAGTCGGCGCTGATTGCCGCCGGTAAAGCGGATCCTCTTGACATTCTCGTCATCGGTGGCGGTGCTACTGGTGCCGGTGCCGCGCTTGATGCTGTCACGCGAGGACTCAAAGTTGGACTCGTGGAACGCGAGGATTTCGCTTCTGGAACTTCGTCTCGATCCACAAAGCTTCTCCACGGAGGTACGTAACGTAACGTGCTTGCTCATGGCTCAAGAGTGGTTCGTTGTTGCAAATTTGCAATGAATGAATCATGCGTTTTTATTATTTTATTTTATGTCACTAATTATGCTTTGATAGTGATAGATAATGAACTTTCATAGTTTTATTCTGATTGATGAATAATTTTTCTAACTTGTGATTGCGGTTACGACATGATGTAGTGTGTAATTGTGACTTAAAATAATAATAATAATGTGGTCTGCAATTTAAAGTATTCAGTTATATATAATTTCGGCCGAAAGAATATTTAATTATATAACACTAATTTGGCTGAATGAAACATGTGTTTTATATATATATTATATATATATATTTATATATATATATGTCTATATATATATTATATATAACTACTTAATATATATATATTATTTTCTTCTGGAATGTACTCTATTCTCTTTTTTTAAGGATCTGATCTGACCTGTGCCCCTAACTATAATAACAGTTTAAATTTTAATGAAGGTTGATTATTAGAATTATTAGAATTATGATTCTTTCCCCTAAGCCTTCAACTAAACCTGGTCAAAATGAGGTTTTCCCTTTCTTGTTGTGATTAAGAAACAAATGGGGGTTAAGGCATTTGAAAATGGGGATTGGGGAAACAAAGGAAGAAAATGGGTTAGAAGGAAAAGAAGAGATAATTAGAAGCTAAAATGTTTGGAATTCAAAAAATAGTAAAAGTTAAACACTTGGATCACCCTATTATCAAATTTCATTCTGAAATAAGTTGGCTACTGCATACAGGTGCACTGTGCTTAGCTTTCAGTTGGAGTTTTTCCATGTGTTCATCTAGTGTCTTAATAAAATTTTATATGTAAATATTGATAGTTATATGATTATATCTGCATTCATTTTGTTATTCTTATCAATTTTATTATTCTCTTACTGCTATCATCATTTAGAATTCAGACACTTACTGAAATATTTGGTTGGGTAGAAGGTAACATTGCGGAAAATGCAGCAAACCTTGAGGATATCTTTTAGGCATGCACTATTTATTTGCATGATGAATATTGATGCGACTTTTTGAAAGGAAGTTTGGGTAGAAATAGGTATCTGATTGATTAGTTTTGCAAGTGAAAGAAAATATATGAAATGTGGTTAGTAAATTAGAAAACTGTTGCACACTTTTGGGAATGAATTATCAAATATGTCTCTAGGGACAATAGTTTATTAATTTTTGATACTTTTTTGGCTAGATGATCTAATCTAGTATCAGTGTTTTTGTGAATTTGTTAGGTGTTCGTTACTTGGAGAAAGCTGTGTTTAACCTTGATTATGGGCAATTCAAGTTAGTACTTCACGCACTTGAGGAGCGTAAACAGGTTATTGACAATGCACCACACCTATGCCATGCATTGCCATGCATGACCCCATGTTTTAACTGGTTTGAAGTAGTGTACTACTGGGCGGGCTTGAAAATGTACGATTTGGTCGCAGGAAGACAACTGCTGCACTTATCAAGATATTATTCCACAAAAGAGTCTGTTGAGCTCTTTCCGACTCTGTTAAAGGAGGGAAAGGATAGAAGCCTAAGGGGCACAGTTGTATATTATGATGGGCAGATGAATGATTCACGGCTTAACGTAGGAGTCGCTTGCACTGCTGCTTTAGCTGGTGCAGCAGTGCTGAACCATGCAGAAGTGGTATCCTTACTGAAGGATGATGCTGGAGACCGGATTATTGGTGCACGAATTCGGGACAACATAACTGGTAACTTTTCCTTTGGTTACTATCTGTTAGCAGAGCCACTGATAATTTACATTGTTTACCTTTTTTCTTTGAAAGAAAATATCAGAAAATCTAAGTTGTCAAGGTAATATAGAACAACATGCTAGTGTAAGTAGATTTGGGCATCATATGTAATACATGCACAATCAAAAGCATCATCCTTTTAGAATGGACTTTCAGATTGAAATCTCTCCCATACCCCCACTCCCATAAGAGAATAAACAACTGCAGCTGGAGTAGAACTGTTGATCTTAAGTAACATCGTAGATACTTAGAATTAGTTTTTTTACATACAAGGTTGTTTTCTTTTGCCAAGAGGTTAATAGTTAATAAGCAATTAATCAATGCCAGCTGGCAATAGATATACTATTTCATTGAATTGGAAGAAGAATAACTTGCCTGTGCGTGGGATGTATCATGTATGGTAAAATAAATGCAGCTTATTCATGAATGTGTATAATACAAATATAAATATAAATATATAGTTTGGAGGGTGCACATTTCTTGAATTTTGAGTTTCAAGAATAATAATTAAATAGTTATTTATAGTTAATTACCTTTATTTGATATTTTATGTATTGCAGGTAAAGAGTTTGATACATATGCAAAAGTGATTGTGAATGCAAGTGGGCCATTTTGTGACGCTTTAAGGAAAATGGCAGACAAAAATGCACAAGAAATGATTGCTCCTAGCAGTGGTGTACATATTATACTCCCTGATTATTATTCTCCTGAGGGAATGGGCTTAATTGTTCCTAAAACAAAAGATGGGCGTGTTGTTTTCATGCTTCCATGGCTGGGACGAACCATCGCTGGAACTACAGATTCTAGTACTAACATCACTTATCTTCCAGAACCACATGAAGATGAAATACAATTTATATTGGATGCCATATCTGATTACCTTAATGTTAAAGTAAGTCATACCTGCCAATATAGATGACTTTTTTGACTCATTATCTTTTCTTTTATTTACTGAAAGGCTCGGCATGGATATAAACACAATGACTTTTTTAACTCATTGTCTTTTCTTTTCTTTTCTGAAGAATTAGTATGGAATAACAGAATGACATTGTTTAATTCACGTATTTAACCACACCTAATTGGAAAAGGTTCTAGTCGTTGTCACGTTTCTCTTACTCTTGTTTCTGAAGTTAGATTCAGAATTACAAGTTCTCATAGATATTGTTGTTTGGAAATATGTTGGATTGTCTTACCAAAAATAATAATTGAAAGACTCTATTTTTCATTGTGGTAGCCCCTCTCTACTTCTTGTTTAACTATGTCTCTCCTTGTGATTCTTGATTAAATGCAAGCCAACTTGCTAGTAAGCAGCCTCTAAATATAAGTGTCTTTATTTTTTTCTTTTGAAAAAAAATATACTGCATTTTCCATTTTATTTTATAATGAGGAGTAAATAATGGTGCAACAATTTTAGGTTCGCCGCATGGATGTTCTTTCTGCTTGGAGTGGCATTCGCCCATTAGCAGTAGACCCAACAGCAAAGAGCACGGAGAGTATCTCAAGAGATCATGTTGTCTGCGAGGATTACCCTGGTTTGGTCACCATCACTGGTGGCAAGTGGACTACCTATCGTAGGTAATGATTTAACGGGAAGCTGGAATTTCATCATTGAAGTTTGTTTAGATGTGGTTTCTCTAGTTTCCAGCACAATGTTTCTATTCACATGAATACGTTCTTACTCATATGTGTTTCAGCATGGCAGAAGATGCTGTTAATGCAGCTATAAAGTCTGGAAAGCTGACCCCCGCCAATGGATGTGTAACCAACAAACTCTGCATTGTTGGTGGTGAAGGGTGGGAACCTTCTTCTTTTACAGTTCTAGCTCAACAGTATAAGCGCATGAAAAGTACACATGGTGGTAAGGTTGTTCCCGGGGTTATGGACTCTGCTGCTGCAAAGCATTTGTCTCATGCATATGGAACAATGGCTGAGCGTGTGGCTGCTATTGCTCAGGTTTGTTTGTATTGCTGTATATTTCATATTGTTAATTTCAATGAGCAACAGATACAAATGCATGTACCATCTGTGACTTGGAGTTATTATGTTAACATTTCAGTTACTTTAGTGATGCTCACATTTAAACAAGAACACAGAGCTCTGATTTGTGTTTTCCTTTCCATTTGTTTATTTTTAATGTTGTACCCTTATGGTCTGTATAATTTTTTTGAAACAATTCAATGGTTTTCTATTTCGATTGAGCTTGTATGCATGCATTACTATTTTAGAATGCTAACTAAAGATTAAGCCAGATTTTGCCTAAATGCAGCATTTGTACTTGTTAGTGGTATGAGACCATGGTTGGAAAAAAAAATTGTATGCAGCTGAAGCTTAATTGTGTAATCAAGCAGACATTGGAACAAGAATATGAACATTGAGGGATGCTTTTGGTGTTAATTGTGATGTATAAGTACAGCAATGGCTTATAGAACTTCTAGTCAGCTTCATTTTTTTGATATAGATGGTTGAGAGTAAAATTGACTGATGACTCTACATTTCATATTTTAGGATGAAAGTTTGGGTAAGCGACTCGCCCATGGTTACCCATATCTGGAGGCAGAGGTAGCCTACTGTGCTCGTAATGAATATTGTGAATCTGCTATTGATTTCATTGCAAGGAGGACTCGTCTTGCTTTCCTTGAAACTGATGCAGCCAGAAGAGCATTGCCTCGTGTGATTGAAATATTGGCAAATGAACACAAATGGGACAATGCAAGGCAGAAGGAAGAGTTGCAGAAGGCTACTGATTTTTTGAAGACTTTTAAATCCTCAAACAATGCTCAGTTTCATGATGGGAAACACACATAGTAAGTGCAAAAAATTACCAGTATCATTTTAAATAATTTGATTTTAAGCACTAGAAGCTAAGATGAAGTTTCAAAGCATATTTTATAGCTTCGGAGGAAGAATATATACTTTTTTAAAATAAAGTATTTAAAGAAGGGATAAATTGATATAGTATTACTCTAATTTGTGTGTAATTTTTCTCAGGTTGTTGACGTGAAAGAGAAGGAGGTTTTTCACTTAAACATTTCCACTCATCAATTGGTGACTATGTTCTCGCCACAGAGAGTGACACAACACATATTTAAAATCAACTTATACAGAAATTTGTCTCCCATTACCAGCAAAAATAACTTTGGCAAGTTGGATAGATTGTTCTGCATAACTGCAAATAATTTTTTATTGACATCGATTAGACCTTATACATCTACCAAATTTGTCCATAAGATAAGGAGTTGAGGGATTTATTTATTTATTTTTTTTGACAATGTTGGGGATATGTTTTGGTTTGCCTCTGATCTATATATGTATTTGTTTTTCTCCTTTTCCATAATATTTGACGTTTATCTGCTTCTTTTTTTCGGTCGTGTGAAAAAAGTCATAAGAAAAAGGAAAAATTATGCAAAGGAGAAAGTACAACTACAGAATTGCAAGTGCACTTCGTCTGTTAGAAAACCAACTGCAAAAGATCTGAATCCTTTTATTGTCATATTCAAGGAAGCCCTCCATTTTATAGAATAGTCATCATACTAGTACCTTTATTAGAAATAACACAATAATTAGATAAACAATGTACTTAGTTATTTGTTTGTTGACCAACATTTTGTTGAATTTCTAATCTCTCTAACCCTAATTACCCTTAATAAACGGCTAGTTGAAAATTATAGCCGTTGCCTAGCAAAGCAGCACATGTAAAAACAGTTTGTTAAAGTTTGTTAGGCAGTTACAATATTGTTAAGTAACTGCCCAACTAACTTAAATCTTAGCCTAGCTTAGTTTTTGTATATATACATACATACACACATTGTAAAAAGATACAGAAATAAAATTACAGTTTTGAGTTTTGTTTTACATTGAGAGCAATTCTATTCTACAGTCTAATACTCCCTGAACAACCGTTAGCTCCTTAGGCAATCTTCAAGTTCTTGAAGTGCTTGGTGCAGAAATTAAGAGAATTTGGTACCTTGCAAGCAAAAGAAAAGTGAAGAGTTATTATTGGTTAGGAGAACCAAAATTAACAAGTGCAGAAAGGAGAAACAGAGGAACAAAGAGTAAGAGGAAGGTTTACCTTTCTGGTTTTGTTCTTGTAGTGGTTCAAAAGTGTTGAACATTGCAAGATCCACAATAACATCAATTTTACCCTCCAGGGTTTGTTGACTAGAGGATAAGGAGTGAAGGAATTGACTATAGTGATTTCAGAGTGAAATCAAAATACATCATAAACATTGCATGCAAAAGTAAACAAGAGATCAGATACTAGTTTGTGAATCAACTCCTTACAAATCAGAAATTATACTTGAAATTAGGTGTTTTTTACCTTTGTAAAGTTGAGCGAAGTAAAACCCTAGCATATATTATTTAGAAATAACACAATTAATTAGATAAACCAAATGAAATATATCGATTAACAAATTGATAGTTAGTGATTCAAACTATGATTGACCAACAGGTTTATCTTTAAATATTGACTTTGCAAACAGCTTGGTTTTTTGATACATCATAATTTATATACAGCGGTGAAACCTAGCAGCGGTGTAGTAGCAGAGAGAGAGAGGAAGAAGAAAGAGTGTCGAACGAGCAGAGTGAGTGAAACAACGTTAGGGTTTCACAAAGAAGCCTTTTATACTCCGGGTCAAAAGGATAGTGTATAGATTATCATGCTTTGTTTGAAGAATAAGAGAGTAAAGTGGAAAATATCTGAGTGATAACATCTTCTATGCGCACAAATTTTACACATTTATCTTTTAATATTATTTTTTGATTTAATTTATATACATGGATAGTGTATAGATTATCATGTCATTAAAATTATCAACTCTTCTCTTGATTATTTGAAAAGTCATCTTATACCTTATGCGGCTTGGCATAGGTATCTAAATTGGATTGGATTGGATTTTGGTGGGAATAATTTTTTGGTATGTGGCATGATTTTTTGTTGGTTCATTTTTTTGGTTGTTTTTTTTTTTTCTCTTCTTCCTTCTTTGTTTCACTTTCTTTTTTTGTTTCTTGCTTCTATTTTTTTGTTTTTTGTTATTTCCTTATTTTTTTACCATGTCATTGGTACGTAATTTTCATTGTCTTTGTCGATGACTAAGTCTCCCATCCCAAATGAGTTTTTACCACATCCAAAGTTCTTTTTTTATATTTGAAGGTTTTTTTTATATATTTTAAAGTACTTTTCTGATCTCAAAATTTTTAGATGTTTAAATATGCAAATTTTTGGTGGAAAACTATTTAAGTTCATGACAAAACACATAAAGTGCGATGCTAAACAATGTGATTTGGTGTAGTTGATGGGAAAAAATCATTTTGTAACTAAATGTGTAAAGTGAAATGTTAAGCGGTGTGCTTAGAGGTTCTTTAGGGTTTAGAAAAAAAAATAATTTTACCGATGACTAATCTACACCGGGGAAACTAGCTGACCACGAGAACTCGGCTTTGTCGGCTTGTGTAGTTATCTTCTCCCAACAAAGTTTTTGTCACACCCAAGGTTATTCTTTTATATTTTATGGTTTTGCATTTTTTTACTTTTTTATATTTTAAGAGGTACTTTACAATCTAGAAAAATCTTACATGATGAAATATGAAAATTTTGGGTGAAAAAATGTTTAATTTCGTAAGAAAAAAGTAATGTGAAATGCTAAACAATGTGCTTTGGTGTAGTTGATGGGGACAAAATTATTTTATCGCAAAAATGTGTAACGCTAAATTTTCTGTGATGTGTGTTTTGAAGTACTTTAGGATTCGAATTTTTTTAAGTCTTAAACTACTAGAAGTTTCTTCAGTAAATAACCGGTTTGGTAAAAATAATAAGGTTGTGACAAAATACATAAAGTGCAATGTTGATGATGTATTTTGGGAACTTGAAGTGCATGAAAAAATTACGATGTTTAAATAAGCGAAGTTCGTTTCTCAATAATCTATTTGATGAAAAAATTCATAACAAAATACATAAAGTGTGATTCTAGGCGTGTGTTTTGGTGTACTTTAGAATCAAAAAAAATTACATGTCCAAATTGATATTTTCTTCTTTATTTAGATAATTTCGCATCAACAAGTATTAGAAGCATTCTTAAATTTGTGTTTAGTTTTAAATCAAACCGTGCATGATCGACAAAATCCTACAATCGGCTCAGGACGGATCTATCAACCTCAAGAGCAAACTAAGCCAGAATAGTCATTTTTGATGGATTGTTGTTTATGTTACAACTTTTAAGCTGTTTGTGATATAACTTGATCTAATATGTGTGATTAGACTGTTGTTTTTGCTCCAACTTTAAGTTGTTTGTGTTATGACTTGATCTAATATGTTTGACTTTTGTCTTTAATTGTGATGTCTTTCTAATACTTAGAATTTGTTTGATATTATTTTTTACTGTTGTTTTTGTTTAAAAGTAATTTATTAATCAATAGTTAGACAAACAGTCCATCGGAGTCAATTGTTTTTTTTTCTTTCACTTTGGTTTTTTTTTGTTTCATTTCTTTACTTTTTTTGTTACCCTATTTAGGGGAAAATCCCGTCCTTCCTGTGGATATCATTAGTGTGCAGTTTTTATCGGCTTTAACGATGACTAATGTACACTGGAGAAGTTGGTGACCACGAGTACTCGGTTTTGTCGCGTGTTTCGTGTTTACAATGATTTGCAATTGGTTATTACTGCAAAAAACTTACTTCACATCGATATTGTGCTAAGTTTTTATGGTTACAATAGGTTGTTGTTTATTTTACAACAATCTAATCAATTCAACTCTATTCTTTTAATATATTTTTAACAATTTTAATATAATACTATATTTTAAAAATTTAATTGATATATGCTGGTAGAAATAACAATTAGTTTATAAAGACTTTAAATACCTACAGTTAAGTCTTATTATGTCTTCTTCCTATTTGTTTTTCAAGGAATTTCCTCGCATCACAAATATAGCAACAAGGTCGAGGCTATTCAATCCCTTCTACGAAAGAGATTGGAGGTGCAACATCATGCATAACTTGAGAGAGAGTAATAGATGTGCAGACTGACTATCTTGCAAAAATGAGGACAAATTTAACTCAAACCTTTGTTCTGTTTGAGGAGTGTCCAACGGGTCTCATTGAGTTCCTTTTACTACAACAAGATCAAGGCACTATGAGAATAACTTAGTGAGTTCATTCTTGGTCATGGTTGTAACTCTGGAGGCATTCAACTTTTGGTGAATTATCTTCATTCTGAACACGTGCACACGTTTTTGATGTGGCTCAATGAGAGTTACAATCAACTTAGGGGCTGGATTCTTCTAATGAATCCCTCTTGTCACTGAATGTAGTTACAATCAACTTAGGGGCTAGATTCACCGAGTGAATGTTGTATTGTTGTGAGTTTTTATGTGAGATAATAGTCACTTTGGTTCCTCAAATTTTAGAAAATTTTAGTTTGATCCCTGATATTAACAATATTACTAATTAATCCTTGACATTTTCAAACGTTATTCAATTTAATCCCTCAAGTTCTCGATGTATATTTAGTCTTTAACTTTTACAACTTAATATCAATTAATTCCGTCTTTTACAATTTAATTAGTATCAATTTGGTCTCTCATATTTAAAAAATCAACGACCTAATTAATATTTAAGTTATAAAAGTTAGGGTCAAATAGATATTGAGAATTTACGTGACTAAACTGAATAACTTTTAGAAATATTAGAAACTAATTAGTAATGTTATTAATGTGAGGGACTAAACTGATTTTGTAAAAAATTTGAGAAACCAAATTGACTAATAACTCATTTTTATGTTTTGATTCACTTTCTAAGAGTTCGTTTGTTACGGTTTATTTTTAAAAAAAATCAATTTTTTTCTAAAAAAATGATCACTTATGACGACATGTTGTCTGTTTGTTACAAATTCTTAAAAAACGAAAAATTGAAAATAATCTAAAAATTGCTTCATATGATAAGCTGTTTTGAGTACATTCTTATAAAAATTAGTTTTTTAAGAATGATTTTTTTTAATATAAGTGATTTTTAATATGTTACACAAACACAAAACAACTTCTCAATTTCTTAAAAATCTCTAAAAACAAATCTCTTAATTATTTAAAAAAAATCAATTATTTTTTAATCCGTATTAATTAATTCCTCAACCCACACAGAGCTGCAAACAAACACCTTTGTTATTTTGCCAAACAAGCAAAGAATCCGGATAAAATGTAAATTTTGCTGTCTGAATCCGCCGCCGAGAAGTACATAAACCCCTTGCCTTGCCTGCGAACGAGAACAAAACTCAGATAAGATAGAAACGAAACGAGCATATACAAAACAATCCCCACTTTTTATTTTATTTTATTTTAGTTATTATTATAATAATTCGAAAAACAACTGTGGTGAGCGAGCACCAGTCCCTCGTGTAAAAAATGGGTTCGGCGGCAACAGTAACAATGGCGATGACGGCACTCTGTTTCTCAAAATCAAACACACTCACTTCTTCCTTTCGAACTCTCCCTCGCCTCACTTGTTCCCTCTCTTCCTCTCCCTCCAAATTCAACATCTCTTTCTCTCCCTCTAAGCCCAAGCCCAAGCCCAAGCCCAAAACCGAAAGCCCAACTCAATTCAACGACGACGACGACGACGAAGGTGGAGAGCTTCTCATCCCGTGGATTGTTCGCGGTGAAGATGGAAACCTAAAGCTTCAATCCGAACCTCCTCCTAGTTTTCTTAAGGCCGTCGCCAACGCCAAAACTGGCTCCAAAAAATCGGAAAAGGATAAAACTAGCAACAAAACCGCGAAGAAAAAGAATGAAAAGGAAAATAAGGTTCACGCGGTATCGTCGTCTTCGCCGCCGCAGTATTCTAAGGCTGCAAGGAGGTTTTACAATGAGAATTTCAAAGACTCCGGTACGCGCCTCAGCAAGGTTCTTGCCGCCTCCGGAGGTGACATTCTGTTACCAATTACTATTACTTTCTGCATATGATTTTGTATTATTTGTTTGTTTATGTGTGATTTTTAACTCCAATTACTTTCATTTCAATTGTTATAATCAATTTTATTTTCCCTCACTTTTTCCTCTTGTGAATTGAAAACTCTCAAATTCTCATTTTCAATTCAAAATTTGTACAAATTAAATCTACTTAATCCTTACTGCAGAACCGAATTTGTTTAATTTGAATGTAGAGAGATTTAATTAACTCAAATTATATACCTGATCCATACTAGAGAACTAAAATGTAATTATGTGTATTTGTTTTCAGTTGCCTCCCGAAGAAGCTCTGAAGAGCTTATTTTTGAAGGCAAAGTTACGGTTAATGGTTCTGTCTGTAATACACCTCAGGTTTGTTCCCTGCCATGGAATTTCTCCAAATTAGGGTTGTTAATACTTAATAGTGTAGTGTTGTTATTATACCATGACTTCAATGATTACGTGGCGAATAATAGCTTTTCAGTCGATTTTGTCTAAAGGTGAAAGTGAAAATGTAATTATATATGCTTTTTTTAGCTTTTGTTTTGGAAACTATTATTTTTGGCTTATGTGAAAAGCACTATTGTCGCGTGTAGACTAGAGTGGATCCTGCAAAAGATGTTATCTATGTCAATGGGAACCGCCTTCCTAAGAGGCAGCCTCACAAAGTTTATCTTGCCTTGAACAAGCCAAAAGGGTATGCAACGTGTTACTAGTAATGTTGCAGACATATCCTTATGCAAATGAATTCATAATTCAGTTTCATCTTCTAATGCCTCCTTATAAATGATGCAAATTCATTTCCACAGGTACATATGTTCATCTGGGGAGAAAGAGTCTAAATCTGTGATAAGCCTATTTGATGATTATTTGAAGAGTTGGGTATGTGTCACTTTGAGCTTTATTACTTTTTTGATTAAAGATAGTTTACTTTTTTACTTGGTAGCATTGTGCAGGCATTGTAGAATTATTTTGAGATGATATGTTATTTTCCCTGTCTTTAAGGATGTAGTTCATGTTTCTCTCCATTTATACAAATTTGATCTCTATCACCTAAAAACAATTTTGTTCCCAGGATAAAAAGCATCCAGGAGTACCCACGCCACGGCTATTCACAGTAGGACGCCTTGATGTTGCGACTACTGGATTACTTATTGTGACTAATGATGGTTTGTGGTTTCTTGGAAATCAATTTTATCCTCCATTGAGTTAGCGGCAGTTCTGTTAATAAATTACATCTAACTTTGAACAGTTTCATCTAATACTTTATCCAACGATGCTTATTCACAGGGGATTTTGCTCAAAGACTTTCACATCCATCATCTACTGTATCAAAAGAGTGAGTCGTGAGTTTGATTTGTGTATTTTTTATCTTATTTTGCTTCATTAGTTTGGGTTGATATCGCAACTATGGGAATGGAAAGAATACTTCTCACAAGGTTCTTGTTGCGACTTTACGAACACATTAATGTATGGCTTATATTATTTTCGTTTTTTTGGTCTTTGTATTATTACTTGCGATGAAGAAAGTTCTTCACTCATGTTAGTTCTCTCATTCTTTGCAACATCACATTTATTAAACCAGATACATTGCAACAGTTGATGGTTTAGTTCATAAGAGGCACTTAATGGCCATAAGTGAGGGAACAACAATCGAGGGTGTTCATTGTGTACCTGATGCAGTGGAGTTACTTCCACGTCAGTCAAATGTGCAAAGAGACCGACTTCGTGTTGTGGTAAATATATCTGTTTTTGATCTGCTTATATCAATTATGTTACCCAATACTGGTATGAATTTGTAATTATCACATTCTTGATGGTGACATGGTATGTCACTTGAACTACAATTTCTTGATGCATAAGTTTGATGAAGTTGTCCTTTTAATGCAAATTCTAGTGTTATAAATAATAATACGATATATATTTATAAGTATGATATATATGATATCAATTCGTGTTGTCACTTGAACTACAATTTTTTGATGAAGTTCCATAAGTATGATATATATTTTTCGCACCTCTAATAAAAGCTTCAAAGCAAAGGAACTCGGAGGTGAATGGCTTTGATATATGAATGACAAACTCTTTTTTCCCCTTTCTCCTTCTGAATGTTCATTCTTATTCTTGATGTTCAACAGTAAAGATATTGTTTTCTAATAATTTTATGTGATTATTAGTGTGAATTTTTGCCTGTCACATGGGGATATTGATTTATATTCAAGCAATAATATAGGTCATTGACATCCTCATTAGCTCAAGATGGCTTCATTTTTAGTCCTTTGCACTTTCTCTATCTACTTGTTAGAGCATTTGACTTGTCAGATGCTGAAAAAGTTGGAACCTGGTTGACATTTGCTTGCTTCATTTAATTTGGATTGTTGCAGGTTCATGATGGGAGGAAGCATGAAGTTCGTGAACTTGTGAAAAGTGCTGGACTTGAGGTTAGCTTTGATTAAACATACGCTCTGTTTCTATACCTCAAAATGCCAAAATATTAATGCTTAGGCGTATGTAATATGTAAAAAGTATGAAATTAATGAATTTCAGTCGTACTGGATACTGTTTCTTTGTTTAAGATTTTTAAGGACTTTATTTGATTATGCTATTACTAATTGCTATTTTTCTCACATACCTCATATTATCAAAATTGTTATATTATATCTTCAAAACAGTGTCATGCTTTTAGAGGAACTATATGTACCTTGTAAGGCAAACTTTAGTTTTGTTACTAGATAGCATTTTCATGATTCGGGTTTTGACCAATAATCTTGTTATGGAATAATTCCCTGCTCTTAGTGCATACTTTTCTGAAATTCTTTATGTTTTATGATGTTGAGTAAATTATTAAAGCATGACCTTGTTTTATGTTAAATCCATAAGAAAAATCAGACAAGCTTAAAGATTTTTGGTGTGGCTCGATTAAATTGATTATTACTTCAGACCTCATCTTTTTGGCATGTCTATACTTGTGTTGATAACTTTATGGGTTTCAACTTATGTGTAATTTAGATTTAGACATGATTTATGATAGGGCATTTTGACGTCCTTTAGTCCATATAGCCAACCTAATTTAGTGCGAAAAGGATTTGATTGTTGTTGTTCCATGTATGATATCTATAGATTAATATTAATATATGCTAAATGCTTTTACGGTTTTACCTTTATTCTAAAGATTCATGACTTACTTTAAATACATTGATTTCTTGATTCGTTTCATCTTTCAGATTTACTCATTAAAGCGAGTTCGCATTGCTAGTTTTAGACTTCCAGCAGACCTTGGGTAAATTTCATGCATTTAATTTTCCTAACTTCTTGAGGGAGTCCTTCTTCAGTAGCAGTAGTATAATACTCAAATGTAATTCCATTAATATTGTAATTAAATCATCTGGTAGTTAAGCGAATTAACACATATTCATCCGCTGTATTTTCAGGATAGGGAAGTACATTGAGCTAAATCCAACAAATCTGAAAGCATTGGGGTGGAAGAGTTAACAAAGTTACTTGTTGTAAATATTCCTCAGTTTTACTCAGATTAGGGCAGCTCTGAAGCTATCATCAAAGAGTTGGCAAGTGCTTTTTTGATTTGAGCTGTTGAATTCTGATACCTAGTGCATGAGTATTTGGAATAGTTACAGAGCACACTGCTTTCTGGAGTGTTTGACATCAAGGCAAGCTGGTGCTCATGCTATCAAACACAGCTACGTGTTAGAAGAGTTGGGAAGATTTCAAGTTACTGCTGGGAAGCGGTATGAGCTTTTCCTATGTTGTAAACGGTGATGACGTGTCTATACACAGAATGATTTTTTCAGATAAACCTAGGGAGGCCTGTTCAAATAAGAGGGATTTGATAACTCGGTGTCTTGGACACTATGCTTAAAATAGAATCTTGAAAATGATTCAAGTGCTTTACTAAAACGAAATGATAATGCATAGAATAGAAGGGACACAATTTCTCTCTTGTAGTATTGTGTTTTTGTTTTTGACAAATCTCTATTGTAGTCTTGTTTGCTATTTTAAATGTTATAATTTCTTCCAATGTATTCTCAGTGCTTATAATCAAACTTTTTAAGTAAAAAATGAATGCAAATTCTAAGATTGACAAGCCTATCAATCTCTCTCTTCTCTCTGCCCCCACCCCATCTTGTCTTCTACTCTTCGCAGTCACCCTAGGAAACACCCTCCACCTCTGACTGTCACTGTTTTTTCCCTTGATGTCGTGCAGCCCCATGCTGCAGTTGTCCTATGGGCGCATGGGAGTAGGCTAGGCATGCATCACAAACAACACAAGAGCAGTTAGGGGCCGCTCTTTGTCATGCCACCTTTTTGGGCACCGGTGATCACTCCCCGCCCTCATCAGCCCCGGATGTCACATATTTGCACATTAGTACCAATCATTCTATTCACTTAATGACAAGCATTGATAGTGAAGTAGATAGTTTAGGATGTTACAATGATGGTGAAGCTTTAATGGCCTCCTCATCATTCAATAAGGATCACTGGGTATTAGATACTGGATGTTCATTTCACATGACACCCAACAAGGATTGGTTGATTGGCTACACGCCAATAAATGGAGGTCAAGTAGTCAGGGGAAATGATACTGTATGCAAAATTGAAGGTGTAGGCTCAGTAAGGTTGAGAATGGGTACCATCAAAATTCTAACTGATGTGAAGTATGTTCCTGGTGTAAAAAGGAATCTGATCTCAATAGGTATGCTTGAAGCATCTGGCTGCTCCTACATGGGTGAGAATGGGATTATTAAAGTGATCAAAGGTTCTCTAGTGGTAATGAAGGGCTACAGAGATTGTGGGATCTACATTCTGAAAGGGTCAACTATCACAGGTAGTGTGAGAGTAGCTACCACTGCAGTGAATTGGCCTTCTGCAAGGCTCATCAAATTTAAAATTGAGTAGTAGCTAAGCCTGAATGTACTGACTAAAGGAGCTGGTTTACCCAGAACCATGTCTCTGAGGTTATTCATTTCCATCTACACAAAATAATCAGATAATGATCGAGTTGATATTAGCAAAACCAATTAGTTTAAGTTTACAAACCACCTCTTTTTATTTCAATCTTAGCCGTGTGACTTTGTTACTAGACACTAATAAAATCCTAAACCTACCCCTATTCTTGCTGTTATTACCGGTCCATATAGCAGAAAGCTGTCTCACAAAGGCAAATTCCAAAACATATACAAAACATCTATAGCACTTCTGTCAAAAACAAGTTTATTTAATGTCTATAGCAAAGCAGCATACACGAAAGCAAAGAACACTCTTTCAACACAGTATACAATGTATATATAATAGAGAATCATTTCTAACACCCAGAAGCATTTCTAACACCAATAATATGCAAGTTTATAATACACAAGCATCTAAGTATGCTAACAAAAATCACAGTATACAATGTATATATAAAATAGGGTTTTGTTGCTAAACAATGAGGGAACAAACCTGTTAAAAACTATGGAAAGGTTTATGAAGGTTATGTAAGCTGCAATTTAACCTTTTTCGCAACAATAAAAATCAGAATAAAGGAAGCAAACTTTTGAAGAAAAACGACAACAAAATGGGGATGTCTTTGTTCCATGAATTCAAAGAACAAGCTTCTGCCTTCCTATAAGAGAACCTGAAGATTGATTAGCAGATTAGCTCCTCTAAGAGCTGTTGTCCCTGAAAAATTACACAAATAGCAAGCAACAAACGCCTCCATAATTATGCAAATGACAATAAATTATTTTAGGAAAGTAGAAACTCTCCCAATAAATATATTCTTTTACATAAAGTTAAACAAAGATAATAATTAATAACTCAAGAAGAAATTGTAGCTAAAACAAGCCATTATTATACTATAAATAATAATGCCAAATGTGCCTGAAGTTGCAATGGTGGAATTTCAAATAATCTGAACCAAGCTTTCAACATAATTCATGGTAGAGAACCATTCTATTAATTTCGAAACTCTAGTTTTCTCTACTCTCTCATATTTCGAGCTATAGATAATTGCCCAGTCGTGTCCGTCTAGTACGACTCCGTTTTTTTTTTCTTCTTCATAGTTTTCAAATATCAGTGTATCGTTGTTGTCAGAGAGGTACAAAGGCAATAATGGCTGCTTATAAGCGTAAGCGTCGATTTGAAGAGTCTCATAACTAATTTTAATTGACTGTGTCCAAGACTCTCGAACTCCAAACTCCCTCATCTGCCATATAACAAAGTGAGTTCCCCTAAAATCATGAGAAAAACATAAACACTTGCTCAAAACCCCAAGAGTTGGCTGAAGACAAGGCACCTCATTAAAATCCCGTGGAAGCAGCAACTGGGTGTATGTCTCGGTGGATAGACTAAGAGAAAGAATCACAAAATTCTCAACATGATGAATATGATTACAATCATATTCAGATATGAAGGTGTTGCTAAAAGCTAACCAATTAATAGTGCCAATAAAATGCACACCATCATTAGGTTTTGAATAACCTGACCGAAAGTGCAAACAGCCAAGAGGAGGCACGGGGAAGCTTTGAATTTTTCTCCAACAATTATCTCCCAGATTAAAAACCTTCACCTCGCTTCTCAATGAAGCCTCCTTATAGGTTCCAGTTGAAAAATCATAACCAAATGAAAACTTGAAAAAACCAAAATTAGAGTGGTCAAAATCGATAAAATTCCCTAATTTTTCCGATCTGGTTCTCATGGCTAGGTTTTGAAACTCAATCCAATATTGTGGACGACGATCAATGAGAGTACGACCATACAAGCAGACCAAACCATTGTAAGAAGCAACAACCTGTGTGTAATGTCTCAACTTTAAACCATAGCAAACGCCATTATAAGAGGCATCGATGATTGACAGATTCTCGAGCAAACGACGGACGGGGAAGGGTGAGAGTGTGTGGGGTCTAATGAGACTTTTTTCCCACCACAAAAGAGTGAGGTGAGGGTTTCGAGAAGATCTTTGAAGGTGGAGATTAACAAAGGCAGGGTTGGAGATAAGGGTTTTCCAAGCCTTGCTAACGCTCCTCAATTGCATCAGAGTTTTGACGTCAAAATAGGATAGTATTTCCATTATCATTTCGTCGGGGAGGAGGACTACCAGAAGGGTATCCATCGCTGCTGCTAATGGTCAACAAACCCTAAACAAGGCAACGGCGGCCAGGTTAGTGCACAGACACACACACACACTTGTTTTCTTTTTTCGATTTGTTCGTTAGTAATAGTACACTTACATCTTTGGGTTGATGCGTAAATCTAAATCAGAATCGAGTTTACCAACAAACAAGGGTCCTTTTTTTTTTTACCCACAACATCTTCTCATATAAAACCACCCCGTCCTCTGAAAAAGACCAAAATACCCTTCACAAGATTTAAAAACCCCAATATATCCCCAGCTCAAAAGATAAATAAATAAAAAATTGCAAATCGTATATACCTAAGATTGGAGTATATACGATTTTCTCCTAAAATTTTAAAAAATAAAATAAAATCGTATATACGTAAATACGATTATCCCCTACAATTTTAAAAAAATAAAATCGTCTATACCTAAAGTGAGGGTATATACGATTTTGTAGTCCAAATAAAAAATAAATAAATCATTTAAAAAATTAAAATTATATTTTTATAGAAAAAAAATTGATATGAATAATATGAATATCGGTCCTTTTTTTTTGTTTTGTTTAGGACAAATAATTTATGCTAAAAAATCGGTTTTCGGGCAACCTACTCCAATTGTAATGACACCACAGCCATTAAATCCAGAAATAATCAAGGACCAAGACTTTCCTAGAAGGGACTTCTTACGGGACTATGAGGCTCAGAATCCCAAATACCATCGTTTACTATTTTTTATTAATTTTTTTAATTTTTCATAGTCTCCAAAAAATCTTTAAAAAATTGCATAACCTTATTTTGGTTTTATTAGATTTTTAGTGGTGTTTTTATAATTTTTGAATTACTTTTGACTCTTTAACAGATTTTTAGTAGCGTTTTTATAATCTTTTTTTAAAAATTTATATAAATTAATACAAATCGTATATAAAGTAATGCAAATCATATATACCTTTGTTAAATTACAAATCATATGTACCCCCACACCTATGTATATATGATTTGTATTTTAACAAATCGTATATACCTCAAGCAATACGTATATACGATTTGGTTATTTAAATATAATCATATTTTAAAAAAGTATGTATATACAATTTTTTTTAATTTTCAAAGTCGTATATATCTGAAGGTGAGATATATATGATTTTGTCCAATTTTTTATGGGTATTTTTGTCAAAAAAAAGTCTTGTCTGGGTACAAAAAAAACAATTATGAAAAGGGCACTATGGCCCACGAATCCAAAAACTAACGAATATCCAACCCGGCAAGCCCACAACCATCATCGTTGACGGAATTGACCAAAAAGTCAGACACAATATTAAAACTTACAAGTCTGTCCCTACAATCTCATTTTTTACTCCATTATTAATATTATAAGAAGATACCGGCTTTTTCTTAACCTTTTTGGATCTTTCAACGTATTTATAATTTCATAGCAAATTATAACAAATATGATATTACCTGTGTGTAGTATTTTGTAAAATGCTATCAGTGATTAAAATTGAATCAACTAGTATTAAATCTCAACTGTGTGGCAGAATGACAGACTATGTTTGGCTGTTTAGTTTGTTGCATATGGTTGTTACTAACCCATCACTATATGTTCTATATGATAAATTTCTATTCAGAAAACTATATGATTTAACTTTTCAATTTGTTTTTAAATGCATTATTTTATATACACTTATTAACATTTCAATGTGTGGCTTCTTTGTTAAGTGCAATGAAAATCACTCTGTCTCCAAGGCATGCAAGTGATGATTAGATCAAACAGAAACCAAGGCTATGTGAAAAAACTTGCATTTTGGATGGAAGAAGGCACACACCAACAGGTTGAGATCTTAATAAAAGAAGGATGCTAAATGTGTGATCTTTTTTTTACACTAATGATGAGGTATTTGAGAAGAATTTTAAACTTTCATTGCTCCATATTTCTTGGCTTTGTTCATCACTATATGTTCTATATTATAAATTTCTATTCATAAAAAAATATAATTTAACTTTTCAATTAGTTTTTGAGTGCAATATTTTATATACACTTATTAACATTTCAACATTTGTCATCTTTGTTAAGGGAATCAAAATCACTTTGTCTCGAAGGCATGCAAGCGATGTTTAGATCAAACTGAGACCAAGTGTTTGTGAAAAAACTTGCATTTTGGATGAAAGAAGGCACACACCATGAGGTTAAGATCTTAATAAAAGAAGGACTTTATAAGTAGGATATTTTTTTTACACTAATGATGAGATATTTGAGAAGATAATGCATTAGTTTGGTTGTATCATTTGAAATCTCTTTCCTATCAGTTTATTAGTTAAACCATTAAAGTTTATACAGGAACAAGGTGGATCATCATTTTGCAAAACACATCTCCCCCAAGAAGACAATGCTATAGATCGTTGTAACAATAATCTAAAGGGAAAATAGTTTGGCATTTTCAGAGGATTAGACGTGATCAACTTAGTCTTCTATTTATTATTTTACTCATTTTTTTATGGAATCGTGTATTTATAAATTTTATTTTAAGAAAAAAAGAATTCCAAGATTTAGTTATCACGTGAAATAATTAAAAACTGCAAGTTTAATTGTAAAACTAAAAATAAACTTTATAATGTATATAAGGGATAAAAAAAAAGAGCAGGCATACCCTACGTTCTAATCAAAAATTGGTTAAATTGGAATACTTATTTATTGTAAAATTAATTGGTATTTTTTTAATTTAGTATGAGAATGCAAATTAATAGTCATATTTTAATTTGTTGCATAAACATTTTGAACTCAGAAATAATAAGTGGGTCTTTCAAGTTCTTTTTGGTGTAATTGATATGCATTAAAAGTGGAGTTTCATATTAATAATATGAATCATCCCACACCAATAAATTCATGAGTTAATAAAATATAAGTGGAAGATACTTTTTTGATAATTGAATTTGAAGGCGTTTTGAATTTTGATTGGTTCTTTATTATCAGGGTGGAGGCCTTAATCTTGTCACCAACTAGGGAACTGGCCTTGCAGACCGAAAAGGTTATAGCGGATCTTGGAATATTCCTCAAGATACAATCTCATTCTTGCGTTGGTGGAAGGAGTATGAAAGAAGATATAAGGAAGCTTGAGAATGGAGGAGTTCAGGTTGTGTCTGGAACTCCTGGCCGAGTTCTCAACATGATAAAAAATAAACCGCCGCTCACAAAAGCTATAAAATTTTTATTTCTGGTGAGTTCGCACATTGAATTCTTTCCTTTCTTGCTATCATGCTATCATGTGTCTTGAATAATCTTCTTTTTTTTCATGACAGGATGAATCTGACGAAATGTTGAGCTGCAAAGCCCAAATTTATGAGCTGTATAAATATCTCCCATCAAGCATTCAGGTTCTGTCTTTACTTGGTGTCTAGTTTCTGGGCTGTATAAATATCTTCTTTTATATGCTTAAAACAAACTAAGCTGCATTATTTTCTTTCCAAAACAAAGTATACTGTCTGAGTTGTCTAGTTTTAATATGTAGGTTGTCTTAATTTCTCTCGGACTTCCTACTGAAATACAAAGGATTACAAATGATTTGATGAGCAATCCTTTGAACATTGGAACTCGCAAATCCACTAATCTCAGTAATATCTATACTCTGTTTCACACTAGTTCTGTGATCGGAGGAAAAATCACAAGGGTAAAAAGTTATTCCCAAACACTTTTAATAGAAAAAAAACACAATTCCGCAATAGGACCTTCAATCGATATTTGCAACGTACGCCGGGAGTGCGACAATCCGAGTATTATAAGTTTCTTCAATATCTTCCAATATCTTCCTCTCCGCCTCATTTTCCATTATAACAAAATTTATTACCAGCCTCTGCAAAACAACATTATGAGGCCCAAAGCATTGGAATGAAATAAATAAATAATTAGTTCAATTACCATTTTGGAAAAATGTCCGAAACAACCGATCCGATGAATATACACCTATGGTGTATCTGGAAAGTCATAATTGATAACTAGCCCAACCTGATGACAGAAGCAAGTGCATTCAGCAATTACTTGCTATTCTTTAGAGTGTGAATCCACACAATTGTAACAAAAAAACAAATAGATAACTTGCCTGTTGTAGATTAAGCCGAAGAGCCCACACATCTGATGTTATCAATAAACGGGTTGTTCCGGAACGAAATTTTCTCATATTAAAATCTCTTTCTTTTTTAGGCATGTCACCATGCATTGATGAAACCCCCCACCCACCTTCAACCATTTTTTCAGTTAACCACTCCACCTTGTCATTAGTGTTACAAAATATGACAGCATTAGTGATGGTCAGAATCCCATAAAGGTCAAACAGAACGCTAAATTTGAAACTCTCTCTCATCACATCAATGTGAAATTGCTTCTTCATACCCTGTCATTGGTGGGTGTGTTAATTGCATCAATATCCATCCAATTAAAGATCAAAAAGCAAGAAAAGAATGAAAGCCTACCTCCAATGTTGACATCAGGTTGGGCTAGTTATCAATTATGACTTTCCAGATACACTAGAGGTGTATATTCATCGGATCGGTTGTTCCGGACATTTTTCCAAAATGGTAATTGAACTATTTATTTATTTATTTCATTCCAATGCTTTGGGCCTCATAATGTTGTTTTGGAGAGGCTGGTAATAAATTTTGTTATAATGGAAAATGAGGCGGAGAGGAAGATATTGGAAGATATTGAAGAAACTTATAATACTCGAATTGTCGCACTCCCGGCGGACGTTGCAAATATCGATTGAAGGTTCTATTGCGGAATTGTGTTTTTTTTTCTATTAAAACTGTTTGGGAATAACTTTTTACCCTTGTGATTTTTCCCCGATCACAGAACTAGTGTGAAACAGAATATAGATATTACTGAGATTGGTGGATTTGCGAGTTCCAATGTTCAAAGGATTGCTCATCAAATCATTTGTAATCCTTTGTATTTCAGTAGGAAGTCCGAGAGAAATTAAGACAACCTACATATTAAAACTAGACAACTCAGACAGTATACTTTGTTTTGGAAAGAAATGCAGCTTAGTTTGTTTTAAGCATATAAAAGAAGATATTTATACAGCCCAGAAACTAGACACCAAGTAAAGACAGAACCTGAATGCTTGATGGGAGATATTTATACAGCTCATAAATTTGGGCTTTATGACTCAACATTTCGTCAGATTCATCCTGTCATGAAAAAAAAGAAGATTACTCAAGACACATGATAGCATGATAGCAAGAAAGGAAAGAATTCAATGTGCGAACTCACCAGAAATAAAAATTTTATAGCTTTTGTGAGCGGCGGTTTATTTTTTATCATGTTGAGAACTCGGCCAGGAGTTCCAGACACAACCTGAACTCCTCCATTCTCAAGCTTCCTTATATCTTCTTTCATACTCCTTCCACCAACGCAAGAATGAGATTGTATCTTGAGGAATATTCCAAGATCCGCTATAACCTTTTCGGTCTGCAAGGCCAGTTCCCTAGTTGGTGACAAGATTAAGGCCTCCACCCTGATAATAAAGAACCAATCAAAATTCAAAACGCCTTCAAATTCAATTATCAAAAAACCCTAATCTGAGAAAGAAATCATACTGTCTCGAAGAGGTATCAACTATATGGCAAACCGCTATGGCAATGGTCGAAGTCTTACCGGAACCAGGAAGGGCTTGAATGACAACATTGCGTCCCTCGATGATAGGCTTGAATGAACGCCGTTGAACCACAGATGGTCCCCGAAATCCGTATTGCTTGATTCCTTCCTGAAGCTCCCATGTTATTCCCATATCGTTGAATGCCATCTCTACAGTGTTGGAGATCTAGAAGAAGAAAGGAAAATGAGCGAAAATGAAAACGGGAAAATGAGGGAAGAAGCAAAATACTGTTATCCGCTATGTGAAATAGTGGATAGCAGTGCGGGCAACTAGCGGAAGTAACATAGCCCGTTGAAATAAATTAATAATTTAAAAAACTTATGTGACATGCAAATAAAAATAAGCGGAATAAAAAAGGACATAATATTAACTCAAAAGCTTATTGTGCAAAACAAAATACTGAAAATATTGGATAGAGATTTATGGAAGTGATAAAAATAGATTTAACATAAACAGTGCTGTTATACCACTGTTATTTCTGATTTTTAACAACTTATTATGCCATAGCGGGTTCAGCAAAATCCACTATGCAACAGCACTATACAACGCTGATTCGATCACAAAAATAATGAGCAACAGAATAATCCAACAAAATAAGCATCCAACTCTCGGTACAATGTGTCGAAGAACAGAAGCTGATTTCTCAAACAACAACCTAAAAGAAATACCAACCTCTGCAGAAGACGCACTTGCACGTGTATTTTGCACAGAAACTGAAAGATCATTATCAAATGTCAGCGGAAAATTCCAACACACTAGGTATACTTTAAGCACTTTAAGTTCATCAAACAAATAAATTAAAAGTACAGTTTATAATCAAGCAAATCACAGATTAGAAAGCATAAAACGTATTTTAGTCAAGCAAGATACAGTGAAATCCAAATGCCTGTCACCGACAATTTGACAAGGAATAACTAGTGTATTTACAGGGATTTAATGTCTGATTGACACATAATTTGAAACGTGATGATCAGAATGATCTTTTAATCCATGTTAATGACAACATTACCATAGGGGGGCAACCTAAACATAGGAACTTCATACCTAATAATTATAATAATCGTTAGCATTTGTTGCCTAATTATTTGTCTAATAATGTCAATTTGATCAGTTGAGAGGTTGGTCCCAAGAAAAGGCAAACAAAGTATCATCAAAGAGACATGGGCTCATACACTCCAACTTTAAGACATAAGATTTTAAGATATAAATGACAAGGTCCTTAGGTAGGTAGGAAATTGATTCTCAATATGCCCCTTTGAGAAAATAGAGTACATCAGGTGCTGCAGCCTGCATCACAAACCTAGTTCCAGGGTTGATGTAGGATAACAGAGAGCTTTTACATTTTATTCTATTGAAAAGTAATTGAAAAGGACTCTTCATTTGCGGGTATTCAGGAGGGTGGTTAGTTGGGCCTTGTGATATCTCTCCCCCGCCTCACCTTCAAAAGTGTGTACTTTGTAGTGTCCTCGCACTATGGGAAGTTTGGTTTATGTTCCTTCAGCTTGTAGGTCCAATATGGAAGGCACTAGGTTTGATTTAAAGGCTAAAACCATCTCTATTCAAGTAAGATACACAATCAGTTACTCCACAGGCAGCCCCACCAATTAGTAAACAAGGATTGTGAATTGAATAGAAAACCCTAGTCTTCTACAGACTTGTTTGTGTAGGAAACAGTGTCCTGTCTTGCATTTCCCCCTTCTCATCTAATAATATTACTTTCCCACGGGACAAAAATTACAAACCTGTAGACGAACCACCAGGCACAGCATCTTCAGAACCTGAAATCATTTCTGAAAGCTTTTGTCTCCTAACATCATCAAGTTTCTCCAGTGACCTCTCTAGAGGTCTCATGCCAACCGACTGCAAGAAAATGAACAGCATGATACTCGCAACATCAACCGCAAAAGCAAATTCGTAAACATGCAAGCAGATTTAGTGTAAATATTTTACCTTTGCTATCCCAGCCAATGCTGAAAAGGCAGCATCCCTCACTTCAGGAGTGCCATCATTTAGACTCTGCAAGACTAAAATCATTAACATTTCGTAAGTAACAAAAACAAGGTACCAGAAAAAATAACATTTTTTACAATGTACTCTGCTAAAAAAAAATGAAATAAATGAGAACCAAGAATAGAACTTAGACAACACACACAAAGCAAATAATCACAATTTTAAACAAACAGTTTATTACATTAAGTTCTACGTGGTTCTACACTAAGAAAAGTCGGGGATTAAACTGACATTTAAATTGAAAGAAATAAATCTGCTGAACACTGAACTACAATTACTTACAACCGTAATGTTATTCAAGAAAAACAGAACACGTCAACCGAACAAAAAATTTCAGCAAAATGAAACTGACCTCCATGCAGATTGGCACATAATCCTTATGCACCTTTGTAATAATACTCTTGCTACTTGTTTCGATACAAAATGTCACCCAGGTCAAGGTTAATGATCGCACAAGGGGAACTTTGTTTTTTGTGGCTGTCTTAACATCTGTAATAGATCAAACATAATATACTCAATACGAAGCAACCTTATAGCAGCAACAGAAAGTAATGACACAATAAACTGAAGCTCAACCAACATAACAAAAAACAATAACTCGAAATACCAATCAGAATCCAGGAGTGATTCATACAGGTGATTAGGTACCAATATACTTTGGCCAAAATAAGGAATTTTCAACAATGCTAGCCGAAGAAACATACTATAGATAGACACAACGCTAATTCCGTGTTCCGGGGTTAGAAATATAGGATTAATAATGTAATCTTCAGTTTATGTTTTTACAGCTATCTAATCTTCAGTTTCTTTTGTTTTTACTGATATATAATCTTCAATTTCAGAACTATTTTCCTCAAGAAAAAAAGGTCAAAACCATGGCCATAGTTTGTGTAGAAAAAAGAAAGCTGTAGGTTGAGATTCTGTAAATCCGATAATCAGAACACTTAAATTGCAGCACTAGAAAAATAAAGCTCAGAAAAAATGGGTAAAACTTGCCTTCAACAATATCGACGAGGCTAATACACCCAGCTTTGTGTATCGCTTGAAGAGTCTGAGTCAATGCCTCAGACAAAGTAGGTTTTTTCTCTTTCAATTTTTCCTATTAAAAAAAGAAAGAAACACATTAAGCAGACACCATTTGAAAATCAAGAAATTATCAATTTATGCCACGTAAAATAAAATCCCTATTAATTAATTTTGACAATAACTTCCCTGAAAGATAGATGTATAACTCTCACTATCACCACTAAAGGCATTCAAGACAGAAGACAACCAACTTTATCAAAGCCAGAACCAATTATTTTTTAGAAATGCACAAATGGGGGCGGAAACGTCAGGCAGTGAGCAATTAAAATGACAAAAACAAACTCTCAAAACCAATCACTTTGACCCACTATTCAAAAATAAAGAACAACTTGATAACATCAACTGAAGTGGAGGAAGTAAGACGCATTAATAACCCAACTTTATCAAAGCCAGAACCAATTATTTCTTAGAAACGCACAAAGGGGGCAGAAACGTCAGGCAGTGAGCAATTCAAATGACAAAAACAAACTCTCAAAACCAATCACTTTGACCCACTATTCAAAAATAAAGAACAACTTGCTAACATCAACTGAAGTGGAGGAAGTAAGATGCAGTAATAACCCAGGTACCCACAATAGAGCACCAATCAAGACATGTTAAGTTGATAAAACCTATACAAACATGCACACAATTGCTAACCTTTAATACCTATATATGGCTGTAGAATAGTACTTACAAGTAAAACAGGCAATAAAAAGCGAGAGCTTGCAGAAAAATGGGTTCTTAATCCACGTGCAAGATTGCCAATAGCCTGGATAGCTTCAACAGCAACAGCAATATTCACATCGGTAATAAGCTGCAAGCAAAAACCAGTAGTTAAGCTTTAGAAACATGCATCAATGACTACGAAAATGCTTGTACAAACACAATGACAATGAAAATAGCCTGTGCTTTGCATGAAGCAGCCAGAGCAGAATAAAATATGTAGCTACGATTTTTACGGTGCAACTCTATAAGAGCAACATTTATATTTATAATAATAATTTATATTTATGATAATAATCATACAAAACAGTGCATCTCAGCACAAACATGATCTCACATTAACACAAGCAAGTGTTAACTTTCAAACAGAAAGGGCTCCGAAAAGCAAGAGCCCCGCAATAATAAGAAAGGAATGGAAACAAAGAGGGTACAGAAACACAGTAATTCAATAGTACTATTAGTTGTTGAAAGCCCCACATCGGATTTAGATGTGATATGGCCTGCAAAAGTGTTTATAAGTGGGAGGCACCCCTCACCTTATAAGTGAGCGTTTTAGAGGGTTTATTTAGGTCCAACTCACATTCTTAAATGGTATTATAGTCTATCCAAGGATCGTTGAACCACCTGCTATCGAGCCACCTGGATCACGCATTTACGCTCCAATTGTCTAGTCCTAGGCGTGAGGGGAGGTGTTGGGAGTTCTACACCAGATGCAATATGGCCTAAAAAAGTGTTATAAGTGGGAAGGATCCCTCACCTTACAAACCTATTTTGAAGGGTTGAATTAAATTCAACCCAAATTCTAAGACTAGGTAAACATGAATACAATGAAAGTGAATGAAAAAAGTCGCATTCACTATACTTAAATGGACAAATCTATGCTGCAATCCTTCAAAAGCTATATTTCAGGGGGAAAATTAAAAAACAAGATCAGCAGTATTTGCCAATAAGAAATAACACTAATTTTACTTTATCATTGAACACAACATATATGATACCAAGTACCAACTATTAAGTCATTAGAAATCGGACACTATTTGATTGAAAATATAGATCCAAACTATGTACAGGTTTAACAAGCAAAGGCCCAGCTGTTTTATTTTATATTTTATTTTCATAAAAGACAAAACATATGTAATACCTTTGTTAAAGTCCGACAAACTTCAGAAAAATCACCAGGAGAAATTCGTTTGGTTGATGCAAGCTTTGTTAGCTCGGCAACAGCCTCCTTCCTTTCAAGCCATTTGGTAGCTTTCTAAAGATTAATAAGATATAAAGACAAATTCAATATGGCAAAGGTAAAGGTGTGTTAGTTGCTAAAAAAGAGTGAGATGGGGGAGAAAAAAACTTACTACTCCATCCCAAAATCCGGATTTCTCCAAAGGAGTCAATATATCAACAGGATCAACAAGCTCATATTCATCTATTTCTTGAGGAGCTGACAATCAAAGAGTTGCAAACAGAAATAGGTATAATGGTGCCAGAGGAAAATCAAACCATATATGAGAAAAAAGCATAATCCATCTCTAACGCCAATCACATACCATCAGACCCAGATTCTTCAGAAGGACCAGGACCCACAATCTCAGATATAGCTTCCTGATCAGGTTCCTTGTCTTGCTCAGATCTACAAAATGATGGAATATTTTATTAACATGGTATCACTTAACACTGATTTAAAATTATGCAATAACATATAACATATTGAGCAAAACATTTGAATTAATCAAATAAGCATCAGGTGTGTTTGCTATCCATCGACTAATGCCAACTTCAGTTGATAAATGGTATATCTGGCTGGATAAGAGAAGTTTTTGAGGTCAGGGAATAAGTTGAGATCTGTAGAGAAGTTTTTGACGTCAGGGAATAAGTTAAGATTTGGAGACGCTACTACCACCATGAATTATAACAACATTTGGCTTGAGTGAACAATACTTTCATGCGAGAAGAATTTAACAATACTTTCATGAAAAATCGCTGAAAATATTGCCAAAATTTATTTTAAAACCAAACAAAGAAACAGAACACTTGCACACCAAATCATGTGACAAAAAAAGAATAAGAATGGACATGTTGCAATACATTAATACACAGCCCAGTGAGCATACAAAAGATCTTCTCCTTGTTGCACTGAAATCACAGTGAGAGGAAACACAAAACAAAGCAACAAAACCAGATATCTACCGTATTTTGCGGGACGGCTTTGCTGTTCCAGTAACATTCACAACTTCCGCTTCCAACTCTTTTTTCTACATACGAAATGGAAACAGATACTTTTGAATTTCCAAAATGAGAAGAACATAATAAATTAGACTAACTAAGAGAATCAGCTGACTTACCATTGTGTCTCTCATTTTCTCAAACAAAATTGATTTTACATTATCTTTACCGATCCAGCGACAAAGCTCAAGAGTCAACCCTTTAGAAGATGCACGAAGATTTTGATCTTGATGATCAAAGAGTTCCGGAAGCATCTTTAAAAGCCTTTTGGGGGGCACAATTTTTGCTCCAAATTCACTAGCAGTGTGAAAAGAGATAATTATATCAGAACGCAAAACAAAAGAAATCATTACAGATTGTACAACAAGATTCCAAACCTTAGAGCTTGAAACATAACATCTATTGCAGGCACCACCGCTTTAGCAACTTTGTTCTTTATCGCTTTCTCCATTGCATCCTAGAATTACTAAAAGCCTTGAGAAAGAAAGAAGAAAAGAAAATGCAGACATGACTAGTAGATGCGAAGTTATTGATATGTAAACCAAATCCCAAAGAAATTAACCACATGAAACATATATAACAATGTGACAGTCCTTCTGTTTGAACGAATTAACAAACCTGATCGCATCCTCGCAGATTCGGCTGAAAACGATCCATGTGACAGTCCACCTGGAGACCGGTGCACAGGGAGCTTTGGTTAATTCGTTCCATGTCTGTCGCTGTGGTCGGAATTATAGATTGGCAAAAGCTGGGTTGATGAGAGCAGGTGCACAGGGAGCTTTTGAGTGGCTGCGATGCGATGGTGTAGTCGCAAAGAGGAAAGTTCACTTCAATTATTGAAGCCGAACGAACCATCTGTAATGTAAGTTGGAGGGAGAGGATCCTCTGACGTAAACGCGGCAACTGTAGACTAACATTCGTTAACTCCCACCGTTAGATTCATCAAGTCCTTTAGAAAGTAGCACGTGTAAATCTTTTCTCTCTGATAAAACAACTTCCTTTAGAAAGCACCACGTTTAGAAAGCTCAACGTCGCTAGATCCCAACTCCGCCATTCTCTGCCATCGCACGCCTCCGCCGATCTAATGCCGTTGAACGCTGCATCTCCATCGTTCCTCTGTTTCCCCCATCTCCGTTCATCCGCTACCACCGCATGCCCTCATCGCTCTTTCGTTCTGCTGCCACCGCAAGCCCCCATATCTGCCTCGCCTCGCCTCTGCCACTGCCACCACATCTCCGATTTGCACTCTGATGCTCCTCTCCACCCGCTGCGTCGGCCAGTTCCTTTAGCTCCGTCTTCTCCAATTCGCTTTTTACCCCATCTCTCTGCGTGTGCTTGACTGTGTAGATTTTTGGTCTGTGAGTGAATTATGGGTTGTGGGTTGCCAATTTTGTGAGTGAATTGTTTAGTGTTTTGTGTAATTTGTTCAGAACTAAACTTAGCTCTCACTCTGTGAGTCAATTGTAGGCTACCAATTAGGATGTTTGAGTTAGGTTGAAGGTGTTACAACCACTTTCATGAAGCTGCTGCTGTGTAAGTTAAAAAAACAAAAAGAGAATAGGTTGCCACGTGGGTGTTTTTACAATGTTCAATTAATCAAACGGTGGGAAAAGGAAAACGTTAGTCTACCGTTCCCGCATTTACGTCAGAGAATCCGCTACCTAAATTGGATAGTACTAATTTTTCTGTGACCCGATCGATCTGTAATGTAAATTGAAGTTCACTTCAATTATTAGGAATACCAAGAATTATAATGAGTAAATCTCTATTGCCAAGATCCATTTCTCTGACCCGATGGATCTGTAATGTAAATTGAAGCTGAGGGAATATATATTTCGGTGACCCACATTATTTTCTATTTTAATATTACTAATATTTTTTAGTTTTGCTTTTTTAAAAAAAGGTTAAATTATTTGTGGTATTTAAAATTAGTACTAAATACCAGAACACCAACACCATTGACGAACTCCAGTAAATACCACTTTTTTTATTGTGTAACCGACGTAGGCACATTTCTCGCTCAGAAGAATGGTACATCATTGCTGGTACGAGACTGATATACCGTATAAAGTGGTGGAATGGTAAAAAAAAAAAATGTTCGCCCGTGCTGGCACGGGCACTGCAAACTAGTAATGAAATAAAACCAATGAAAATGGAAAAAGGCTAGTTCAAATCAACAGTTCGGGGGATCCCACCTTTGAGAGGAGTTTTAACATGAGAGGGTGAGAGGATTAAATCTGGACCGTATAATAATACACGGGTGGTTGTGATTAAAAGGTGGGTGGTTCTCACATTGACTTTTTGTTTAAATCTCAACCGCTAATCATTTAATCTATAGCTATGATACACTCCTCTCACTCTCTCATAATAAAAGTGCTCTAACTTGATATGTTCCCTATATATATATATATATATATATATATATATAGCCTAATTGAACATACTATACCCTTAAGAAATTAATTTTTTCCTAGAAACTGATAAAGATTCAAATTAAAAATACTCTTTGACACTTAATCTTGGCAAGGGTATCCAGCCCCCTGGAGGATCAAACTGTTGCATCCTAAAATTACCAAAAGCCCTAAAACAAAACAGAAAAAGAAATGTATGACTAGTAGATGCAAAGTTATTTGTGTACAACTTAAAGAGAGCTCCAAATTCAGCTTGTAAAATATATCATGAACCACAGACAAGAAAAATGGAAACCACTAAAACAGGCTCACCAAAATCCAAAGTTTGCTAACCTTTCAAATACAAAAACATGGATCCCTATAATATATAGTATCATCAATCATAAAAAATGAAACCTCCCATCAATCATAATAATTGGGGACAAGTAGCCTCCTGCAGGATCAAACCTCAACTCAAGAAGACTGGGAAAGCAAAGCTTTACCATTTCTAGGATGTATAAACTCAACTCCTAAACACGCATCAGTTTACAAACTATAAATTTTGAACAGAATAAATAAAATACATCAGTAAAAGTCAAAATGTTTCCATACATCTTATCAAATACATTGTACCAAAAAAAAAAAGCTACCAGAGACAACCCACTCAATCCAATCATAAGTGAAGCAAGTCAGCAACACATGTAACGAGCAACATAACATGTAACGAGGCAACATAACATTCAAGATGTCTCGACTTAGCTTAATATATGCAGCAGTTAAAAAAAACTAAAGAGTAATTAGACACAAAAAGACCAAATCAAATAAATAATAAAGCTTTTTGTATAGTCCTGACTAAGCTTCTTTACTTTTGCTGCTAATCCAACCTCATAACAGCTTAAACAATCTATACTTCAACCATAATTTTTCCTAAACTGACATACCATAAGAAGGGTGCTTATAACAGCTTAAACATTCTACCAAGATTTTTTAGTGTAATTAGTAGTCAGAAACTGTCATACCATAAGAAGGGTGTTTATTAGGACTTTGAGGTTGTTTGGTGAGAGAGTGGCTTTCTTATCAACCCAAATCCAGGATAACGAGGTTAATTAGTGCTAAGGTCATTATTAAAGGAAACCTTATTTTTTGTGAAATAATTACACGTTCATGTTGCTGGAACATCTCAACTAGAATAATGAATTCAATTATACGTGTTGCCAGAATTTAAATACAAGAGAGCTATAACACAGAGAAACAAACCAACGACAGATGAAAGATACCAACACCAAACACAACAAGCTTAAGGCGCAGAATCTGACCGAAGGGAAAAACAGCACAACAAGGGAATGAGAGCAGATCAAATACCAAACCAAGCAAGAAATGGACAACCTACTTTATCCTTGCAGATCAAATACTAAAACATAGATCTCTTTTTCGTGTTGAACATTGGAACTCGCAAATCCACCAATCTTAGTAATATCTATACTCTGTTTCACACTAGTTTTGTGATCGGGGAAAAATCACAAGGGTAAAAAGTTATTCCCAAACAGTTTTAATAGAAAAAAACACAATTCCGCAATAGGAACTTCAATCGATATTTGCAACGTCTGCCGGGAGTGCGACAATCCGAGTATTATAAATTTCTTCAATATCTTCCAATATCTTCCTCTCCGCCTCATTTTCCATTATAACAAAATTTATTACCAGCCTCTGCAAAACAACATTATGAGGCCCAAAGCATTGGAATGAAAAATAAATAATTAGTTCAATTACCATTTTGGAAAAATGTCCGGAACAACCGATCCGATGAATATACACCTCTGGTGTATCTGGCAAGTCATAATTGATAACTAGCCCAACCTGATGACAGAAGCAAGTGCATTCAGCAATTACTTGCTATTCTTTAGAGTGTGAATCCACACAATTGTAACAAAAAAACAAATAGATAATTTGCCTGTTGTAGATTAAGGCGAAGAGCCCACACATCTGATGTTATCAATAAACAAGTTGTTCAGGAACAAAATTTTCTCATATTAAAATCTCTTTCTTTTTTAGGCATGTCACCATGCATTGATGAAAGCCCCCACCCACCTTCAACCATTTTTTTGTTGGTTTTGGGTAATAAAAACACCCTAAACTAATACCTTAAAAGTAGCCGTTGGGACTTAAACAAATAACTGCCATCAAACAATCAATTTAAAAAAAACTGGTGGTTAGAAGTTTGTTGTAAAGCCCTATCCTAAACGGTTTATTCAGTTAGAGGTTGTTAGCTCTACCTAACAACCTCTAACTGACATGTCTGTAATCTATGAAAAGGGCACTACGGCCCACGAATCCAAAAACTAACGAATATCCAACCCGGCAAGCCCACAACCATCATCGTTGACGGAATTGACCAAAAAGTCAGACACAATATTAAAACTTACAAGTCTGTCCCTACAATCTCATTTTTTACTCCATTATTAATATTATAAGAAGATACCGGCTTTTTCTTAACCTTTTTGGATCTTTCAACGTATTTATAATTTCATAGCAAATTATAACAAATATGATATTACCTGTGCGTAGTATTTTGTAAAATGCTATCAGTGATTAAAATTGAATCAACTAGTATTAAATCTCAACTGTGTGGCAGAATGACAGACTATGTTTGGCTGTTTAGTTTGTTGCATATGGTTGTTACTAACCCATCACTATATGTTCTATATGATAAATTTCTATTCAGAAAACTATATGATTTAACTTTTCAATTTGTTTTTAAATGCATTATTTTATATACACTTATTAACATTTCAATGTGTGGCTTCTTTGTTAAGTGCAATGAAAATCACTCTGTCTCCAAGGCATGCAAGTGATGATTAGATCAAACAGAAACCAAGGCTATGTGAAAAAACTTGCATTTTGGATGGAAGAAGGCACACACCAACAAAGTTGAGATCTTAATAAAAGAAGGATGCTAAATGTGTGATCTTTTTTTACACTAATGATGAGGTATTTGAGAAGAATTTTAAACTTTCATTGCTCCATATTTCTTGGCTTTGTTCATCACTATATGTTCTATATTATAAATTTCTATTCATAAAAAAATATAATTTAACTTTTCAATTAGTTTTTGAGTGCAATATTTTATATACACTTATTAACATTTCAACATTTGTTATCTTTGTTAAGGGAATCAAAATCACTTTGTCTCGAAGGCATGCAAGCGATGTTTAGATCAAACTGAGACCAAGTGTTTGTGAAAAAACTTGCATTTTGGATGGAAGAAGGCACACACCATGAGGTTAAGATCTTAATAAAAGAAGGACTTTATAAGTAGGATATTTTTTTTACACTAATGATGAGATATTTGAGAAGATAATGCATTAGTTTGGTTGTATCATTTGAAATCTCTTTCCTATCAGTTTATTAGTTAAACGGCTAAATTACTGTTTTGGTCCTTTATCTTTGGCCTTGATTTCATTTTGGTCCTTTATCTTTTTTTTTTCTCGTTTTGGTCCTTTATGTTTTAGTTTTGTGTCAATTTGGTCCTTTTTTGTAGTTTTCCGTCCAAAATGACACAAAAAAAGGACCAAATTGACACAAAAAAAGGACCAAATTGACACAAAAAAGGACCAAAACGAGAAAAAAAAAAGATAAAGGACCAAAATGAAATCAAGGCCAAAGATAAATGACCAAAACAGTAATTTAGCCTTAGTTAAACCATTAAAGTTTATACAGGAACAAGGTGGATCATCATTTTGCAAAACACAACTCCCCCAAGAAGACAATGCTATAGATCGTTGTAACAATAATCTAAAGGGAAAATAGTTTGGCATTTTCAGAGGATTAGACGTGATCAACTTAGTCTTCTATTTATTATTTTACTCATTTTTTTATGGAATCGTGTATTTATAAATTTTATTTTAAGAAAAAAAGAATTCCAAGATTTAGTTATCACGTGAAATAATTAAAAACGGTAAGTTTAATTGTAAAACTAAAAATAAACTTTATATATATATATATATATATATATATATATATATATATATATATATATATAATTTATAATGTATATAAGGGATAAAACAAAAAAAATGAGCAGGCATACCCTACGTTTTAACCAAAAATTGGTTAAATTGGAATACTTATTTATTATAAAATTAATTGGTATTTTTTTAATTTAGTATGAGAATGCAAATTAATAGTCATATTTTAATTTGTTGCATAAACATTTTGAACTCAGAAATAATAAGTGGGTCTTTCAAGTTCTTTTTGGTGTAACTGATATGCATTAAAAGTGGAGTTTCATATTAATAATATGAATCATCCCACACCAATAAATTCTTGAGTTAATAAAATATAAGTGGAAGATGTATAGTTTTAGTCAGTTATAATATGACACAATTATTTATAGGAAAAAAATTTAGATCGAAATTGCATAGAGAGAAATATTACAGCATGTGGTCAAGGGTGGCAAATTGAAGTTTACATTGATAGAGAATAAATAGAAAATGCATAGCAAAGGAATTAAGAATAAATCGAAGTCGTATTATTTTTCCAATTTTTAAACCTTAACTTAGATTTTTGTTTTTCAAAATTTATAAAAACTTTTTTATTATTAAAATTATATCTATTCAAATTAAAATAATATTTTATATACTTATTCTAATTTATTGTATAAATATTTTGTAACGGAAGCTCTAATGGAGCCTTTATGATGCTCATCAATTTTATAATTTATTTTGGCTTTAAATCACAACTTTCTTCTTTTCAAGAATTTTTTGAACATTGTAAAATTCATTTCACTTTTGTAAAATTATAGTATTTCAAAAAATTAATTTGAAATTTTTTTGAAATTTTTTTATATTATAAAATTCTTACTCTATATAACAATATTACTTAAAATTGATAAATTTTGATATAAAAAACTTGATTCATATTTATATTAAACAATATTCTATGTTACATGATTATGTTAATAATTTATATATTGAATATGAATAAACTCAATAAAAGTAAACAAAAATATGGAAAATCCGTGCAACGCACGAGCATTCCCCTAGTAATAGAGTAAAATAGAGAGCCAAATTCATTTACACTTCATAGTTACTTCTTCTGCTCCATTTTGTTTATTGTTTTACATTTTCATTGAAACATTTAATATTCTTTTTTCCACATACCCCTATTTATTAGAGAACTTTCTATATATAATAAATGAGTCGCATTTATCTATGTCAAGAGATAAATGATAAATTAGACAATATTTTTTATAAAATAGACTATTTATCATTTTTAAGGGGTGTGTCAAAACAATAAACTACACACAAAATGGGACAGAGGGAGTATTAATGAGCACAGTTGTAAACGGTCAAAAGGAATCAAAAAAACATGTGGAAATTTAAGACGTAGCTCAATCTGTTTGTTTTTCTATGATGCAATCGTGTTTGGCATTCATGAATCATAATCACATAGCATTGTTTTTGGGCTGCATTTTGCAACACCCATTTGAGTCGAATCGTTAAAAAAAAGGTTCATGACAAACTTGATACGAGCTACGAGCTAAGCCAATTTTGATCAAGTCAAGTTGAACTAAGTACGAAATGGAAGTTACCAATTCAGGGTTATCAGGTGAGTAGTAGAGTAGAGTGAATATTGAATTATGTAACTATGGAATGCCAAACATTTTCTAAATGTATATCAATGTCAATATATATTTTATCTTATTTTATTATTACTTGACTTGATATTTAACGTTATATTTATTTATCTTCCCAATTGTGAGTTCAAATCCACTCAACTCTAGAAACTGGTTTCATGCACTTGAAAGATAATATCAAGAAAATACGAGGGACCTGCAATTGGAATTGACCATGGCAACACCTACTCGTGTGTTGCAGCATGGCAGGAGCAATATGAGCTAGTGGAGCAACACATACATAATGATCAAGGAAACAGAACCACACTTTTTTTTGGTAAACAACTTATATTAAATATACATTAAAAATATATAAGCTAACAACAAAAGCACAAGGCATTATTGTCATAATTTTGTGAAAAAACGTAGCAGCAACAATTAATATGACATGAATCAATTAAAGAAAACAGATAATTGAAAACAAAAGTCATAAGCTAAACCACAAACTCACTACATATGCTAACTAAGATGGCTATACGCTTTGACACCTGAGGACAAAGGATAATGGTAAAGTTTAAATACTATATGTTTGACCTGCACATAAGATCAACAAGAACACAACTAGGACACAGATTCCCTTTTCCTGAAAAATCAGACATTCACAAACACGGTATCTTAAAAACAACCAAAATCATCATAGCAACAAAAAACCAACAAGCAAGGAAGAACACCCATGATTTTGATAATGGAGTTCGGCTCAGTAAAGCCCGTGTCTCTGGGACTCAAATCAGAATGCACAACAATGATCAGATTTTATCCCAGACACCCCCAACTTTTAGATGGTTCTGATATTTACCACAAAGAACACTTCCCTGTTCTTTTCAACTCACTTTGCAAATTTTTCAATCAAGCCTGCATCTCACTTCTCTAGCATACCGCTTTATAATACAGCAGATAATTACAATAAGATATAAATGAAAAAAACAGTTGCATTAAGAAGAGAAAAATCTGTTATAACTGAATGTACACAGCAAGTCAGCAACACATGTATCGAGCAACATAACATTCAAGATGTCTCGACTTAGCTTAATATATGCAGCAGTTAAAAAAACTAAAGAGTAATTAGACACAAAAAGACCAAATCAAATAAATAATAAAGCTTTTTGAATAGTCCTGACTAAGCTTCTTTACTTTTGCTGCTAATCCAACCTCATAACAGCTTAAACAATCTATACTTTAACCATAGTTTTTCCTAAACTGACATACCATAAGAAGGGTGCTTATAACAGCTTAAACAATCTACCAAGATTTTTTAGTGTAATTAGTAGTCAGAAACTGTCATACCATAAGAAGGGTGCTTATTAGGACTTTGAGGTTGTTTGGTGAGAGAGTGGCTTTCTTATCAACCCAAATCCAGGATAACGAGGTTAATTAGTGCTAAGGTCATTATTAAAGGAAACCTTATTTTTTGTGAAATAATTACACGTTCATGTTGCTGGAACATCTCAACTAGAATAATGAATTTAATTATACGTGTTGCCAGAATTTAAATACAAGAGAGCTATAACACAGAGAAACAAACCAACGACACATGAAAGATACCAACACCAAACACAACAAGCTTAAGGCGCAGAATCTGACCGAAGGGAAAAACAGCACAACAAGGGAATGAGAGCAGATCAAATACCAAACCAAGCAAGAAATGGACAACCTACTTTATCCTTGCAGATTAAATACTAAAACATAGATCTCTTTTTCGTGTTGAACATTGGAACTCGCAAATCCACCCATCTCAGTAATATCTATACTCTGTTTCACACTAGTTCTGTGATCGGGGAAAAATCACAAGGGTAAAAAGTTATTCGCAAACATTTTTAATAGAAAAAAAACACAATTCCGCAATAGGACCTTCAATCAATATTTGCAACGTCCTCCGGGAGTGCGACAATCCGAGTATTACAAGTTTCTTCAATATCTTCCAATATCTTCCTCTCCGCCTCATTTTTCATTATAACAAAATTTATTACCAACCTCTTCAAAACAACATTATGAGGCCCAAAGAATTGGAATGAAATAATTAAATAAATAAATAATTAGTTCATTCATTTTGGAAATGTGTGGGCTCAACCGATCCTGAATAATCTACAATAGGCAAGTTATCTATTTGTTTTTTTTACAATTGTGTGTGATTCACACACTCTAAAGAATAGCAAGTAATTGAATGCACTTGTTATCTATTTGTTTTTTGTTACAATTGTGTGGATTCACACTCTAAAAATAATAGCTAGTTATCAATTATGACTTTCGGATACATTATGAGGTGTATATTCATCGGATCGGTTGTTCCGGACATTTTTCCAAAATGGTAATTGAACTAATTATTTATTTATTTATTTATTTATTTCATTCTAATGCTTTGGGCCTCATAATGTTGTTTTGCAAAGGCTAGTAATAAATTTTGTTATAATGAAAAATGAGGCGGAGAGGAAGATATTGGAAGATATTGAAGAAACTTCTAATACTCGGATTGTCGCACTCCCGGAGGACGTTGCAAATATCGATTGAAGGTCCTATTGCGGAATTGTGTTTTTTTTCTATTAAAACTATTTGAGAATAACTTTTTACCCTTGTGATTTTTCCCCGATCACAGAACTAGTGTGAAACAGAGTATAGATATTACTGAGATTGGTGGATTTGCGAGTTCCAATGTTCAACACGAAAAAGAGATCTATGTTTTAGTATTTGATCTGCAATGATAAAGTAGTTTGTCCATTTCTTGGTTGGTTTGGAATTTTCTCATATTAAAATCTCTTTCTTTTTTAGGCATGTCACCATGCATTGATGAAACCCCCCACCCACCTTCAACCATTTTTTCAGTTAACCACTTCACCTTGTCATTAGTGTTACAAAATATGACAGCATTAGTGATGGTCAGAATCCCACAAAGGTCAAACAGAACGCTAAATTTGAAACTCTCTCTCATCACATCAATGTGAAATTGCTTCTTCATACCCTGTCATTGGTGGGTGTGGTAGTTGCATCAATATCCATCCAATTAAAGATCAAAAAGCAAGAAAAGAATGAAAGCCTACCTCCAATGTCAACTCTTCTTCGTTTACCACAATATTCAAAGGATTGCTCATCAAATCATTTGTAATCCTTTGTATTTCAGTAGGAAGTCCGAGAGAAATTAAGACAACCTACATATTAAAACTAGACAACTCAGACAGTATACTTTGTTTTGGAAAGAAAATAATGCAGCTTAGTTTGTTTTAAGCATATAAAAGAAGATATTTATACAGCCCAGAAACTAGACACCAAGTAAAGACAGAACCTGAATGCTTGATGGGAGATATTTATACAGCTCATAAATTTGGGCTTTGCAGCTCAACATTTCGTCAGATTCATCCTGTCATGAAAAAAGAAGATTATTCAAGACACATGATAGCATGATAGCAAGAAAGGAAATAATTCAATGTGCGAACTCACCAGAAATAAAATTTTTATAGCTTTTGTGAGCGGCGGTTTCTTTTTTATCATGTTGAGAACTCGGCCAGGAGTTCCAGACACAACCTGAACTCCTCCATTCTCAAGCTTCCTTATATCTTCTTTCATACTCCTTCCACCAACGCAAGAATGTTGTATCTTGAGGAATATTCCAAGATCCGCTATAACCTTTTCGGTCTGCAAGGCCAGTTCCCTAGTTGGTGACAAGATTAAGGCCTCCACCCTGATAATAAAGAACCAATCAAAATTCAAAACGCCTTCAAATTCAATTATCAAAAAACCCTAATCTGAGAAAGAAATCATACTGTCTCGAAGAGGTATCAACTATATGGCAAACTGCTATGGCAATGGTCGAAGTCTTGCCGGCACCAGGAAGGGCTTGAATGACAACATTGCGTCCCTCGATGATAGGATTGAATGAACGCCGTTGAACCACAGATGGTCCCCGAAATCCATATTGCTTGATTCCTTCCTGAAGCTCCCATGTTATTCACATATCGTTGAATGCCATCTCTGCAGTGTTGGAGATCTAGAAGAAAGGAAAATGAGCGAAAATGAAAACGGGAAAATGAAAACGGGAAAATGAGGGAAGAAACAAAATACTCTTATCCGCTATGTGAAATAGTGGATAGCAGTGCGGGCAACTAGCGGAAGTAACATAGCCCGTTGAAATAAATTAATAATTTAAAAAACTTATGTGACATGCAAATAAAAATAAGCTGAATAAAAAAGGACATAATATTAACTCAAAAGCTTATTGTGCAAAACAAAATACTGAAAATATTGGATAGAGATTTATGGAAGTGATAAAGATTTAACATAAACAGTGCTGTTATACCACTGCTATTTCTGATTTTTAACAACTTATTATGCCATAGCGGGTTCAGCAAAATCCACTATGCAACAGCACTATACAACGCTGATTCGATCACAAAAATAATGAGCAACAGAATAATCCAACAAAATAAGCATCCAACTCTCGGTACAATGTGTCGAAGAACAGAAGCTAATTTCTCAAACTACAACCTAAAAGAAATACCCACCTCTGCAGAAGACGCACTTGCACGTGTATTTTGCACAGAAACTGAAAGATCATTATCAAATGTCAGCGGAAAATTCCAACACACTAGGTATACTTTAAGCACTTTTAAGTTCATCAAACAAATAAATTAAAAGTACAGTTTATAATCAAGCAAATCACAGATTAGAAAGCTTAAAACGTATTTTAGTCAAGCAAGATACAGTGAAATCCAAATGCCTGTCACCGACAATTTGACAAGGAATAACTAGTGTATTTACAGGGATTTAATGTCTGATTGACACATAATTTGAAACGTGATGATCAGAATGATCTTTTAATCCATGTTAATGACAACATTACCATAGGGGGGCAACCTAAACATAGGAACTTCATACCTAATAATTATAATAATCGTTAGCATTTGTTGCCTAATTATTTGTCTAATAATGGTCAATTTGATCAGTTGAGAGGTTGGTCCCAAGAAAAGGCAAGCAAAGTATCATCAAAGAGACATGGGCTCATACACTCCAACTTTAAGACATAAGATTTTAAGATATATATGACAAGGTCCTTAGGTAGGTAGGAAATTGATGCTCAATATGCCCCTTTGAGAAAATAGAGTACATCAGGTGCTGCAGCCTGCATCACAAACCTAGTTCCAGGGTTGATGTAGGATAACAGAGAGCTTTTACATTTTATTCTATTGAAAAGTAATTGAAAAGGACTCTTCATTTGCGGGTATTCAGGAGGGTGGTTAGTTGGGCCTTGTGATATCTCTCCCCCGCCTCACCTTCAAAAGTGTGTACTTTGTAGTGTCCTCGCACTATGGGAAGTTTGGTTTATGTTCCTTCAGCTTGTAGGTCCAATATGGAAGGCACTAGGTTTGATTTAAAGGCTAAAACCATCTCTATTCAAGTAAGATACACAATCAGTTACTCCACAGGCAGCCCCACCAATTAGTAAACAAGGATTGTGAATTGAATAGAAAACCCTAGTCTTCTACAGACTTGTTTGTGTAGGAAACAGTGTCCTGTCTTGCATTTCCCCCTTCTCATCTAATAATATTACTTTCCCACGGGACAAAAATTACAAACCTGTAGACGAACCACCAGGCACAGCATCTTCAGAACCTGAAATCATTTCTGAAAGCTTTTTTCTCCTAACATCATCAAGTTTCTCCAGTGACCTCTCTAGAGGTCTCATGCCAACCGACTGCAAGAAAATGAACAGCATGATACTCGCAACATCAACCGCAAAAGCAAATTCGTAAACATGCAAGCAGATTTAGTGTAAATATTTTACCTTTGCTATCCCAGCCAATGCTGAAAAGGTGGCATCCCTCACTTCAAGAGTGCCATCATTTAGACTCTGCAAGACTCAAATCATTAACATTTCGTAAGTAACAAAAACAAGGTACCAGAAAAAATAACATTTTTTACAATGTACTCTGCTCAAAAAAATTGAAATAAATGAGAACCAAGAATAGAACTTAGACAACACACACAAAGCAAATAATCACAATTTTAAACAAACAGTTTATTACATTAAGTTCTACGTGGTTCTACACTAAGAAAAGTCGGGGATTAAACTGACATTTAAATTGAAAGAAATAAATCTACTGAACTACAATTACTTACAACCGTAATGTTATTCAAGAAAAACAGAACCGTCAACCGAACAAAAAATTTCAGCAAAATGAAACTGACCTCCATGCAGATTGGCACATAATCCTTATGCACCTTTGTAATAATACTCTTGCTACTTGTTTCGATACAAAATGTCACCCAGGTCAAGGTTAATGATCGCACAAGGGGAACTTTGTTTTTTGTGGCTGTCTTAACATCTGTAATAGATCAAACATAATATACTCAATACGAAGCAACCTTATAGCAGCAACAGAAAGTAATGACACAATAAACTGAAGCTCAACCAACATAACAAAAAACAATAACTCGAAATACCAATCAGAATCCAGGAGTGATTCATACAGGTGATTAGGTACCAATATACTTTGGCCAAAATAAGGAATTTTCAACAATGCTAGCCGAAGAAACATACTATAGATAGACACAACGCTAATTCCGTGTTCCGGGGTTAGAAATATAGGATTAATAATGTAATCTTCAGTTTCTTTTGTTTTTACTGATATATAATCTTCAATTTCAGAACTATTTTCCTCAAGAAAAAAAGGTCAAAACCATGGCCATAGTTTGTGTAGAAAAAAGAAAGCTGTAGGTTGAGATTCTGTAAATCCGATAATCAGAACACTTAAATTGCAGCACTAGAAAAATAAAGCTCAGAAAAAATGGGCAAAACCTGCCTTCAACAATATCGACGAGGCTAATACACCCAGCTTTGTGTATCGCTTGAAGAGTCTGAGTCAATGCCTCAGACAAAGTAGGTTTTTTCTCTTTCAATTTTTCCTATTAAAAAAAGAAAGAAACACATTAAGCAGACACCATTTGAAAATCAAGAAATTATCAACGAGGTTAATCTATGGCACTATTTCGCTTCAATCATCTCTAACGTCCAATATTTGGTGAAGAGAAATTGGAATGTCCAATTCAAGCACACTATTGGGGAAGCTAATTCAATTACAGGTTTGCTTGCCAAAAAAGGGTGAGGCAGGTTCCGGTGGTTGGGCTGATCTCTAAGAGCCTTCGGTGGCAGCTCTTCCTCTCCTTTAGGTTGATGCCTCTCGAGTCGTGTTTGCTAGGAGCTAGCCCTTAAATTTCTTTTCTTTTTCTGTTGTTAAGGAGGAAGATAATCTATCTAATATCTATTTATACAAACAAACAACTTATAAAATTACAATTTTAGACATCTTACTTTTTTGACACATCACCACTTTTATTTTATTTATCATTTTTTAATTCTATTTCTCACTCACTCTCTTTCAATCTAATATTTCCCAATATTTACTTTTAACATCTATTATTAAAAAACTTTCTGTTAAAGTACTTCACACCTTTATTTAAAAATAAAAATATTTTTTCCCAATTTTTTAATCCACTATATAATCCAATATAATTAAATTAATATTAAATAATCTACAATTTACTCCTATTTACTATCTAACCTAATATATATTTATCTATTTATACAAACAAACCACATTTAAATTACTCAAACAAGTTCCTCCTCCATATTTACTTGAGACAACATTGTAATTTACTATCATAATTTTATCAAATTTATTCTCTCAACGAGCTTTTTTCCTACTTTCTTCTTACTTTTTTTCTTTTCAAAATTCAAATCAAACTCACCAACTTTCTTTACCCACTATCTACAAATCTAATCTAATATCTATTTATATAAACAAATCATACTTAAATTACTCAAACAAGTTTCCCTATTTATTTGACAACCCATCTAACTAAGGGCAACATTGTAATTTACTATCACATTCTTTTTCAAATTTCTTCTCCTAATGCACTTTCTTCTCACTCCCATTTTTTTAACTTTCCCCTCTCTTTTTTTTCTTTCAAATTTCAAATTTCTAATCTAATCTAATATCTATTTATACAAACAAACAACTTATAAAATTACAATTTTAGACATCTTACTTTTTTGACACATCACCACTTTTATTTTATTTATCATTTTTTAATTCTACTTTCTCTTCCTTTCTCACTCACTCTCTTTCAATCTAACATTTCCCAATATTTCTTACTTCTTACACATCTATTATTAGTGGCCCCCACACCCTTTATTTAAAAATAAAAATATTTTTTCCCAATTTTTTTAATCCACTATATAATCCAATATAATTAAATTAATATTAAATAATCTACAATTTACTCCTATTTACTATCTAACCTAATATATATTTATCTATTTATACAAACAAACCACATTTAAATTACTCAAACAAGCCTCCTCCATATTTACTTGACAATTCCTCTAACTAAGAGTAATTTACTATCATAATTTTATCAAATTTATCTCTCAACGCATTTTCTTCTCACTGCTTTTTTACTTACTTTCTTACTTTTTTTTCTTTTTCAAAATTCAAATCAAAACTCACCAACTTTCTTTACCCACTATCTACAAATCTAATCTAATATCTATTTATATAAACAAATCATACTTAAATTACTCAAACAAGTTTCCTATTTATTTGACAACCCATCTAACTAAGGGCAACATTGTAATTTACTATCACATTCTTTTTCAAATTTCTTCTCCTAATGCACTTTCTTCTCACTCCCATTTTTTTAACTTTCCCCTCTCTTTTTTTTCTTTCAAATTTCAAATTTCGAATCTAATATCTATTTATACAAACAAACAACTTATAAAATTACAATTTTAGACATCTTACTTTTTTGACACATCACCACTTTTATTTTATTTATCATTTTTTAATTCTACTTTCTCTTCCTTTCTCACTCACTCTCTTTCAATCTAACATTTCCCAATATTTCTTACTTCTTACACATCTATTATTAGTGGCCCCCACACCCTTTATTTAAAAATAAAAATATTTTTTCCCAATTTTTTTAATCCACTATATAATCCAATATAATTAAATTAATATTAAATAATCTACAATTTACTCCTATTTACTATCTAACCTAATATATATTTATCTATTTATACAAACAAACCACATTTAAATTACTCAAACAAGCCTCCTCCATATTTACTTGACAATTCCTCTAACTAAGGACAACATTGTAATTTACTATCATAAATTTATCAAATTTATTCTCTCAATGCATTTTCTTCTCACTCACAGTTTTTTCCTACTTTCTCTTACTTTTTTTTTCTTTTTCAAAATTCAAATCAAACTCACCAACTTTCTTTACCCACTATCTACAAATCTAATCTAATATCTATTTATATAAACAAATCATACTTAAATTACTCAAACAAGTTTCCCTATTTATTTGACAACCCATCTAACTAAGGGCAACATTGTAATTTACTATCACATTCTTTTTCAAATTTCTTCTCCTAATGCACTTTCTTCTCACTCCCATTTTTTTAACTTTCCCCTCTCTTTTTTTTCTTTCAAATTTCAAATTTCGAAATTCAAATCAAATCTACTAATAAACTAAAATAATCAATCTAAACTACGAGATAACTGCACTAATATATAAAAACACGGGATAACTTCACTGATATCTAATATATAATCTATCTATCTAATCTAATCTATCTAATCTAATCTAATATCTATTTATACAAATAAACAGCTTACAAAATTATAATTTTAGACATCTTACAAAATTATCATTTTTTAATTCTACTTTCTCTTTCTTTCTCACTCACTCTCTTTCAATCTCACATTTCCCAATATTTCTTACTTATTACACATCTATTATTAGTGCCCCCACACCTTTTATTTAAAAATAAATATATTTCTTTTCCCAATTTTTTTAATACACTATATAATCTAATATAATTAAATTAATATTAAATAATCGACAATTTACTCCTATTTACTATCTAACCTAATATCTATTTATACAAACAAAATACACTTAATCTATTTATTCAAACAAACCACATTTAAATTACTCAAACAAGCCTCCATATTTACTTGACAATTCATCTAAGGACAACATTGTAATTTACTATCATACTTTTATCAAATTTCTTCTCTCAATGCATTTTCTTCTCTCTCCCACTTTTTTTACTTTCTATTACTTTTTTTTTTCTTTTTCAAAATTCAAAATTTAAATCAAACTCACCAACTTTCTTTACCCACTATCTACTAATCTAATATCTATTTATATAAACAAATCATACTTAAATTACTCAAACAAGTTTCCCTATTTATTTGACAACTTATCTAACTAAGGGCAACATTGTAATTTACTATCACATTCTTTTTCAAATTTCTTCTCCCAATGCACTTTCTTCTCACTCCCATTTTTTTAACTTTCCCCTCTTTTTTTTCTTTTTCAAATTTCAAAATTCAAATCAAATCAAATCTACTAATAAACTAAAATAATCAATCTAAACTACGAGATAACTGTACTAATATATAAAAACACGGGATAACTTCACTGATATATAAAAAAATACGATATTAATATATCAAAAAAAGGGAAAACTTAATGACTATTTCAACTACTGATTAATATTGAAAACACAGGATAACTACACTGATATATTTGATAATCTATTATCTATCTTTTACTATTTACTATAATGTACTAATCAACTAAAATAATCAATTGAAACTATGAGATAACTGCACTGATATATAAAAAACATGGGATAACCATACTAATATGTAAAAAAACGAGATAATCGCAATGATATGTATAAAACACAGGATAATCGTGACCGATATATAAAAACACTTCATCTAAATATTTGATAATCTACCATCTATCGCCATCGTCTACTATAATCTATTATTCAACTAAAATAATCAATTGAAATTATGAGATAACTTCACTGATATATTAAAACACACGTGATAACTTTATTGAAATATAAAAAAACACGGGATAATTGCAATGATGTATGTAAACAAACGAGATAGCTGCACTGATATATAAAACAACACGAGATAACAACACTGACACTAATATATAAAAGAATACGGGATAAATGCACAGATTGTTTTTAAATGATACTTTTACATTTTTAGATTTTAATATTTATCTAATTTTTTATTTGAGGCTACTTTTTTAACTACTTTAAATTTGTCTTTTTTTCATGAAGTGCTGTCCAGACTATTTAAATTATGTCTAAGTTCGTTCATGAAAATAATATGACAAAAAAAACACCCGTGCGTATGCACGGGTATCCTACTAGTATCTATTTATACAAACAAACAACTTACAAAATTATAATTTTAGACATCTTACTTTTTTGACACATCACCACTTTTGTTTTGTTTATCATTTTTAATTCTACTTTCTCTTCATTTCTCACCCACTCTCTTTCAATCTCACATTTCCCAATATTTATTACTTCTTACACATCTATTATTAATGACTATTTCAACTACTGATTAATATTTAAAACACGGATAATCAGCATCGATATATAAAAAACAGGATAACTATCTTGATATATAAAAGAACACGGATAATGCGCATCGATATATTTGATAATCTACTATCTATCTTTTACTATCTACTATAATGTACTAATCAACTAAAATAATCAATTGAAACTATGAGATAACTGCACTGATATATAAAAAAACATGAGATAACTATACTAATATGTAAAAAAAACACGAGATAACTGCAATGATATGTATAAAAACACGGGATAACTGCACTGATATATAAAACACACTTCATAGAAATATTTGATAATCTACCATCTATCCGTTACTATCTACTATAATCTATTAATCAACTAAAAATAATCAATTGAAACTATGAGATAACTTCAATGATATATTAAAAAAACACGTGATAACTTAATTGAAATATAAAAAAACACGGGATAATTGCAATGATATATGTAAAAACATGATATAGCTGCACTCATTTATAAAAACAACACGGGATAACAACACTGACACTAATATATAAAAGAACACAGGATAAATGCACAGATTGTTTTTAAATAATACTTTTACATTTTTAGATATTTTAATATTTATCTAATTTTTTATTTGAGACTCATTTTTTTAACTACTTTAAATTTGTCTTTTTTTCACGACGTGTTGTCCAGAGTATCTAAATTATGTCTAAGTTTGTTCATAAAAAAAATATGGCAGCACCCGTGCGTATGCACGGGTATGCTACTAGTGATAATAATAATAATAATAATAATAATAATACCCTTAAAATATAAAAAACTTTCTGTTAAGGATGAGCTTGTGAGATCATTTTTGAGCAAACACCGAGAGTAGAGAGAGCAAGATAGAGAGATATTGAGTGTTCTGTGTAACTGAACTTGAAGTTCCTCTCCTTGTAACACACTTCAATCATCATAGTGTAAATCTTTGAGCTCGAATCCAGTCCCCCAAAGTAGGAGTTTACTCCGAACTAGGTCAAAAATTCTTGGGTGTTCCTCTTTCTTTTCTTTAGCTTTGCATGTTTCAATTTATCTTCTGTTTTACAAGATTTGCAATAGCTTCTTTGTTTAGGTTAGAACAATAAGTTTTCTAGATACTTTGGTTGGTTTTTTGATCCATTATTTCAGGTACATTGAAGCTCATTTGTTGAGCCCATCCTTAACAAATTGGTATCAATAGCGTTGGAACAAGGCGATCGGTGAAACAATGGTGTCAACCAAGTACAAAGTGGAGAAGTTCAACGACAATAATGATTTCGGGTTGTGGAGTATAAAGATGAAGGCAATGTTGGGTCAACAAGGTCTCACCGGAGCGTTAAAAGGTGAAGAGGGGTTACCGAAAAAGTTAAAGGCGGAAGAGAAGGTTGAGGCGATGGAAAAGGCTCACGGTGTCATCATTTTGAGTTTGGGTGACAAACCTCTAAGGGAGGTAGTGAAAGAAACCACTGCAGCTGCGGTTTGGCAAAAGCTTGAGAACTTGAACAAGACAAAATCAAGCACAAACAGACTCTACTTGAAGCAAAGGATGTTTAGCTTCAAGATGCAACCCGAGAGAACTCTTGAAGAACACATCGACGAATTCCACAAGATAATTCTTGACCTTGAAAACATTGAGGTCAAGATTGATGACGAAGACCAAGCTCTTCTCTTGGTAAACTCTCTGCCAAAGTCCTATGAGCATCTCTGTGATGCCCTGTTATATGGCAAAGATGCTCTAACTTTGGAAGATGTTCAATCAGCCCTCATATCAAAAGAATTGAAGAGGAGGACTGAGGCTAAGGAGGAACATGGCAATTAAGGACTATTTGTGAAGGCTAAGTCAGAGAAAAACGGAAAGAAATAGAAGAATAAGCAAGCTGATAAAGACAAGAACAAGGGGAAATGTTTCATCTGCAAAAAGGAAGTGCATTGGAAGAAAGATTGTCCAAAATGGAAAGCCAAAAAGAAGAATGACACTGATGATGATGGGAGTGTCTCCATTGCATCTGAAGGCTACTATGAGAGTGAGGTTTTAATGGCCACTGAAGTTGTTCCAACTAATTAAGGTATGGTGTAACATCCAGACTACCCCCACGAACCAACACGAGTCTTTTCAGCATGCTTTGTCCTCACTTGCATGCTTTCTGGGAAACTCCAGAAGGTCACCCATCTCACTACTACTCAAGCCAAACACACTTAACTATGAAATTCTTATGGGATGAGCTCACGAAAAAAAGATGCACCTTGTTGGTATAGGTAGTCCAAATCAATTTTTTTAAGCCTTCCTTCAACTGTACAGTCACATACCTGCACAGCCTCAAGATCTCTCTCATTCCGGTGCGTATTCGGTTCATTCACGTGCCCCTTCGCTTTGAAGCTGCCAGGGACCGGGCTTCGAGGTCATCCATCTATGCTACCGATCCTTCACTTCTCGCCTTATATGAGTGAACACCATTCCTTGAATTTTCAAAGTTTTAGAAGAAACTTATTTGCTCCTACACTTGTCCCCTAACCCATTGCCCCATTATTTTTTGACATTTGCTATATCTTTCAAAAAGGGTCGACCTTGGTTCGTTGCATGCATCAACTTTCCGTGCTGTAGGAAGCGTGTGCTGTTGGAAGCATGATACAGTATTGAGCCCCCACTCCCTCACGGATCGGGTTGGACCCTGTTTCATTATCGTTTCCAAGTCATGTTGGCATTGCCACAAAAAAGTTTAGTAAACTAGCAACTAGCAAAAACATCCTAGTCATACAAAAAATAAGAGAGGTGCTATTTGTGACGAACATTACCTGTAAGAAACGTAAGAAAGACCGGGTGCCAAAAAAATGGTATTAATTTACAGCTTTGTAACCCAACATGGGAAGGGTAAGAGATAAAGGTGACCGAATATGAGAAGTATTCTTTGGATTCTTAAGGTACGAAAGTATTCTTTGGATTCTTAAGGTCCAAAAAATAATGACTGGCATTGCCTCATCAAAACTCCACATTTCCGTACGAAAGAATTTTTTTGTTGACATTATAGAAAAGAAATTAATAGATTATCTTCAGCATGAAAAATGTACATGTGATTTTCAAACTTCGTACGATATTTACTTGAATTAAATTTCTCGTCACACCCATGCTCAAATACCTAAAATAGAGCAGCAGCAGCCAAAACTGACATCACATTTCATATTACATTACAAACAAATGAATTGGAGAGGAGGAGGGGGGGTTTTGACATCAACAAGGGGTGGAATCAGAATCATCTTTTAACGCGATCACATAAAAATAAGTTGGAAGTTAGACATAAAAATAGGACATCTGCATCGGCTTGTTGCATCCTCATTTTTCAGAAGAGAAATCCAATTAACGCGATCACATCCATGAACCTAAAACAAACTCTGGTATTAAAACGATTAACACACTACAGGGATAATATTTCAGATACTCGATCGTGCGCATCAGGAGCAATCTCCCTTCCAGGGACCTGAACATTCAGAAGGTTGGCGTACCTGTCGAAATATATTGTCAATATAATTCCATAAAGGGTTTTAGACAGTAAGATTTTTGCATCAACTTACTCTGCGGCGGTGAACAAGTGAACATGTTCTGTAATGAAGGCAAGCAAGGCCTGCAACAGGAATAGGAATACCAAGATAAGATGACTTGACAAAAAGTACAATACACATAAAGCCGTTAGGTCAGTTGACTTGCCTCAAATGGCATGTTTAAGAGTTCGTAGTAGGTGCGGACTCGATCCAATCTTTGTTGCACTGCTTCATTGTTTATGGATGGAATAGCTGCCAAAGCCTGTGCCACCATCCAGAATTGTTATGGTTGTCCGATTTCATAACACACTTCTATATCTCCATTTTTTTCTAATTTGTAAGGTAAACATTAAAGTCGTCTAATCTTGAGATTTATGCAACAAGCAAAAATCCCCACACACAAAAAGACACACCGGGGATGTATCTGGCTAATAAAAATTATGTAAAGGTCGAATGATGGCTTACAAAACTATCACAGCCACTTAAAAAAACATATTACTTGATGTTTCAATCTAATTATTCAAGGTTAGATAAAGCAATCAAGATTTAATCTTCCTTTCACACTATGACTCTATCGCTAGTTACCTGTTCTAATGCAATTGAGTTTCGACATATTTGCTGAACACCAAAAAGATTGATAGACTTCATATCCGCCAAAGCCTGCAAGTAAAAGGGTACCTTCTCATTAGAAGTGAAAAAATTGAAACGATGTTTCCATACATAAAAAGTCTTTTTCGTAAAAACAAAACTGTAAAGAATTGTATATATTCATACTTTGATAGATGCATTAGCTGCAACGCCACAAATTCCACCAAATATGTAATTCCGCTTTGCATTTGAAATAAAAGGAGCCATTTCCTCATCTCTTCGTGTTATCTGGAGATTCCATTAAACTAGTAAATATAAACAGTTTTACTTGCATATGCATATCCCACATATGAGTCGCTAAACAGAAAGATCAAACTTTTCAACAAAAAAACAGGAAGATCAAACTTTTGAAATTCATCATTAGGTTGCAGTTTTAAACTGTTTTCTTTGGAAACTAGTGTTGATAGTAGTTTCGTTCGATAGTTTTTTTTCTAAATCAGATTGTTTAGAATAGTTGAATTAATAGGTTTAGCAAGATATTACAAGATATTTAGTTTAACATAAACATCTCGTGTTATAACAGTATACGAGTTATTGCAGCAATTCCCTGATCAATTAAAAGAATTCATAAAGAAAAGAAAGTTTGTTAAACATGAATGATCTCAAATTGAACTAAGACCACACAGAAACTACTGAGAATATCATCTCAGAGAAACAGGTCTCCTGTTGCAACATTATGTTATGCTTGGCACGACCAATGGTTCCTTCCAAATCCAACTACAAATCTTTATGAAGACAACAACATTCAAAGATAGAAAAATGCACCTGTGCAGTAAGCGAAATGATGAAGTCATCCGGTTCTTCAGCATCTTGGTCATCCAAGTATTCTGTATTTGTCATTTCCTGCACAAAATTACGATCCTCAGACAATTTGGAGACAATCAACATAAACAACTTAATTAAGCGCTTATAGCATAAGGACTTATCATATAAGTGTTTATGCATAAGCTGTTTATATTATAAAGGATAAAATAATGTTTTATTTTTTTATAAGTCATAAGCTGATTTCATAAGCTACCCTTTAGAGCTTATGGAAATAAGCTGAAAACAGCTTATGAATATGTCATAAGTTGTTTCCATAAGCTCTACCAAACAGTCTCACAAGTACTTATGCCAGTAGATAAGCCCAAATAAGTCGATCCAAACGGCCCTAATTGTTAGTCCTTCTACAACCAAAGACAAATAACATAACAACCGACAAACCTGCATATGAAATATTGTCTCCAATTGCATCTCTATGCGTAAAACCTTGAGACAATCAATTGCCAATTTTCTATAATCTTGAGCAAATGATCCCAGAGTCCTTGTAGGGGCACTGTCTGAACGACTATGATGTGTTCCTCCAATATGATTTGATTCTCTTTGAGTAGTCTGTCCAAGCCTGCAAATTTCACAAGAATTAACGATGCTTGATGCCTTTCATTTATGAAACTAATACCGTACAGCTAGCCAAGGAAAGAAAATGATACCTATTCTGAATGTATCATTTAAACTACTAATATCAATGGGATGGAAAAACCGATAGGGTTAGAATAAATGAGAAATTGATAGGAACAGATTCAATAGAAGTAGTAAACAGTATTATTGTTTGGAAAAACAACTAATATAGAAGATTAACCCTATATACCCAGAGCCAATGCTCCTCGGAGAAAATATGACTCTCTCACTTCCCAACCTTTCAAGGTTCTAATAGAAAAGATACCTAATGATTCCCTTTGGCACTCTTGGATATTTGTCCTACATCATGAGCACTTTTCTATATACCCTAAAAAAAGCACGAGTTTCCTCCCAGAAAACATATACGAGGTTTGTCAAACTCATAGATCCTTACAACCCACAAACACATAGAAACAGCAAGCTTCTGCAGCACCAAGAAATCCAAAACAGGGGAGTCCATGCAGAAGCATATCAGAGACCTAGCTCAAACACGCCCATGAGCCCAGCACCCCTGCCTCACAGAACGCTCATACAAACCTCAGAGAGACTCACACCAAACCAGACTGCACAGATGCCACTGACACAGGTCACGGACTCACAAGCAGAATCGCACACAAGCATGGACTCGGTCACACCTCTGAATCGCGATTCATGCTATTCCGACGCGATTCCGGTGATTCAGGCCACAGAAAGATTGACAAGATCAACACAATGTTTCATTTTTTCTTGGGTATATATTTGCTTTAACACAGCATGCACAAAATGAAACATTGCTAGATTTCACAGCATATAGAAAACCCACCTTTCAATAGAGTCTGCAACATACTCCAACGAGTCACTAAGGGATGCCAACAAAATAAGTTTGTTGTCATCATGGATTAGGTTTTCCTGAGACAAAAGCAACAAAGTTACAGGAGATGCATAGTAAATAGAGGAGACCCAGGGGGGATTTTTAGTAAGAATGCATAAAACTGAAAATCTAATTATTATAGGTCAGTAAAAGTAAACACTCAAAAATAAGAAAATGATATCAATTAGGAATCATAGTAACTCACTAGTATAAATTATAAACAACAAACTACAAACCTGCTTAATAGGACGCAAGTTTAGCAATAATTCACTTAGCTCTAATTCAGCCTCAATTGTTTCAGCATCAGAGGAATTGTTTTCCACATTAAAAGCACCCAGCGGATTTGGTAAATATGCACTTGAGGGGTCGAGCCTCATCAATTTCTCAATATCATGCCTCCCAATAAGCATGTAACTCTGCTTTTCAAGAACAGCCTAAAATATAATTGACAGAAATGTTTAGGAAATAGTAACACCTGAACGATATCATTCAAGGCAACTATTCATAGTATGTCAACCACTAGGTCATAATCTAAATGCCTCAAGGGGTAATCAACAGGTCTATTTATACTTTGTGCGGAAACTTGATTAAATTAACAAAGAATAGGACTACAGGAGAAGCAAGATCAAACTCTTGACCACTTGGTCATTAAATTGTGTTCTTTGCTTCTTCATGGTGCTTAGCCAGTGATTGTTTCAACTTTCAAGTTTCAAATAAATGACTTTGTCTGGCACCATGAGGATAAGGCAATCTATTTTCTATTAATGCTGTTTGTCAATATGTTCTGAGATTTTGTTAGATTTTTGGAGGTTTTTTATCAAGAAAAAAATACCTCCATGTATGAAGCCCTGCATCTTTCATAAGTCCTCTCCAGAAAAGTTTGCACATACTTCACAAGATCATTAGCAAATTTGGGCATTGCTTGTGCCCACCCAAGCACCTGCAGTAAATTTGATGTAAAAAGATCAAGGTAAAGCCTCCGTGTTTTCTAACTATCAAATGAAACTAAATATCAAGTATAGTCAATAAAAGAATACCAAACTTAGAAACTTATTAGTCTAGGTATCATGTCACCTTGGGTTTAATACAGAAGAAAAAAATAAATAAATTAGAACCTACCACATCGTTTAGGGTCCCACTTTCCCACATCATTTCTTAACTTTCCCACATTTCTATTTTTTTAAACAATCTATAATCTTTTTAATCAAAACTAAAATATCTATTTTTCTCTCTTCTATTTAATCTTGATAAAATATTAGACGGAAAAACATATTTACTTTTATAAATGAATATTTATTTTTTATAATTTTTTTAATCTTTCTTTTGAGTTTTAACGGGTAAACATTTTATGTTGTTGGTATGATTTCTTTATTTATTATAAATGAACATTTTGCTTTTGAGCCGCAACAAGAAAATACTAGATATTATCGAAAAACTTTTTTTGGTTTTATTTTTTAATTTCAACGAGTAAACATTATACGTTGTTGCTATAATTTCATTACTATTAATTCTCTATGGGGGAACGTTACACGTTGTCAGAATAATTATTTTATATTCTGCTTGAGTTACAATGGAAAAATGTTATATGTTGTTGGTATAATTTTATTACTGATAAAATGTAATACTATGGGAGCTACATTATTACTACATTATTGGTAATTGAATTCTAAAAGTTATGAAACTTCATTTCTTAACAACTTCAAAGATTTATTGTAATTTAATTCTATCAGAGTCTAATTATACAAAGATAACTTACCTCCTTTGTCAAGTAATCTATAGCCAATAATCCTTGCAATACAGGCCGACCCTTCTCAATTAATGGAGTATAACTAGTAACAACATGTGCCCTTGGACGAAATGCAGCTGGACCTAAAAATTTATATGGAAAGATCAAAATCTTAAAACACGCTTATGATGAAGCTATCTGAGAAATTTTTATCAACCTCTCATAAAATCAGCAACATTCATTTCCATTTACGATTCGAAAGGATGTTTACAGTCTGGTTTTTTGTTTTCAATGCATTACATGCCTATAAGCCAAATAAGCTATGGCTTCACATCCTTATTTAGCTTTTACATTTCAGATTGAAAGGTTCTGCAAGTATGTAAGTGTTATTATGCACGGTGACCTTACAGATCACAGAGAATGATAATAAAGGACCAACCTATGCTTATTCTAAAAAAGTGACCTATGAAGACTTGATTAACCACTTTGAGTTGTTTAGCCATTTTGTTTTTGTAAATTTTTTTACACATGGATCCTTTATCAAACTCCCAACAAATCAACATGTATTAGCAAGTCAGCTCTTACAAGAATATAAATACCATGAACAATTCCAACAATTCTGACCCTATAAAAACACAAAGTATACTCCATTTTTTGTGGCTTTTTGAATTGAACTATTAGGAACGGATAATCTAACAAGGGAATAAATCTTGCTAAGTATTACGTTTTTCCTATGATGATGATGAGTCTTACCAATGGATTACTAGTCTCAACAACAATTTTTTTGTTTAATGCAGTTCACACATACGGTTAATGAATTGTTGAACTTGGTTAATGGATACCAAGGTGTTGCAAGTTGCAACCCATTAACCATCAACCGAATTTCATTAACCACAAATTTCAATGTTATTAAGCACAATTTTTGAGTGTTTAAATATAATATACTATATCTATATTTGAACCCTTATAAATCGTGATTAATAATGTTCGAAGTCGTGATTAATGAGTTGCGACACCTTAGTATATCAATTAACCAAGTTGATACTTCATTACCCCATGTGTGAACTGTATTATCCAGTATATTAGATGTTGATATTTGATGTTCAAATAACACAACTGTTATGGCTCAAATGTTCGAAAAAATATTAAGATTCACAAAAGACCACACTGGGAACAAAGCAGGGCTTTCCAAATAGAGATAAAGAAAGAAACATTCAGAACAGTTTAAAAGACTTGCTTGATATAGCTTGCTGTACGCCCTTTCGGTAGTCCACAAACATAGTTGGTAAAAAGTGATCCTTCACAAAGTTCTCTACAAAAGCTTGCAACCCATCATTGCTGCAATTCACAAAGTTGACCACAACATAAGCTTAGCTAACATTAGTAAGTTTGAAAGCAACACAATTTGAGGTTGAAAAGAAGTTTTGTTAGTTGATCCGAATCAATCGGTATGATTATACAACCAAGATTAGTCAAACATAAAAATTTAATAGAGAGAAGCAGCCCTAAGGATAGCTTCTATTTTCATTATATTTCCTTATATTTATTATGTTTGACGCCCTTTGATTAGTCGCTCTGGGATTGTAGTAGTAGCAGTAGTAGTACTGTTACACCAGCCCTAGTTAGTAATAGTGTAATATGTTAGTGCTTTGTATTTTACACACATCAAAGCTATCTAAGACCAATAATTTTAACATGGCGTAATGACCAGGTGTGCAAGAGTTCAATAATTGCTGCCAAACTGTAACAGTTCGTAAAAATCAATTTTAATGGACATTTAGCATGCCCTTGTCCCTCTAAAAATTTATGTTTGAATTACCAGTTACATGGTAAGAAAACAAAGATGTGATTCAATAACCTAACCTAATGTTTATAAGAGGAGGCGGAGAAATAAATTAAATAGCAGTAGCTATGTTTAGGAAGTTATTTTAGCAGTTTGGGGTGTGTTAGAATAAAGGAAACCGCCGCTGCCTAGGGGGTGGTTATCCAGAAAATCAGTGAGTAGTTTATGGAAAAGAGAGGCCAAGCTGTGGAATTTCTTGGAGGGTCCTGTCTGTATTTTATTTTCTGTTTGTGTGTGAATCTGTTTCTGCAATTGTAATTCTGTTGTACACTGTTGAGAAAATCATCTCCAAAGCAGTTATTATTAATATACATACCATTTATTATAAGAGGTCTAACACCCTATTTAGGTTGGTTGACTCCTATAACAAACATGTTCTTACAATTTGTGTTTTATTTTGACAATGACAAAAGAAAAAGATTTGTTACATTTCAAGCACATTCTTGGTTCCTGTTCTACATCACTTGCAAATCACGAATGTTCAGAAAACTAGACTAGACTGGCCAGTTTAACCAATTAGCTGGGAACCGGACCAAGTAATAGACTGATCAACATTAATATCTCTCCCTTGCATTTACGCTCTTTCTGATTAGAAAATTATTCTTACAAATATCTTTCTTTCCCTTTACCTGAGCAAAAACTCAATGCATTCAAGCTCTTAGTATGGGGCTTCCGAAGCACACTTAACATTAAAATTTATATACTTGAACAATTTAGCACTAAATATTCAATGCAACAAGACAGTGGATCCCAAACCTCCAGATATCAATATAAGTTGAAAGGAAACGAACTAGCACATCTTCTTAACTTATCACTAGACACTGAAAGCAACATTTTATTTACGCATATTTTCTTCAACAAAAAAATAATGGATGAATAAGAAAGCAGCATTTTGGTTTCGCATACAAGAAATCAGAGAATATTTTTTAAAAAGTAGAACAAAATTTGAGCTCACCTAAGTTGAGAATACTTCGCTGGCAGCATTGAAGCAACTTTATCTGTGAACTACACCAAGAATCAGGTCAGGAACAAAGCATAAGGAACATGGTCAAAAGTTTACAGGAGGAACAATAGCAATCCAAGAAGCAATACCTGAAGCACAGGTCGGTATATAGACGCTGCTAAATATATGCCCTCCTCGGGTAAAACTGCTGCAGAACCATAACCCTCTTGCAGCACATTGGGACCCTTCCTACTCCATCCTTGGCGAACAAGATCAACTCCTGAATATTAATGCAACCAGCCATAAGTGTTTAAAAAGGAAATTTATAAGCTTAATAAACAAGTAAATGATAGAAAAAAAAATAGGAATAAAAATACTATAAACTAAGATGTTCAAAAGTGAAACAATGACTCATCATTGGAGCACAAAGCTGCTAGTAGAGAATAAATTGTTAAGAATTAAGCAAAAGAATGAAATTATGAGAAACTTCCACAAGTGGTTTACAAATTGAAAGCTATTACAAACATGGTGCTCTCAGCACAGAATGCTAACAGATATGCAGTATCTTCCTAAACTGAGAGAACCAACAGATAAACAGGCAGATGGAAAATGGTTCTAAAAACAGCACTTGATTGTTTTTTCTCCAAGATTACTAACAGTCTTAAAAAATAATATTTTGCTTATCCATATCATAATATTGATGAGATTATTACTATTCTCGTATAACATGTTTATTGAGTAGCAGCTTTAATCACGTTAAATGGAAAAGGAACATGCTAAAAATTCTGACGTCACATATATGTGTGTAGATATACACGAGTTTCATTTTTCTTCGACATTGCAATTTCCATCCAATAAAATATACCACATAAAGTGCCTAAAGGAAAGCGAAGAAATGGAAAAGGAACATACTAAAAATTCTGACGTCACATAATTTGTGTACATATACACGAAATTCATTTTTCTTCGACATTGCAATTTTCATCCAATAAAATATACCACATAAAATGCCTAACTGGCTCTTTTTCTATAATAAGAATAGAGGAATAGAAATTTTATTAGAGACAAAAGAAAGATATGTACAGACATTGCATGGAAGCACATCCTCCAAAAAAGTATAAAAACAAAGCATGAAAGACTAAAAAATGTAGCAAAGCCGCTAAACTTCTCTGCACACATGAGTCGTGAAGAACAAATTTTTCCATGTTGCTGGGTAACTATCGTATCACCAAAGAGATGAGGTATAAGTTACAAAACACATGTTACAACTTACAACACTTGAGTGACTTATCTGATACTTGTGGCACATCTAAGGTGCATCACTGTAGACTTTACCAACCACATAATCACACGTTCATCCAATGGATGGAAAACAATGTTCTTCCAAACAATAATAGTGTAACAAATTCCTAATATATTTGTGTTAATAATGTACTGCAAAGAGCTACAGAATAATAACAAATTTTATTTTCACAGATTACAAAGTAGATTTTCTGGACCATTTAAAAAAAATTACAGCATTACAGAGGTATACTTTTCAAAGCTAAATTATCAGAATTATTGTCCCCAAATGTAACTAAAGTCGACCAAAGAGATCCTTCTTTTGTAAGGCCACTGGTGAAATCCTAGTGAGCATCATTTATGCGAAGTGCGAATAAGCAACATCGAAATCCCCTAGCATATCTTAACATCAATCCACGTAAATCAACAAGATTTTTCAACCAAAAAAATTCACTTCACCCCTCTAATAGAATTTATCATACCTTGATTAGGAACAGATATTGTAGCATCGGTAAAGCGAAATGCAAAGGTAAGACCATCATCAGATCCATCCCTGTAATCAATAAAAAACATTAATGGTTAACTACATTATATAAATTCGACTTAAGAAACAACTAAACATTAATGATTTTCTCCATCCCTGTAATCAACAAGTATTATTAACACGGGAAATTAAAATTTCTAAATGATTTTCTCCTACGATTGTGACCCTGACCCAACTAACTTACTCTTAAAATTTGGGTTTGGGCTCAACCCTACAAACCCGACTTGTAGAGTGAGAAATGTCTCTCACTTATAAACTTTTTTCAGGTCATATCACACTTGATGTGGGACTCTCAACACCTCCCACACCCAAGACTAGACAACAGGAGCGTGACTCGTGTGGCTTGATAGAGGGTGGCCCCACGGATATTGGAGAGGCTCTGATACCATCTTAGAATTGGGTTGGGCTTAACTCAACCTACAAAATTGACTTAGTAGAATGAGGGATGTCTCCCACTTATAAACTCTTTTCCAGGCCATATCACATTCAAGGTGGGACTCTCAACACTTACCAATTGCACCAAGGGAAAAAGGTCTCGTGTCAAGTACCCTCCTTTTCAATTTCTCTCATCTAAGCATCTATCCCTGAGCACCAAAGTTTCTTTAGCATTACTCATAATCTAGTTCAGTGTGACACTGCCTATGTAACTGGACACCAACTAGCAAGTGTGCTAATTAAGAACTTGTTGGCGATTTCTCCAACCTGAGGAGTTTGTAAATAGCATTATTTTGGGATAGGATATGTCATTCTTCCCATTCTTTTCTTCTTTTGCTCACATCACCACGATAGTGTGTAGTTATTAGGACAAATCTCATTACCTCATTATCAATTATTAGGATACAAGTACAACATCCTAAATATTGGAGCCTGTAACTTGTAAACTCATCGAGTCAAAGATATAAAATGTACAAATAGATCATTTAGCATTTTGGTTGAAAAATATGCAGTGATGCAGACGGCTTCAAATAGCATTTTAAGCTTGTTAGTGCACCAACTCCTCTAGACAGAAAATGTAATCAATGTGCGTATTTTTGTCAACATGTCCTTTCAGTTCTGACAGTAGAAAAACCAGTTCAGTAATAGCTTAACAAGGGTGTGATAGGTCAATACCAAATGACTGGGATTATTGTTCCCCCAAAGGCCTGCCATGAAATCCTTGGCAACAGGGGGACCGCAGGGCTTAATCATATGATGGTCATAAACCAATATGTGACAGACAGCATATCTTATTTGAGTTGCAAACCTTATGCTCCTCAACTATGTGATTAACAGTGAATCCAAAAAGAAGGCCTAGCAAAAATAGTTTGATTGGAGTTCCATTCATTATCTTTTAAGTTAGTATACCAGCTTCTTGGTAGATTTTGATGATTCTTCGAGGTTTGTGGCAAAAGGACTAAAATACAATATTTTCAAAACATAAAAAAACACTTTGAATTCAGCAAAGATCACTATCAAATGTTATATTAAAGAACAATAGAAATTCAAATTACTTGCCTCTTCTCTTTGGATGGGGCTTTGCTTGCAAGTCTAGCTGTTTGCACAGCAGCATCAGCAGATGCAGCTTCAGGAGTAGCCCGCAGAATTTCACATATAAGTTGTTGGCATTCACTCTAAAAAATAGGTGAATAAAAATGAGCTGAAAGATAAAATAAATGGATTGAAACCAACATACACATATAACAATAGCATTTAGGATAGTTTACCTTCATAATAAAGGTTATTTATGTTTTATACCGATTAAACAATATAAATTAGGTCAGGTTAGTTTCAATAAACTAGGCCCACTATGCCATTAACTAAAACATTAGCTGTGTTTTCTGTCACAAATGGTCAAATAGAACATGACAACACAGGATGCTATATTGCTTCCTTTCCAGACAACAAGATAGCCTATAATAATAATATTAATATTAATCAAATAAGACATGAAAGGGGGAAAAGGGCATATAAAGCAAATTATTCCGGGAAAAAAAATTAAACATGCATCACCAAAAAATAACAGCTAGTATTTTCAACTGGTTTTGATACTCACTAACATGCATGTCAATCTGCTTATTTAGTTTTTACATTTAAACCCGTTAATGAGTTTTCTCTTTGCAACTTAAGCTTATAATAAAGTTGGTCATTGACGTGGTAGCAAAATTTGAGGCCTCAGTGACCAGATGGTCAAGAGTCCGATTCTTGCCACCCCGACTATTTAATGTAGGGTAAGCATGCGCAAGCTCAAAGGACTCTTGTGCAGGGATATTTCAAATATAAAAACATTTATGAGGAATGTTGGTAATTGACGGAATTTGATTTATTTGGAGTAAACTACACTACAGACTACAGAACCAAAACTCAATGCATCTCAGATTTAGGTTGTATCTTAGACCAAGTCACCAGCCATATTAAATTACTATAGATGTCTTCAAATTCTATTATCAAATATCTTGCAACTGAATGACCCCCACATATAGATTACCTGTAACACTGTCAGCGAGAAACCTATGTTGTAACCTCCTGCAACTTGAGATGCTTCTGAATCAGGGTTCCAATTCACGTCAGCTGGCATTGATTTTGGTGTGTTTATGTCAACATGCTGACTGGCTTTTGCTTCCAACAGCTCCCCAACAACGACATGGTTCTCTACAGAGTGACACACAAGTTGACGAATTTACTTTGAGAACAATGTATAACATATATAGATAGAAGACAACAATAACAGAAGCAACAACAGCAACAACAACCAAAACCCTGTTTCCTTTGGTGGGATTGGCTACACATATCAAACTATGCAATAGTGTCCTGCCTTTAACCATGTCTGATGATACACTATCATATCCAAATCTCTTGTAATGGTTTAGTCTATACTTTTCCTTGGTATCCCTCTACCTCCAACTATTGAACTATCCTCTATCTGGTTTACCCTCCACACTAGTGTTTTTATGGGCTTCTCCGCACATTGTCAAACAACCTATATAAGACTCTACTATCTTTTCTACAAAGGGTGCTACTCCAACTTTCTCCCTAATGCTTTTATTCCTAATCTTATCTTGTTTTGTATGACCACTGCCCACTTATCTATCTTATCATTCCCATCTCCGCAACATTAAGCTTACTATTAACATAGACAGAGGAATACAGAAAATTATGGTGTCTTACCAAATATTCGAACTACCGCATCCAAAATTGAATCAAGAAGTTCCTTTGCAGCAACTTGTGCTTTCCCACCAGGAGCCATGAGAGGTGATACAGGGCTCACAGCCAACAGAGTCCCAGCAATGGATATGCCATTCTTACGTTTCTGTTTAGGCAACTGATAGCTTTCCAGTTGACCTTTAATGAAGTGTAGATCACCTGTTCCAGTTCGGGAACCGTGACCAATACTAGACCTTGATGAGTTCAATAGCTCTGCATGGGCTTTAATCTTGGAAGTAATAATCTCATGAATTGTTGGCCGCAATCTTTGGCTGGTATGCGATAAAAAAAGTAAAACTTATACATTAATGTCAGAGGTAAATAGAACAATAAGATAATAATGAATAAAAAAAAATGATGGGAAAGTAACAGAAGAAGAAAAATATCACATCTCAAATATCTTTATTCATGTAAGCAACATGTTATCACAGCAAGTTATTCGTGCACTGCATTTGTGATGATGTACCCGATACAAAATCAATTCCATGCCGTAGCTAAAATATTTTTAAAAATGAACAGCTTGGATTTAAATTTAACTGTAATTTATAGTATTAGCAATATGATCCTGATACACTAAATCCTAGCCTTCCCTTCTCACTGCCACTCCCACTTATTTTCACCTTTTAACCTCTTTTACCTGCAGAAGACACAGACCCCTGCCAACATGTTCCCAATTACTTCCCTGTAAAAGGAAACCAAAACTGCACAAGACCATCCCAAACCCAGATCCATTCCACATTCCATGGTCTTGTGCCTACATCTACAAGCACCACAAACTCAAATTGCAACCCATGTCATCATGCCCACATCCTGTATCGCACTCAAACCACTTCCCTCAACAAAAGTGGATAGAGATGGTAGATTCAGCAACTGCCGGAGATGGCAAAAGAAGCGAGGTGGCCGATAAAGACACTCCAGGCCTTGATGTGGGAGAGGTAGCCATACCAAAGCAAGAACAGAACAATGGAGGCATAGAGGCTGTGGTTAGCCTTGGCAGTGCAGCGATTGTAAGGAGGTTGGGGCAGTTGGTTTCAAGGTGGTGGAACAGGTCCTCATGGTAGAGATGCTTGACAATGATAGATTGGGCACGTGAGGGAGGCATATTTGCATGAAGAAGGTTGGTGAAGTTGGCATGAGTAAGAGGATTTGGGTGAGCTGGAGATAGGTAATAAGGAAGGGAAGTTAAACAATTCAAAAACAAAAAGTGAAAACGGAACTGCTATCCGGAACAAGAACAAGAACTATACCTACTTCAAATCTTAACTCACTGACTCAACCAAGACGAGAAAATCCAAACAACTATCCTAGTAGTATATGAATGTCGTGGCCAAGATCCATAAATGAAACTCCCAAATTTTCTTCGAAGTTCAGTAAATCACCAATAATTAGTTCTAGTTATCACTACTTCATGCTTTTCTTATTCATCTAATGGGGCTCACTTTAGGAAGCATATATGGATACAATCGGAGCTGCCACTTTCTTGATGATATCATGGGCACACAAGGCTAAAGCTCCAAATTGTGAAACAAAACAAAAATAAGACAATTTTTGGGTCTTAGAATACTGGCGTAAGGCCTTACTCAGCCTCATTTTTGGGTCTCTAGTCGATGTGACATTTTCAACACACCCCCCTCATTTGGTCCTGACAGTAGAACAAACAAGGTACTTGATAGAACCTTTAAATTCTTACTATATTATTGAATGGAAACAATGAGCTTAAGAGCTCTACATTGGTGAAAACAAGACAAGAACCTCAGAGTCAAAGACTCCTAACCAGAGGACTAGGCTCCTTACCAGAGAAAGTAATTCTATCACAAAATCAACATAAACGTGAATGATCCCCCCTCCCTCCGAACTGACTCTATAAAGGATATTCTAAAAGAATTGGCCAAGGGCCCACAATCTAGGAATGAAACCTCCCTAACTCACTCACTCCTTTGATCAATTGGGGTAAGGCCCAAATCCGGTATCCTATCACTACCACCCCCTTGCGAATCAACCTTGTCCTCAAGGTTGGAAGTAATTTCTATTGTTCGAATCTCACTATCACTTGCTGCCCACATTGGGTGGGAACTAAACCAATTTGATGTCAAAAATGTGTTTTTGCATGGAGCCTACATTGGGTGGGAACTAAACCAATTTGATGTCAAAAATGTGTTTTTGCATGGAGCCTTAGAGGAGGAGGTGTATATGGAGATTCCTCCAGCATTTGGTCCAACAGAGAGATCAAACAAGGTGTGTCGATTGAGGAAAGCTTTATATGGCCTAAAACAATCTCCTCGAGCATGGTTTGGAAGATTTACGAAGGCAATGTGTGCTTAGGCTATAAACAAAGCCAAGGAGATCACACTCTTTTCTTCAAACATTCACAAGATGGAAAACTAACTATAATTTTTGTTCATGTTGATGATATCATTATTCCAGGTGACGATTTAGCTGAGACACAACTACTCAAGGAGAAATTATCAACAATGTTTTTGAAATGAAAGACCTTCGACAACTTAAGTATTTCTTGGGAATCAAGGTGGCCTACTCAAAACAAGGCATTTTATCTCTCAGAAAGTATGTGCTTGACCTTTTGTAGGAAACGGGAAAACTTAAATGCAAACCTACGAGTGTTCCGATAGAGCAGAATCACAAAATTAGCTTTGAAGAAGAAAGTGCCAAAGTTGACAAGGTCCAATATCAAATCTTGGTGGGAAAATCGATTTACTTGACACACACTAGACCTGATCTGGCTTATGCAGTCAGTGTGGTAAGCCAATTCATGCATGACCCGAGGGTGAGACATTTACAGACTGTTGATTGTATTCTTCATTATCTCAAGGCCACTCCGGGAAGAGTAAGAAGTAAAACGCAGTGACTGGATCAAGCGTTGAGGCTGAATTTAGAGCTTTGGCACAAGGAATCTGTGAACAACTATGGATGAAGATTGTACTAAATGACTTGACGATACAATGTGAAGGGCCTATGAAGTCATTTTGTGACGACAAATCAACTATTAGTATTGCACACAATCCTGTTCAACATGATAAAATAAAACCAAACACATAGAAATAAACCGTCACTTCATTAAGGAAAAATTGAACAATGGTTTAATAACTATAGCTTACATTTCTTTTGGACATCAACTGACAAATGTGTTAACAAATGATTTGTCAAAAGAACGTTTCAACCAACTTACTTGCAAGCTGGGAATGATAGATATTCATTTACCAGCTTGAAGGGGAGTGTTGTAAATATGTATCCGGTCCACTTATCAAGCCCGTTAGGTTTACATTTAGATTAGCCTATTTAAATGTATTAGCACTAGTACTCAATACACAATTGAAATATAATTCACATAATAAAAAATAAGAATCATTAGTTTTAAAATAGGATAAATGAAAATAAACATGCAAAAATAGTGTTGATGGATGGACTTCCGTAAAATATAAATTCCAATGGAGAGGTGAGATTAAGCGTGTGCAAGTTAGTTTGAAGAGAAGTTTACAAAATAAAACAATTCCAAACCTCAAAACTTGAGATAAGGAAACATAGTTAAAAAAAAAAAGAATAAAATTAGAGATGCTTCTAGATAAAATTAAACTCCTCAAGAGTTTCTTCCGAAAAGAATAAAATTTATTAAGATCACTTACCATATTATAGCACCAGCAGCTGCAACCTTGCCAAGCATGCAAAGACACTCAACCATGGTCTGAAGATACTTAACATGAAGCGGAGCATCACTCTTTCTAATTGTTTCCTATGCACAAGAAACTCAGAACATCAGTTCAAAGACTGGGAATCACCAAAAATTCAAGAGGCATTATGACTTTAATACAATTAACTGGTTCATACAAGAAATTCATCAGGTGTCGAATTCGAAAGCCATGTTGGCATTTGACGAAGAGCACTACTGGCATCCCTTGATACATCTAAGGTAGCTTCCCCATTTGAATCCAAAATGCCTTCCTCATCACGACCGTCAAAAGAACTGAAACACACATTTGATGATATTTAATATAGTATGTTCAGCAAACACAATCCCAAACAACGCACTAATATGTACACACTGGAAAATAGTTGGAGATATTCTTAAATTAATTAATATTAGTGAAGAGGGCACAAACCAAAGAACATATTCATCAACCTAACAAAGTAATGATCGGGGTAAATATAACACTACCAAAGATAGCATGGAGTAAGTAAAGTAATATAATATTATAACCAGTCTTCCAAATAACATGTAGTAAAAATCACATTAAAGAATGTTCATTATTACACTATCAACGATCTCGTCAATTATTGACAAATAAGAAACCATGAGAGGAATTTGGCTAAATTCAACTATCTACTATGAAAGCAATCTTGCCTCAGCCATCAATGATTCGATGTATAACAATAAAAAAAGTCTATGAAGCTTCAATTGGAAAGATAACATGATTTAGGCGGTCCAGAACAGGAGGAAAATAGCATAAATAGGGATTAGTTCAGTAGACCAGTATTACCCTCCATCATTGTCACCTTTGAGTGACTTTGTTCTTCGAGATAGGGGTTGTGAATTATTTGCAGTAACTGCAATAGAAGTGGCGTTGGGTATTTCGTTGTCATTCTCCAGCATATATGAGCCTGCAACGCTGCATATACTTAACAGTTCATATATATGTACAGTTTCAGACCAAAAGTTTAAACTGGCAGTCAGATCAAAAGCTTGTTGTACATTCCAACAACATCGTATACAGATGTTTTCACATTGAAACAAATGCAAACAAAATAGAAGAGAAATTATCAAGAGAGAAAATAGAGCTTCAGAGTCTGCTTGAGAGTAGCATGTCAAAGAAAAAATATGCAGCAGATATGATCTGCAAAAACTAAAATAGCATTTCATAACCATTTCCTTAAATATCTCACAGCATGATGTTCTAAGTCACAGCGATCGAATGCAAAAACAAATACCTATATTCACCCCTGTTGTATAAATGTGCATGTAAATCCTCCAAAATCTTATAGAAGAGGACTCCACGTAACTTCGTTAACTCAGAGCGGACATCTTGAAGTGCCCCAACCTGGGCATCACATCCAAAAGAATTATGACATAGGAGAAACACATAAATGTTCAGAGATGATAAAATAAATGGAAAAATATGAACAATGAGAGAAAAGAGAGAGGTTTCAAGCAGCAATAACCTAATGATGGGATGTAGACTAGTCATATATTGTATAAGTTAAAAACAAGCAAAACAAGTGGAAATTTTAAAACTGTGTGTATGTTACTCAAAGGATATGATTAAGTTTACCATCTCCTGCAGGTTCTTATCCCACATTCATGGTAATTTTAAGGGAAAATTCATGATACTTAGTACGATACGACACAGTGACGGAGATGCAGAATTTTTAAAAAAAAAAAACAATATATGATTTATACACACACACGCATTCGCATGTTGCTCAAAGAGACAAACATATTAGTCGTTGCTTAATATAACATATTTTCCCCATCATATCACAATATAATATTCCTACTACGAATGTGTCACAAAAAACATATAATTTTGTGTCTTTAGTTATTAAGAGGTATCGAAGATGTATCATATCCGGGTGACAATCATGTCTTAGTTGGTAAGATAAATTGAAAATGCACCTGAGAAGTATCTTCAGTTGGTAATCTTAGAATGTGGTTTGGGCCTAACTCAACCCTACAAAACCGGCTTGTAAGATGAGGGATGCCCTTTCATTATATACTCTTTGAGACCTTATCCCTAGTCAGACTTGGGTTTTTCCCAATACACCCCCTCACGCCCAGCACTATTGGGCTTGGTGCGTGGATAACAATGGTGGGTGATCCAATGGATCTAGGATAAGCTTTGATACCATCTTAGATTGTGGTTTGGGCCTAACTCAACCCTATAAAACCAGCTTGTAAGGCGAGGGATGCCCTTTCATTATATATTCTTTTGAGACCTTATCCCTAGTTAATGTGGAACTTGGGTTTTTCCAATAGGTAACATGTATCTAACAAGTATGGAGGGATATATATATATTTAAAAAGATTAAAAAATTATCGGATACTTTCTAGGTACATATTGGGTGGTGCGGATCAACATCTCCGACATTGATGCCTTTCCATTTTTGAAGTATATGAGCTTCATGTGCAACAGTTTTGTTACATACTTGTTTTTTTTAGTTTGGCACCTTCCTTTGAAATACGAACTTTGTATCCTACCCATACTTGTACATTTCCCTTTTTGCTGTATAAAAATCTTCTTTTACCAAAGCCTAAAACATGATGACAATATGTAACAAAAAACAGAAGCCCTCTACACAAAAACCACTGAAAATAGGAGCATGATACAATAAGTTGAAATCCTACAGTTTGGAGACCTCGCTCAAGCATCAGCATTGACTGCACGTGAAATTGAACTGCAGCATAATATTGCTTCTCTGCGATGAGTTTCTCAATATGAGCTGGAACCTGCATCTTAGATAATTAGAATCACACCCCTATATAAAATAGGGGTATTTTTAAGCAGAGTAATTGAAACGAAAGCATGTGCTAAATTGATTACCAAAAGACAAACTTATGCAAAAATTTCAGTACACGCCACACACAAATGTATACAGGCATGCAGATAATTTGTTATCACAAGAGATTTTTTACACACTATTGGGTCTTATATAGTGCTTGAGCATTCAGGTTAAATAGTTAATTATTTGACATGATATTAGAACACTGCTGACCAAATGTCTATAGCCTTTTTGTCATCATCATTCATCGGTCTTAAAACTAGAACTAAAATTCATAGTAGCACTTGTGGGATTCAGCAGCAGATAATTGTTGGCCCCAATTTTATCTCCATTCCATGCCCAATGGGCTTTTACACCACGTGCCATGTTTAAAGAAAGCAATTCTTGTTCTCTGACTCAAAATCATGTTTTAAGGGCAAGTGGCTTTTTGACAGTTGAAAACCACTACAAAAAATTCAAGTAGATAATAGCAAGGTCAACATGATTACTTCTGCTTTTGATGTTGAAACTAGAAAGAACGTTTAATATAATTACATGAAACAGAAAATGCAATAATGCAAATTTCCATTTGTTTATCCCAAAATATAAAATATATAAGTTGTAGCACAAAGCAACTCCTATTCAAGTCATATAAAACCAGACAAGGTAGCTTAAGTCTAAATGATGGTTGAGACTACCTTATTTTCATCACAGAAGTCACAAAATTGGATAAGTAATGTCTAAAATAAAAAACGGACCTTGGCAATGTCTTCGATTTGATCCAATAAGGAGATTATGTGTCGCAATGTAACTGACCGATACCATAATTGATGTAATTGCTTATTGCGGGCACTAAGCTGTTTTTTGGCCTCTGCCAAATCTACCTTTAATACGCCTATACTTTCAGTGGATTCACTAAAAAGCCTCAAGATCTGGAACAAAAGATTTAGTAAATGTTTATTTATAAAGAAGGGGCAGTTCTAATCCAGTAACTCTCTAAGATTTAAAAAAATGAAGGAGGAAGAAGCTGCAGAAATCCAGTTGCCAACCTGCCATTTATTTGTTAAATAAAATAACAATAGAACCTCACAACTTTAATTAAAATGCAAAAAACGCCCAGCTAGTCAACCTTGCATTTCATATTACATAAGACATAACAGAAAGTACCTGAAGATTGTAATGAAGATTATAAAAAAGTCAACAAAGATTAGATCAAATGTCAGGGCCAAAAAGGCAGTAAAAGGAAAAATACAATGGTATCCGTTTCAGAGGTTGTAACACGGTTTAATTTCACTCCAACAAATACATTGGGGGGAAACCGTGAACATGAGCAGTAGAATTAAAATAAAATGCTTGAAATGAAGCCAAGGATTACTGTTAGAATTAAGAAAAGGACTTACTTTTTCCTTGATATATAACTATAAAACTAATGAAAAAGAGAGATGCTGACAAATTCTCTCAAACAACATAAAGCAGCAGCTGCTTTGAACAATCTAATATTAATGGCATGATAAATGGAAAGGAAAAAAACTATAATGTGAGGGTAGATCTACACATGAATACAAAACCAAGCACACAGTACTTTCAATGGAAAATGACCTAATTGTCCCCAGTCCAATGTATATTCATTGAAATGAAATAATCGTAGAAAATGAAACTTTAAGAAACCTGGGAATAGTTTTGGATAGCTCTGTTAAAACCACTGTGATATGATTGTACAACTTCATCCACAACCTCCTCAATAACATCACTTTGCTCCTTCAAAAATTGCGCAGCAGATTCACGATCTTTTGAAGTCAAAATATGGACAACATGAGGCAACGAATCAAAACGAGCAGCAGCCCAACTCTCATCTATTCTAGAGATTTCTTCTCTCAGATACTGCATCAAACGGAGAACAAAGATTCAAATTGCCGTGAATGAATAATCAGTGTAATGCATGACTAAGTGCAATAGAAATACAATTGCAATTGCAAATTATTTAGCTTCTAATCTATCAGTTTGCGGTAAAAACGTCTTCATTATAGCTAACAATAACTATTCATGCCATAGAATAAGACACACAATATGTACAGATACATAGTTAGACCATTTTCAATATAATGATTCCACTTTCAAATTGTAAGTGATGTATCCTTATGTAGAAAAGATTATTTCCTTATAGAATAGGGGAAGCCCTCAATGTAGAAAAGATTATAGAAATCATCTTATGTTGAAAAGATCCACGAAAGCACAATCAAAAAGGGTTGATCAAATGGAGGTTTGTTTAATAACTATAACCTCAATAGAAATAAATAAGGGAGTCCCTCAATGTGGAAGATGTTACAGATAGAGTAGAGGAAGCCCTCAATGTGGAAAAGATTATAGAGATCATCTTATGTGGAAAAGAACCACAAAAGCAATATAAACAAGGATTGATCAAATAGAGGTTTATTCAATAACTATAGGCCGCAGAAGAAAAGGGAAAGCTATATGATAAATCATTAGAGGAGGTTTACGCGTAAATTTTCCATCTGCAAACTTAATACATGTCAAGGTACTATGGTGTTAATAAAGATACTGATAGGTACCAGAGAACATAGAACAACAAAATGAAAGAACCACTTGTATTATCTCAGAATTGAGTGAGAACCCATTACAAAGAAAGTATGAATCTGAATGAAACAGTAAAATGGCACAGAATGTGCCAAGTCCCAAGCCCAATCCAATCCCAAAAACCAGCCTACCTCTCTCTTACCTCCCCTTCTCCCTTTATACTCTCACTCCGCACACAAACGTGAGCCATCATGCTCTGATTTGTTCTCTCTCTCTCTCTGCCAGCTAGGCAGAGTTAGTTACACCATTTTTCCCACCAATACTCATAACTAAGCCTGGATTTCCCTTTTTACCCCTTCTAGAATAAACTTTGCCAAACCTATTGGTTTGTCTCGGATTAGTGTAGCCTAGGTTCTCATCAATACTCCCCCCTTCAAAATTCACCTTGTCCTCAAGGTGAAGGTATTGAAAGAATAACAGACTTGACGGTCTTTCTCCTGGATCCCATAACTTGAAGCACAATGACCAAATAATGCTTGAAATTGATAAGCTACCTCTCGGATCAATTGCTCTGTTGGAGTACATACCAGGGATAATTCCTACAAATAAAATTAATCTTCCCTTGTGAGCACTAACACGTGCAGCCCTTATGACTTGAGCCACATTCAAAGATTTTGTAGTACTCTCATAAAGGATCCAGCTTCTGAGAGTGCTACTGGATATATATTCAAAGACAAGAACTATCTTGTTGATCCTCGATTGCAACCACCTCTCTTCATTATTAAACGGAGCAACTTTAATAACATCATCCTTGAGCATTTTGGAGCTCATAGTAGCACCACCATAATTACCAACAAGATTTATGATTTGCTGGAAATTTAAAAATACCTCAGATACCATGAAAGCGAGCGACCTTTGCTTTGCGTCTAAGCAATTCCTCTCTCTGCGATGAGGCAAACAGACCTTCAAAGGACTTGATTTGTGTTTCCAGATTGGTTCCATGGGCTTATTGAGGAGTTGGAATTTACGCCTAGGAACATCCATCAATGATCGCCTTTGTATGATGTTAGCAACCAATGCAGCTGAAAGAAACTTCGCTCGAGACAAATAACTAGCAAGATAAGCAGCGACCAAACGATACTTTGCTTTGTGTGGATTCTAGATGCAAAAAATTCAGCACTTCTTCTATCTTCATCTCAATTATGCCGTTGGCATCCTCCTGCAAGTTTCCTTCCCAAACAATTTGCACATTCAACTCAATCAACCTATCCACGATAACAGGAAGCCTTGTACCACCGACAATTTCTCCAATTGCACCGCTCTCAAGCCTTAACATATTCTCTATATACATGACAATCTCCTCCTCATGATATTGGTGAGTTTGAATTTCATGGCATTTCATAAGACTAGTGGTGGCACTCTCTTGTAAGTTCTCATCTCCTTTAATGCCACTTGGATTCCACCCATCTCTAATAAAGCCACCTGGATCCCACTTATAAACAAGTGAAGACTTTACCATGATTGGAATAATTGTTATTTGCATTTGTTCAATGCCACATCTCCTACTATTCCCCAATAACAATTTAACCAATTTAACAATTCCCTTGAGTAGTACTAGCTGAAGAGAATAGTCACAGTTCCTACCAATCCCTACTACTTTTACTTCAACCCTATCAAGCAAATTAGTGGCCCAGTGTTCTAGATTTTTGAGAAAAGGATTCATTATATTCTCCACCTCTCTTTCTTCTTGAAGCTCCCTTCCCCCATTATGACATTGGACAAAATTAATAATGTTGGAACAACAATTGAAGACAAGATACCTGTTACTGGTTTTTGCATCACCAAAATTACTAACATTTTTGATGAAATGAGGCTTCACAAATTCTTCAGCTATCCCACTGCTAGCCCACACCTCTTGGTCTATTTCCTTTTCTTCTTGTAATACCCTCCTATTATTAGCAAATATGGGAGGTGTAATAATAAAATGGTGTGTCTGGCCCATTGGATTAAAAGTGAGGTCCTCTTTCTTTTGGAACCAACCAACCCCAACTAGCTTCTTTTTCTTTTCAGATATTACTTTTAACAACCTCCTCTCTATATTAAAAAAATCAGAATCACTAACCACAAAATTCGTAGGTGTAATTATCAGATGTTGGGCCTGGCCCAATGGGTCAAACTTCAGATCCAGTGGCCTTGAGCTCCATCCCACGCTAGTCTCGTTCTCTTCCCCAAACAAGTCGCACGCTTTCACCGACCGAGAGAAAAATTGCTCTTCCTCATCGCGAGCCATCTCCTCCGCTTCACCTCCCGTTTCCGTCGTTCCGCCGGCATTCTCCTCCGGTGGTCGCCCCCAGTGCTCATCATCACAGAGCTTCTCGTCGCTCCCTCTCGTCTTCTCCTCTCCTTCACACAGACCAGTCAAGAGAGAGAAAATACCTTCTCGCATATCACGATCTGGAACAACCACTTCTGTCGTGGCTTCGCCGGCGTTCTCCTCCGGTGGTGGTTCTTTGTCAGATGCAAGGTTCATTCCCCGGTCAGATGCGCTCTTCGTTTCTTCTTCGTGCGGGTAAGTTGTGCATACAAAGGAGCCGTGAAAGATCTCACAAACATCATGTAGAGGTAGGATTCCCCCGCCTTCGTCTCAAGCGTGTCTCCATCACGGTTCCTTATCGAATATGCGATCCTTCTTCCTTTCTTCCAAATCGTTCCCGACCATCTTCTCTTCAACTTCTTCTCGACTTTCTCAAGTTTGCATTCACGTAAAATTTACGCAACATTTGCAATTTATGATCCAAATAAATCTCGTGAAGCTTACGTGCAACTTCACCTCTTACGACTCTTCTTCGCGCACGAGCATGGTCACGCCGTGATCGGCGCCCTCTCCTTTCGCTCTTTCTCCTTTCGCCGCCTTCGTTCCCGCAGAGGTTCTTGACTTCTTGTAGACCCTCTTTCCATTACGGTACCATCGTGAAACGTTTCTTCTTCCAGAAATTTCATGGCAGCGTCTCGGACTACCATTTGAGCACCCGGGATCAGTGCTCTGATACCACTTGATAGGTACCAGAGAACATAGAACAACAAAATGAAAGAACCACTTGTATTATCTCAGAATTGAGTGAGAACCCATTACAAAGAAAGTATGAATCTGAATGAAACGAAGAAATGGCACAGAATGTGCCAAGTCCCAAGCCCAATCAATCCCAAAACCGGCTACCTCTCTCTTACCTCCCCTTCTCCCTTTATACTCTCACTCCGCACACAAACGTGAGCCATCATGCTCTGATTTGTTCTCTCTCTCTCTCTCTGCCAGCTAGGCAGAGTTAGTTACACCATTTTTCCCACCAATACTCATAACTAAGCCTGAATTTCCCTTTTTACCCCTTCTAGAATAAACTTTGCCAAACCTATTGGTTTGTCTCGGATTAGTGTAGCCTAGGTTCTCATCAGATACTTATACCCAACCTCATAATATGAAAAGGCTTGGTGTTGGTGGTGGTTGTTGTTGAGTTTTCTAAAAGGTAATGTTTTAACTCGGTGCAGGGGATTTTAAATCCCAACCTAATAGGAGGAATTCATCCACGTGTCTCACATAAAGACCATAGTTCTTAATTCTATCATCTTGTATCATAACAAGTTTTAGGCAAGTTCACGCCAACCATCATGTTTCTTTTCTACTTATACCATTTCAATTTGTTCCATAACAAATTCTTTGCCGAGACTCCAATAACATGAACATCAAGTAGTGTAAATGATCAAAATGAAGCTTTAAAAATAAGTCAAATAACTTTGTTAGCAATTATAGAGTATGAGTTTTGGTACTTGACATATTGTTTGTGCTTCTCTATTGGAAGGGAAAGGATGCAAGCTTTTTGAGAGAGAAGAGATTGTTTCTTTGTCGAGACAAGAAACTTCTAGTCTAAGGTTACAGGCCTAAACTAATATATTTATCCAAACAATACATAAATGACTGCAACTAGTCTATTTTTTTAGAATCTTTTAATCCTTTGATGTTGTGAAATTTTTTTAAGTGACTTTTTCAAGTTAGGGGACCAGACACACCAAACAACTGGAACTTTCCCACAAGTTGTGCACATATTCCAACCATCTATGAGCATTGAGCACTAACATAGCAGTAAAGCCCAAAAGACAGTAGAATTGAACCACATGCTTGCAGATAATCCTACATCCAACAAGTTCACTATTCTAATCGTGAATAAAAATCGCTTACAGCTTTTTCTGGAGGCAAAGGTAACTCATCGAAAATTCCCATTTTGAGCCTTCAATGTCTCCACACACCATGAAGATATAGGATTAACTTGTACCAGCAAACCCGCAAGTATAACTGCAATGCATAAATACAACATAAAAATAAACAAAAACTCAATTGCGCGCAAATGAATGCTAACGAATCGCTTGATTGCAAATGGAAATGAATCACCGAAATTCTTACGCACTAAGCTGTAGATAATAAAGCACAGTTTAAAAAAATGTAATAGCAAAAACAGAAAAGCTCAGAGGGAGAGTATCAGAATTGTCAGAAACCTTTCTTACAAAGGCTCTTTTTGAAGCAAAAAGGTCTTGAAATCCAAACAAAATATTGTGTTTCGATCTACGTAGTCGATCGCAGTATAGCGGAGCGGAACAAAGGCTTGATGTGACGCGAAGTGCTAGTGCCAGCGGTTTTCAGGTGCGGCGATCGCGGCAGCAAATCGCGCCGGAATCACCAAAATTTTCCGGCCAACTTTCGTTTTCTAGGCAGTTTTTGCGTTTCAGACAACAAATAAGATAGACAGAATAGATGAGAAGCGAAATAGTGAAATCGGAGGAAGAAGAGAAGAAGATGCAGAGAGAGAGGTGAGAAAAGTAGCTAGGCAGAGAGAGAGGACAGAACCTTCTAATGGACCATAACCTTGTAATGGGCTTGGCCCGATGCCTCTTTGGGTGTTGCTTTTCCCACGCCCCTCCTACTCAAAACACACACCCTTATGACCAAAAGATCAGTCAAAGTATCTTTTTTTCAAGAATTTTCACGTGTTCGAACACGGGTCTTCGAACAGATTCGAATGACATCGTTCGAGTGTGTTAAATTTTGACTTCACACCTTCTTGGGCATTTTTCACTCGTTCGCATGAGGTTATGCGAACAGGTTCGAACGATCGTTCGAGTGTGTTAAATTTTGACTTCACACCCTCTTGGGTGTTTTTCACCTGTTCGCATGTTCGCATGAGGTCATGCGAACCTGTTCGAACAGTCATTAAACACGTCCTCACAGCGTTTCACGCAAGGTTATTTGGAATAAAATTTGTTAAGGGGTGTGAAAGAGTAGGAGGGGGAGTGGGAAAAGCAAAACCCTTATTTTATGAGGGTATTACTTTCCCCACTCCCCCTCCTACTCTTTCACACCCGTTAACAAATTTTATTCCAAAAATAACTTCGCGTGAAACGCTGAGTTCACGTGTTTAATGACGGTTCGAACGACCTTGTTCAAACACGTTCGAACAACAGCATGCGAAAACAATAAAATTGGTGAATGTGGTGTGAGGGTCCATTATTTGTTGCCTAGGTTAACAGCATACGAACGAAGTAAAATAGGGTGTTCGAACAAAGTTATGCGAACAGGTTCTAGTGACCCCATTCGAACAGGTTAAATTACGCACAAAGGGTGTGAAGTCAATTTTTAACTCACGCGGACGATGTCGTTCGAACGGGTTCGAAGCCCCGTGTTTGAACACGTGAAAATTCTTGAAAAAATAAACGCTTTTGACTGGCCTTTTGGTCATTTCACACCCTTATGGGGTGTGTTTAGAGTAGGAGGGGGCGTGGGAAAAGCAAAACCATTTTATGAAACCCAATAAGATTTATTTATCCCACACCCCCTCCTACGTCTACTCTCTAATTTGTGAAAATACCAAAATGCTCCTAACCTTAAAAAAATCTCTCAGGCTCCTCTTGCCTTTATTCTTCACTCACCCTCCTTTACACTCCTCCCACCTTTCTTCTTCACTCACTCTCCTCCACACTCCTCACCCCAAACTCCATATCAACACCTCCAGTTGTCCTTCTCCTCACCCACCTCATTCTTCCATTTCTCATCAACACATCATTATCCATACTCCTAAGGTATGATTCCTACTCACTATCCTCCCTTTTTGAACAAAAACTTTATGTTCTCGAAAAATACCAAAATGTTCTGATATCAAGGTACGACACATGATGATTTGAAAATACGCACCCTTCAACATCGCGTACCTTGGTATCGAACATTTATCAAATTGTCCAAAATTTTGTTTTAGTTTTAACAGTTTTATCTATTTTAACAGTTGTACCAAATGACTCATTGGTTTCTTCTGTTGACTATATATATTAGTTTGTTCACAACTCACCACATACACATACTAAGTGTTTTTTTGTTTCAGCTTCATTTAATTATTAATAACTAACTAACTGCTTTTATTCACGTATTTTCTACTCGTGACGCACTATTGGCATGGGTGGGCACATATTGCCGCAAGGCCCCTCGTGATGGTGGTTGTCATATGTAGATTTGACAATGGATAGAATACAATGAATGTTTACGTCGTGTTGACATGTGAAAAAATGGTCTATACAAGCCTATTGGGGTGAATCCCCCTAACAGTAGAAAATTTCATTTCCCATTTAGATTGAAAGGACGGTTTATTAAGAGTCTTAGAAGATGGGTGTTGAGGTTATGCGTGGTACTACAACCACAAAATAAATAGATTTGAGGAAAGTCGTTTGTTTGATTCTAGACTAACAACAAAAAGGAGGATATAGTGATTTATATGACCGAGAATCTAATCAAACCTAACCACGTCCTTGGAACAATCAAAATTAAAAACCCTCATAACCACACTATCATCAAACAAATCTACAATGTGTGTTTACGTCAGGGTTGGATAGAGGTACGATATTTGATGAATCTTTTGCAACGTGATCACTATGTGCACTGACATAGAGTTGTAGAAGGTACTATTGTTGTCACGGGCCTCTTTTGGGCACATATAGACTCGTCAAGCTTCCAAATACATTTAACACAATCTTGTTGATTGATTTCACTTATAAGACCAACCGGTATAGATTGGCTTTGGTTGAGATTGTCGGTATTACGTCAACTGGGAAAACTTTATCTGTTGCAATTGCTTATGTCAAGGAGTTATCGTGCGTTAACGCGATCATTGTTGCTTCATCTACAAGCGACTGCATAATCAGATACACGCACGATCTACCATGTGCCTAAGAGCTTGCTAGGTAAATATTCTACTTGACCCCATTTAGCATTCAACTCAGTCGCTTTAATTTAAAAAAAAAAACAGTTTTTTTTAGGTACACGTCAAATTACATCCCAATTTTGTTGTCCACGATTCGTGTTAATTGAAGGAGACTAAGCTTCAAATAAGACAGTGAGGCTGATGAGCAAAGTTCTGGGAACCCAAGTGATGAGCTGAGTCTAAAGGCTGAGTTTAAAGCATTGGCGCGAACGACACAAGAATCAGATAATGTTGAAAAACTGATGTTGAAGGCAAAAGATGTGTGTTCGAATTCCCATACACTACTTCCATGTGTCCACCTCTGCATAACACCCGATTGGGAGAAGTCACTTGTTGGTCGCATGTAACAAACACTATAATAGATTAATATGCATCAACACTGTCAAAATTAATATGCATATACAAACACGGTAATATTTGGTAAAAAAACAAACAAACATTATCTATAACTATTAATAAAGGGAAAGGGGATTCTAAAAAAAACGGTCTATTTTGGTGTCAGATTTTTCTAACAAAAATGCTCTTACTATAAGTACAAGTCTTTAATAATGATAACCACCCACTAACACACTAACACATTTCTATTTCTAATAATGATAACCACTCACTAACACACTAACACATTTCTATTTTTAATAATGATAACTACCCACTAACACACAACACATGAAAGACGGGCTCTGAACCCGTCTTTCCCCGCTAGTAATAAATAAATGTTGTTAAAAGAAACATTATATATAAATATGACAATGCACATTTCCTTGAGTCCGGATCCTCTCAATTTACTAAATAAATTGAGAGGTCCAGTTATTCTATTGCCAGCTGTACATGCGGCCTCAGTGAAAAGTAACCGATGGATGTGTGTTATAATATGTAATACTGTTTAATATAATAAAAGAGTAACCCAACAAATTGACTTTTTTAGACATCTCTAGATTTTGCCATTTGGCAAAAACTGAGGGCAAAAAGGTAAATAACCCACAAAAAAAAAAAACAACTTTTCTTAAAAAAAAAATCTGTCAGCAGACGTTGTTTTTTTTTAAAAAAAACTACTTTTTTCTTAAAAATCAGTTTCTTTTCTAAAAACTATTTTTTTATTTTTAAAAAAAAGTTTTTCTTCCCAATTTTTTTTCTTCATTTTTTTTTGTCAAATATATTAATTTGTTTTTGATTTTTAATAAAATATATTAGTCACTATTTTTTAATCTACTTAAACTACTAAAATTAATCATTTTTTACAACGGCAAAATTACCTCTAACTAAAGTTTAAAATTTATTTTTTTTCAAAAAATTTAATTATTAAATTAATATTATACTTAATAAACAAATAATATAAAACTTTCTATTTCCTATAATCTCCCTATTAAAATCAATTAATGAAATTTACAACTAAGAATTGTTAAAAAAACTTTAACTATTATCAATGTTAAATTATTATTAAAAAATTTAGAAAAAAAATAGTCATAATACGTGATAACTGAAGCGGCAACGTGAGACCGACAATGAGATCAGAAACGAGAGCGTCAACGGGAACAAGAGTGGAATGAGAGAGGCAACGAGAGCGCCAATGGAGTGCATATTTTAAAAATGTCAAATTTTTTTCTTCATTTTTACTCCATCTAAAATTTATTATTCACTATAATCTCTCTATTTTCTTTTTTGACGTCTATTAAAACTATTAAAATCAATCAATTTAACCACTAAGAGTTGTTTTTGTCAAAAAAACAACTAAGAATTGTAAAAAAAAAACTTTAACCACTACCAAATATTACAAAATAAAACTTACTTAAATGAGTTAACATGTGGCAAGGTAGCGGCAACAGGAGACTAACAATAAGATTAGCAACTAGAGCGGCAATAGAAGTGCCAACAGGATTCCCAACGAGAGAGGTAACAGGAGTGCTAACAGGATGCATATTTTACCTAAAATCTCATTTTCTTTTTTCTTCATTTGTACTCCATTATTAACATTATAAGAAGATATTGACTTTTTTTAAACTTTTTTAAACACAACTATTTTATCAAAATTTCTCCTTTTTTATTATATTTTGCAAGTATCAAGATATTTATAATTTCATAGCAAATTATAACAAATACGCCATTACCCGTGCCCGTCCATACGCACAGGTAAAATACTAGTCTAATCTAATCTACTCTAATCTATTTAATCTATCTATCTATTTAATAAACGAAATCACTTGCAAAAAGACAATTGTAGACATCCTACTTGTTTGACACATCACCACTTTTGTGGTCAATAATGTATTTTCATTTTATTTTTATTTTTTCTTCCTTTCTCTCTCTCGGTCAATCTCACATTTTCCAATACTTCTCACTTTTTCACACATCTACTATTTGTGGCCTCACATGTTGGTCCCACTTTCTTTCACATCCAACTACAAAAAACTATTCAAATTAATTAGTCCAACTACAATTTAAGGATAATAGTGTAACTGCAATAAAATAAAATAACTACAAAAATAGCTATGTTAATCTATTATCTATCTTTTACTATGTACTATAATATACTAATCAACTAAAATAATCAATTGAAACTATGAGATAACTGCATTGATATATACAAAAACACGGGATAATTGCACTGTTATATAAAAAAGTACGAGATTAATATCTGCCATTGATAATTATAATTTTTGAAGACTACTATAAACTTACTATCTAAAAATACAAGAAAACTTAATGACTATTTAAACTATTGATTAATATTTAAAACACACGTGACAAATATTTGTTACTAATGACTAAAAAAGGACAAGAAATTTTCACTGATATATAAAAAACACGGGATAACTGCACTGATATATAACAAAAATACTGGATAACTGCAATGATTGATATATCTCTATTATATATAACCATTCTTCCATGTCACCATCCACATAGTATGACACGTCACTAATTACATCATCAACGATTTTATTCCACATCATCAAGTTAATTCGCTGAAATATATACCAAAAATGTCAAAGCAGAGAATTGAACGCACCCCCTCTTGAATTCAGTGCAATTCTTAACCAAGTCGACTACCTAACTCTGCAATTTCATAAGCGTAACACATTATTGTTAAACCATTCTTCATTGTTATTTTAAATAAAAATAAAAATCTTGGTACATTATTTCATATCTCTATGATATATAACCATGGATCTTCCATGTCACCATCCACATAGTATGACACGTCACTAATTACATCATCAACGATTTTATTCCTCATCATCAAGTTAATTCTCTGAAATATATACCAAAAATGTCAAAGTTATCATTAATAGACATATTATGTATTACTATTTAGGGTTTTAGAAATTAATCTTTATATAATCTTAAAGATTTTTATATAAACATTGCATCTACGAATAAGACTAGATTTTTCATATTCTAATAATCTCCTGAAGTGTTAGTTTGATATTTTCCGTTTATAGTTTTTTATAGGAATATACAAAATACCATAAGGGTTCTTTCGCAATATGGAATGTACTATATTAAGACAAAATTAACATTTAAATAGTCAAATAATATATAAAATATCGACTATATATATAAAAATAAAAAAATGTATAAACATATATATTATATATCATAATGTATGGATAAAAGCTGGTGTACAAAGAAATCAATGTGTCATATAACACACGAAAACATACAACTGCTTTTTTAAAGGTGCCAAAAATATTTTAAAATTTTATGACAAAATGAGATGTATACCCGTGTGCTTTTCTATATACTCCTTCAGAATACATTAGATGATAATCATATTTTCACCGGTTTCAAATTTCGTTTTAGTACTTTGTTTCAATACTTTTATATTAATTTTCCTTCATTTAATTATTACAAACCATTATAAGACAGGAAACAAAATCTTTTTCCGGACAAAACCCCACATCTCATTTGAAATTATAATATATAATTTTATTATATATATATATAAATCTAAATTTAATTTACTACTATTATATAAATATTTAAAATAGTTGAAGTAATTACCTTACGATTTATAGAATATGTCTAAACAAATGAATTTAGTAATGCATAACTTGTTTATTGATGATAAATTATACTAGTATATATATATATATATAAATATAAAAACACGCGATAAAGCAATGAAGAACGATATATAAAAAAACACAGGATAACAACACTAATATATCCAAAATGGAAAAAAACGGGATAAGCTGCATGTCCTAGCTAGATGCAGCGATATAAAAAAAATACGGTATGCCTATTAATATCTGATCCAATTCATTCGATTCCGCCATGCCCTTTAAGCTAATAACTTCTTACATCACAAGAACAAACGATCTCCAAACACAAAATCAAAAATTGAAGCAATAAAAGCGTAAATGAAATGTTTATATAATGCATAAGGAAAAAGGGTCAATGAAATTGTTCCAAAGGTGAAAGTGGGTCGCACCCCATTTGCATTTCCAACCAACACGGTAAGACTTCAGATCTAACCACAAATAATCAACACGAAGCAAGAATCTCAACCCCAGCTTTCGCGAAAAGATCGCCAATGAAGAAGCCAAAACATGGGAAAAAATTAAGAATCGGAAGTGAAAAGTCGCATTACTTCAATGTAAAGCAACATTCAAATGAGTTTGAACACGTGAAATGTAAACTTACAAAGTGATCTTGAAGTCTACGAACCGATGAGTCTCGAGAACCGATATAAAATGAAAAAGAAAAATAAATAGGAAAAAGAAGGTATATTTCTCATCTACATGATTGTCGCTGCTTAGGTGGAACATGTCCTCACCATTAACTCCGATGATAGACAAAGAAGCATCTTTCGAAGTGATTATTTTTCCAAAAAGGAAAAGGAAAACCCCAAAGATAATTACAAACAAATGACAAAGAAAGTTACAAATGACAAAAGATGAAGTAACTTGATAAGATAGATGTAAGCTTAACAAAATTGATTAGCAGAGAGATGCCTTTCAGAGGGAGAAGGGAAACATCCGAGTTTATAATCATGGATCATAAAATTTATTAAATTCATCATTAGTTATACATGTGCATACTGCATAGATTTTTCATTATAATGTTAGCTTAGTTATGGCTAAATTTTACAATCCTCTAGCTAAAGTGTGCCTCTTCTTAATCATCCCCCAATACACACATAGGAAGCGAACACGACAGATCTACGTATGTTATAGATTGTTTGGTTTAAATCAGCTTCTCCAAATTGAATATAAAAGCTAAAGAAAGAACCTAGCCAAACTAACTCAAGAACGGATAAATAATAACCAAAATAACAACAAAAGCAGATAAATAATTCAAGAATTTACATAAACACATGGAATAAAAAAAGCACGAAACACAAAATTAAAGTGAAGCGCCAAGATATTCTTACATTCTTTGTTCAATATTCAACAACAAATATAAGAATTAAAAATTGAAAGAAAAAAATCAGGCTGAGAATGAAAAATAAGGGGAAAAAGAAAATGAAATGGATCAAGCTCATTTCATATAGAAGATCAAAACCATTGATAATTATAATTTTGAAGACTACTAAATTTACTATCTAAAAAAAAAAACAAGACTACTATAAATTTACTATCTAAAAAAACAAGAAAACTTAATGACTATTTAAACTATTGATTAATATTTAAAACACATGTGACAAATTTGTCACTAATAACTAAAAAAGGACAAGTAATTTTCACTGATATATAAAAAACACGGGATTAATATTTCTTATTGATAATCTACTATATATCTGTTACTATCTACTAATCAACTAAAATAATCATAGAAACTATGAGATAACTGCACTGATATATAAAAAATACGGGATAACTGCACTGATATATAAAAAAGTACTGGATAACTGCAATGATATATATAAAAATAAAAACACGAGATAACTACAGTGATATATATAGAAACACGGGAAAACAACATTGATATATAAAAAACACTTCACTGATATATAAAAAACACGGGATAACTGCACTGATATATAAAAAAATACGAGATTAATATTTGTCGTTGATTATAATTTTTGAATACTACTATAAACTTACTATCTAAAAAAACAAGAAAACTTAATGACTATTTAAACTATTGATTAATATTTAAAACACACATGACAAATATTTGTCACTAATAACGACAAAAGGACAAATAATTTTCACTGATATATAAAAAAACACGGAATAAATGTCTTTTATTGATAATCTACTATATATCTTTTAATATCTACTATAATCTACTAAAATAATCAATTAAAAGTATGAGATAACTGCACTGATATCTAAAAAAAGGGGATAAGTACTCCACTGATATATAAAAAAATATGGGATAACTGCAATGATATTTATAAAAATAAAAACACGAGATAGCTGCACTAATATATAAAGAAACACGAGATAACAACATTGATATATCAAAAACACTTTACCGATATATAAAAAACACGGGATAAATGCACAAATTGTTTTTAAATGATACTTTTAGATTTTTTAGATTTTTAAATTTATCTATTTTTTATTTGAGACTCCTTTTCCATCTACTATAAATTTGTATTTATTTTCACAGGCTAGTGTTCAAGCTATTTAAATTCTATCTAATTTCATTCATAAAAATAAGACGGCCGCACCTGTGCGTATGCACAGTTATCCTACTAGTTTTAAAGTAAAACTCAAAAGTAAAAAACTAAGCACTCGTTTGGTTTGGCGTTGAGTGAGCCTAAAATCGATTTTGAGCTTACTTTCGTGACTCTGCTATTGTTTTAGGGTGTTTGGGTAGTCGACCAATAAATCGATTTTGGCTTCTAAAATCGATTTTAGCAGAAGCAGCTCCATGTAGCTTATGCGTTTGATTGAAATCGATTTTACATAAATCACACATGCTCTTCCATCTTTTCCCTCAATGTTCAGAGATGAAAAAAAAGAAACTGAAATACGAGATGAAAAACAGAAAGAAGAGAGGAGGAAGAAGACAGCAGCGGCTGCTGCAGAGTCAAGATAGGACTTAATTTATTCTTAGGGTTGGCTTGATGGGCCATTAGGAGATAGTGGGCCAAAGTGATTTTTTTTTGTTACAACCCAAAGTGAATTTGCTGTAAAAGAAAAAAAGGTTTTTTTTTGTACCCCCACCAAATCCCAATATACCCCCACATAATAGAGAAACCCCAAAATACCATTGACAAAACGTTTTTTTTTTAAACTAAAACCAATCGTATATACACATGGGGGGTGTATATACGACCCTATGTTATAAGACATCATATATACACCCCCAAGGCGTATATACGATTGATGTGGGGGTTGGCCAATCGTATATACGCATGGGGGGTGTATATACGATGCCTTATAACATAGGGTCGTATATACACCCCCCAGGTGTATATACGATTGGTATGGTATTTTTTTAAGTCAAATAAAAATTAATTAAGGCCTGAAAATAGGTTTAATGTGTAGTTCGTTAACACGTGACGATGTTAGACGTCGAACGGATAATTTAGGCTAAAAAATCGGTTTTCGGGCAACCTACTCCGATCGTAATGTAACCACAGCCATTAAATCCGAAAAAATCAAGGATCATGACTTCCTTAGAAGGACCTTCTTACAGGACTACGACCTCAAAATCTCAAATCCCATCGTTTACTATTTCTTAGGAATTTTTTCAATTTTTCATAGTCTCCAAAAAATCTAAAAAAATTTGCATAGCCTTATTTTGGTTTTGTTAGATTTTTAGTGGGTTTTTATAATTTTTTAGATTAGTTTTGACTATTTAACGAATTTTTAGTAGTCTTTTTATAAAACTTTTAAAAACAAATTAATATTAAATTTTTTTAAAAAAACATCGTATATACCATTTGGGGGGTGGATATACGACCCCATAATTTGGCTATCGTATATACACCCCCAAACGATACAAATTATCTCAAACCGTTGATTAACTTTGAAAGTGAAATCCGAAATCCTAACCGTTAATTTTTTAAAAAAAAATTTTAAAAAAATAGAATAACAACCCATCGTATATATGTTTTCTGGACATATATACGATGCCTACATTTTACACATAGTATATATGTCCTTAAGACGTATATATGATTGCATCTTACACGACCCAATTGTATATACGTCTTAAGGACATATATACGATGTGTAAAATGTAGATATCGTATATATGTCCAAAAAACATATATACGATTGATTTTTTTTTTTTATTTAAAAAAATAGATTTTAAAAAGGACATTTTGGGGTTTCACATAAATGTGGGGGTATAAGAGGTAAAGGTGGGGTATAGAAAAAACAACCAAAAAAAAATATCTAATGAATTTACTGGACCTAAAATATAGATGTTCACCATGAGTCAGATAGAAAAGCAACGTAATTTTTTTTAACAAAAAGACGTCAATTTAAATATGAATTTAGAACAAATAAAAAATTAATTATGTTTTTAGGGTGATTCTAGGGTGAAAGAGCAAATCAAATCTTTCACCGGTGAAACACTAAAATTGATCGTTTGATATTGTTTAAAATGCCATGAATGGTTAAGATTGAATCAACCCATATTAAATCTCAACCATTGATGAATTTTTATACTACATCCAATGGTCAATTTTAGTGTTTCACCGGTGAAAGATTTGATTTGCTCTTTCACCCTAGAAAGACCCATGTTTTTAATATAATATTTTTGTCAAAAACAAGTTGTTTATGTAATTTTAAGTTATGACCAATTTTGATAATTTCACACTTAAAAGCAATTTTTGTCAAATCTATCCAAACAACAAAAGTTAATAAAAATCACTTTTAATGAAATGTATTCAAACAAAAATCACGTCACGTTCAACTTACTTTTAACTGAAATCAATTCTTCAAAATGAATTCTGTAAAAATCAATTCTTGTCACCGCAGAACAAACACACACTAAGGGAGCGTTTGTTTGGGAGACACAAATAGGGTTCCAAGGAATCTAGGTTGGGAATGGAAGATTCAGTGTTGAAAGTAAGAGAAAAAGAAAAGTGCATTCCAGATGAATTATGTATAGTCCTGAAACTATGTTCCCACATCTTTGGAATCGATGTCTCCCATAATTGGTGGTAATCTTCCATTCCAGGTATAGAGTGGTTTCAATTTTTAACACGAAATTACATTATTATTTATATATATATATTATATATATAATTTATTAACAATAAACTTTATTACAAAAGATTATTTGTAAGAAAATTATAAGTTAATAATCACTTTAATTTTATACATTTATTTCATCTTTAATAACTTAAAAGTTAAAATAACATATCATATAAAGCAAGGACATTGTAACAAAAAACAAATATAAGCGAGGGTAGTTTGATAATTTTAATGTTTATTAAGGGAATGTATTGCATCAACCAAACGAGTTTATAAATTGTTAAAAATTAGATTCCTAAACTTGTCAGAATAAAACCAAACACGTTTAAGAAAATCTCAAAGAATCAGCGTTCCTAATCGATGAATTCGCGAGCGTGTAATTCGCTTGGAATGTAATTTAAACCTAAAACAAACGTCCCCTAAAAAGTAAAAACCCACACTTGCCTTCAACCTTCAACCTCTGTGTATCATCATCGTCACTTTCTCTTCCTGCCTTGCTTTATCGATTTCCGTTTAATCTAATATCATCGCCGGTGTCGCATCTTTCTGTATCATCATCATCATTGCTTTGTCTTCTTGTCTTGCTCCATCACTTCCCCTTTAATCTAATATCGTCGCCGAAGTCGCAATCTCGTCTTGCTTTAGAGTCGTTCTTCCCCGTGTCATCTCAAATATTACAGGTTTTCACTTTTGTGCTCTTTACCGTGTCTTCTCAATCCACTCTCTAGGTTAGTGTACTGCTACTCAATTTCAAGATTTTTTCACAGATTTTTGTTATTTGTTCGATTTTGTTGAATTTTTTTAGGGGATTTATTAGTTTTATCACTACACAACTTAGTTTTGAATTGAATCTGTTGATTTGGTATTACTTTTGTCTAATGTGGAAAATTGATTGAATCCCTGTGTTGTGTTTAAATTGAAAGGAGGATTTTAAACTAAAATAAGATTTGGTATTGCGAAGGAAGATTTTTATTTTTTTTGATCAATGCGAAGGAAGAATTTTAAATTTGCCTGTGCGTGCAATCATAGGAGTTGAATTGAAGTAAAATTAAATATTATAACACAAATCCAACGGTTACTATTGATTGAGGCCATATGTACGGTTGACAATAGAATAACTGGACTCCATTTCCTTTTTTCTTAGGACGACGAACAATGCACATTTCCTTTTTTCATTTTCATTTATGCAAAACTATATACCTTTTCCAGTTTCTTTCCTCTTGATCAAAAAAATATACCTTTTCCATTTTTTCCAATTCCATCTTCATAGTGGATTGGTTTTTCAATTTGTCTGTACAGAAAACCGAATCAGATGCTATCGGAAGCAAGAGTTTATGAGTATCCCTTGAATCAAAATTTCAATTTTTAATCTTGGAAAACGAAAATTGCAGTGTTTAGTTAGTCTTGCAGAGCAATCTGCTTCTCAATGGCTCAGATTCCCAACCTAGACAATGCTCCTGTCAATCTCACATCCATTAGGTCAAATCCAATTCAATTTCTATTTCCATTTCAATTCATTCTCAATCTCAATTTTTATCTTACTTTTTTTTTTTTTAATATTTTTATTGAATTCAGGGAACAGTCTCAGAAGGAGCTCATCAACATCCTCAAGAATGTAATTGCTTCCAAATTTATGCCATAATCGAAGAGCTACGCGATTTCAAATGAAATTCAACCGTTAACCATAACTATCCCGTTAATTTGGTTTTTCTTGCTATATTACCTTTACGGCACTGAACATTGACTTTGTAAGCGTTTGTGTTTATGTAGGTTCGTGGAAAGAAGTGCTTGGTCATTGATCCCAAGCTCGGGGACTCTCTCTCGCTTATCATACAGACAGCTATTCTTAAGGTATTTATATTGCCCTTACTTGTTTGTTCACCGTGCTTAGTTAATTTAATAGAACCATTCCATAAAGATTCTGTTGCATTTTTTTCTTCATTTTATACAATAGAGTTAGTTGTTTAATTGAATTTCAGTAAAATTTTACATTTTTGGGTATACACAAAAGAAAAATTGATTTTCTTTAATTAATAGTCTGTTGTTTTGAACTTTTGATGATGTTGAGAGGTCACATTTAACTCAAACAGGAGCATGGGGTCGAATTGCGGCATCTTTCAGCTGAACCAATTCAAAGTGACTGTAACAAAGTGGTTTACCTTGTGCGCTCTCAGCCTAATTTGATGAGATCCATATGTTCTAACATTCATAATGACGTATCGAAAGGACTGCAGAGAGAATATCACGTTTATTTTGTGCCCCGCCGTACTGTTGTTTGTGAGAAAGTAATTTTTCCTTGGAAATGTGTCCGTTTCCGTTAACTTGAGCTTAGTTTTTTTTTCCTTTTAGAACAATGTAAATGATTGTTTTCTTTGTGCAGGTTCTTGAGGATGAGAAATTACATCATATGGTTACAATAGGGGAATATCCCTTGTATATCGTGCCAATGGATGAGGATGTACTATCATTTGAACTTGATCTTTCTTTCAAAGTATGTTTTGAATTACTACTTCTGTCAGTGTTATAATTTGTTGACTTTGGAGTTTCTTGCATTAGTATTTGCTCTGATTACTTAATTGTCCTTGTTTACCTTCTCTCCGTGACAGGAATGCCAAGTTGATGGTGATGCAAGCTCACTTTGGCATATTGCAAAGGCCATTCACAAACTTGAGGTTGTAGTCTTGAATATCATCATCAATTCATATCATGAAATTTAGCATGATTCTGATATGGGCGTTCTCGTAATTACAATTTTTGATTTGATTTTATCTTTTAGTTTTCTTTTGGAGTGATACCAAATGTAAGGGCAAAAGGAAAAGAATCTGTGCGTGTTGCAGACATCCTAAACAGAATGCAAGCTGAGGAACCAGTTAACTCATCCGATGTAATCACAGACCACTTTGTTAACTCATCCGATGTAATCACACACCACTTTGTTTTTCTCTAACCCTGACTGTTTGCTCTTTGTACAGATGGTTGTTCCAGAGATAAATACAGTTATCCTTTTAGATAGAGAGGTATTTTCTTTTTATTCATTTTATCTGTTGGTCATATTTTGTTGTGCCTTTGGGGATATTCTACCAAGTGCCCTTCTACTGTGTAATTTATATATTTATTTGTTACTGAAATTGAGTATGCTTTGGATGTAGGTGGATATGGTTACTCCTTTGTGTTCCCAATTAACATACGAGGGACTACTTGATGAGGCAAGTTAATGCAGAAACAGCCTAAACCTTTATGAATGATATTTATTGCATAAAGGTTTTGGTCACGTTATTTTACCAGGATTTTCTCTTGAGAACATTCCCTTGGCATGTTTTTAATAACTTAATAATCCATTTCCTCTCATTTCCTTGTGATACTGTAAGTCGGAATATGGAAAATTCTAATGCATGTTTTAGTTACTAAGTCAAGGAGTTTTAGAGTTCTGTCTTGGTTACACTTATACTACATGTAAATAGGTTTGAAACCATGACTATTTTTACTTTTTACTTCTATTTAATGAACTTGTGTCGTTGCAGTTTCTGCACATCAACAATGGTTCTGTCGAGATTGATGCATCTGTTATGGGTCTTCAACAAGAAGGAAAAAAAACTAAAGTCCCACTTAATTCAAGGTAGGTTACTTTTTTTTTTTTCACTTGCTCTACCGAATTCGCAATGCAATGACATTATTTTTCAATGAATCAAATGGTTTATATCATGTTATTCATCATTCTTTGGTCCTTACCGAATAGTATACCTTGTCACATATTCAAATTAGAAGCTGACTCAAGCAAACAAAGAAACTACAATTACATTTTGCACTTCATTTTAGTGTAGTTTTTATAAAGCCCAATGCCATCAATCAATCCATGTTGAACAGCCCCATTTAGTGGGATAATGTTTTGTTTTGGGTTTGCTGTTAAAATGATATTTACTTCATGAAAGCTTCCCTTCTTTCATCCTTTTGCATAGCGTCCGCTATGCAAAACTTCATCAATCATGATATTTAGTTAATACACGGTACTACGGGCTTAATTTTATGTTAAATAGTAATAGTATTTGAAATCCGTTGAACTCCTGTACAGTGGGCATACCGTGAATATCAGTTTGCATGTAATGAAGGTGTAATAGGATTTCAACTTTGAATCATAGTTCGGAAGCCTGTTTTGTTTCTTTGCACCTTATCCTTTTCATTTTCCTTTTGTTCACTTTGTTCCTTAAAATAATCTTTACTTGCATTGGTCTGTGTTATGGACAAGCCCTTTTCAGAGGCCTTGTTTTGCTCTAGATCCTCGTTTTGGCCATAGTTCAGATCAGACATCCATTTTCTGTTTCTTTACACTCATTTTCCTTTTGCTCTTAATATTTCTTAAAATAACATTTACTTGCATGGTTTGTGTTAGTGACAAGCTTTTCAAGGAGATACGGGATCTCAACTTTGAAGTTGTTGTCCAGGTTGATTTATGTTAACCACTCTCTCTCTCTCTCTCTCTCTCTCTCTCTCTCACACACACACACACACACACACGAGAACAGTGAGAAGGCTATTTAGATTGAAAGATCTCTGGCTCCTTGGCAGTTCTATTTTCTTAGTTGCTGTCTGCAGTATTGCAGATTTTACGTCAAAAAGCAACATCCATGAAGCAAGACTACACAGAGATGACAACTACAGTAAGTAGACAATCGGACACTTGTGCATTGATATTACTGGTGATTATGTAAAAAAGAAAAAAGAGACGGTTCTAAAACTAACTTCATGAAGAGTAATCCCAGTAATCGACTCAAGTCTGGTGTTTCATTTTATTTCTCTGGAGATCTAATACATAAAGTTTTGCAACAGTTTCACCTTTATACTGTATCTTTACAGCTAATTGTCAGTTGTATACTTTTTTGATAGATGCAATCAGGAATTAAAAGAAAATTTATTACTTGCAAAAGATGTATGTGCATTAAAATTTCCTGCCGCATTTAAATAAGTTTTAATAACGTTTTTAAAATAAAAATGAAAATTTTGTCAATATTTTCTAATATATTGCTTTCGATGTTATTCAGACGCAGTCAGTTTCAGAGTTGAAGGACTTTGTGAAAAAGCTGAACTCACTGCCAGAGATGACCGTAAGAAAATGTTCATTGTAATATTAGCATTTTATTAACAGAATCCTCATTGTGGGAATCTAGTCATAATATCATTTACATTATTTCTCAGAGGCACATAAATCTCGCTCAGCATCTATCAACGTTCACATCAAAGCCTTCTTTTCTTGGGCAGCTTGATATAGAACATACAATTATTGAGGCACAGAGTTATGACATGTGAGTTAATTTTGCACGCAGAGAAATGAAATTTTAGATAGTATTATATTTAAAATTAATATAATTTAAACTCACACACTGATATATTTATATGTCTATATATATATAGATGTGTGTGTGTGTGTGTGAATTGAGTGCCTTTGGTAACATCCTATCCTGTTTTTTTGGAGGTGCTGATGCTATAGTTTGTGATTTATTCATGGATTGACATGTTCTGGGTATAGCCACTCTTTTTTGGCTTGCTAGCCATAATTTTTTTTCGTGCAAAGCATAAATTTCACAAGTACCTTTTATTGGCACTTAATTTCTCAAGGTGGGAATCAGTAGTTTAATTCCATTGTTTGGAACGTATAACTCTGAACCTGCTTCTACTTAAAAACATCTGTGTTTCTGTTTTAGGTATACATTTTTTGCCTTTTTCTAGTTCACCCTGAAAATTGATGAGTTTTCAACTAATTGCAACAATTTATGCCTAAGTTTTTTTGATATCAACTTGCACTGTTAAAAACAAAGTTGAAGTGGACTTTGTGCTCTAAGAAGTAAGATCTATAAGTCAATGGATATGAATGTTACTCAGGGATTCTACTGTCAGATATGGTTTAGTTTTTGCTTTCGAGATACAACAAATCAAACTTTATTCCCCCTGGCAGTGTATCAATTATCATTTAATTCCTAACTGGCAACTTACAGTAACTTATTTAGACTTAAAATTGTCTTTAAATGCATTTTGTGATATAGTGGTTAGTCTTGAATAAACTAGGCAATTGAGCTTTATTTGCTGTTGATAATATTTGACGTTTGAGTAAACAACTTAATTAAGCACTTAGTGAATAAATGCTTATCATACAAGCGCTTGTGTGTAAGTTATTTCTGAAATCGAAGAGGATGTGGTTAAACTATTTTCATAAGCTATCCAAGGAAACTTGTTGAAATAATTTGAAAACAACTTATGAATATGTCATAAGTTATTTTCATAAGCTGCCAAATACTTATGTAAGTGCTTATTGCATAGGATAAGTCCTAATAAGTTATAAACGAACTCTTCCAAACTCACCCTTTATTAATTTATAGCCTATTGTATGTAGATCAAACAGCTTATACTCTATGCATGAATTTTAAATTACATGGAATGAACTTAGAACATTGTTATCTAGGTTGATGTCGGTATTTGACTAGCTGATGTTCCCTAGGGATGTGATAGAAACCGGTTCAAATTGATATAGAAATTACAGAATTCTGCCTTAATTATTAGTAACAAAATCTGTATAATAAGTAAATCCACTCAAATTACAAGATAAATCACAAGAACACACTAATCTAGAGAACATATGAGAGTCTCTAGTCTCTCCCAATGCCTAAAAAGGCCTCAGTTCCCTTAGCACTTCATCAGATCCCCTCCTCCATGCTCCCTCTTCCCTATTTATTATATTTTACATAATCATAACTGCCATACAGCAGTTACCATAACTGCTACTGCACACAATTAATTAACACAGTAATAATATTAATAATAACTTCCCTAATATAATAATAATAATATAGACTAACAGAATAATAACTGCCAGCCAAACTATCCATTCTAACAGGATGACAACGAGTTGAGTTAGGTCAAACTTAGGTCAACTCGGCTTGGCTCGGTGAAAATTTATTCAGCTCGAAACTCGACTCGAGTTTGTTGTAAACCTTGTCGAGTCGACTCTCGGACTAATTTTGAGTTGGTTCAGCTCATTGCCAGCCATAACTTATGGTTCTCTGATTGCTGCACGCACACAAGTTTTTATTTTATAGTATAAAACACATGTCATTCATATTTGCAGATGCTTTGATTATATTGAAGAATTGATCCATAAGCAGGAGCCTTTCATAACAGTCCTTCGTCTTCTAATCCTATTTTCTTTCACAAATTCTGGGTTGCCAAAGAAGCATTTCGACTACTTCAGGCAAGCTTGCATGCTTTGTTAAATTTTTATTGTATTCCTTTTTCATTTTGTTACTCTTCTAGGTCCTTGGAGTGACTAATCTATATATTGTTCTCGTTTTGCCTTCCATATAGTATACTATCAGATTTTATTTCAAAGTACTTAGTGTTGTCTTGTATATTTGTAACTTACAATTTAGGAGAGAACTACTCCACAGCTATGGGTTTGAGCACATAGCAACACTAAATAATTTAGAGAAGGCTGGACTCTTTAAAAAGCAGGTATAACACACTAGTCGTTTACTTGCTTTTGGAAATGGATTGTCTATACTTTTTGATCTATAATTTAATCTTATTTTGCATGTGATCCTTTTAGGAGTCAAAAAGCAACTGGCTTACTATAAAACGCGCCCTGCAGCTTGTGGTTGAAGATACTGATACAGCCAAGTAATTTCTTCTAGATGATGTGATCCTTAGAAGCTTATTATGTTCGTAGATTTTATATTGGTCATAATCTAGATCTTCTATAGAACATAGTAATGGGTATGTATGTCACACAAATAAAACAAAGAGTGCAGATTACAAAGGGTATTGTTTTAAATTTTGCACTGATATGCACAACTTTTTTACTATGTTCGGGAACCAAACTACAAACAAAACTATAAGTTGTGTTGTGAATCAACTTCTTGTACTGGTTAACATGCATCAAATGCACACTTTATATTTTTACTTTATGCGGCTGTACTACATAAATTTCTCTGTTAAGATTTAATTTATAGTTGCGATTAAAGATGCCTATTGGATTTGTAGTTTTTTAAAATTGTCTTGGTGTATATACTGCATGGTTCATGTGCAGAGATGTTTGTACAGAATTCTTGGGAAATCTCTTGTAGGGTCTTTTGGACTGTCAGTTTTGATATGCTCCTGTTGTGGAGTTTTCTACTTATTGTGTTATTGTTATCTTGTTTCGCTACTAACTCTTTAAATGATTTCCTACAAAACAGCCCAGATGATATTGCTTATGTCTTCTCTGGTTATGCACCACTTAGCATTCGTCTGATCCAGCATGCCATTCGATCCGGATGGTAAATATGAATGTCTAATATTGAAGATCTTCATAGCTTTTGTTGAGCACGAAAGTTAACTTTTTTAATTCATCATTTACCTGCAAACATAATTGTATCTTAATTTTAGAAAGAACTCTAGCTCACGGATGCTTTACCCTGCCAAAAATCTTAGGTAGAAATATTATATGGACTTGGGTATTATGGGGCGCCCAAGTCCCACGAGTAGTATGGGATGCTCGTGGAGTACAAGTATCATTGTCAATACAAATTACTGTATTTTACTATTAGTTAGTACAAATATTACTGTGGTGTACAAGTATCTAAGAAGCCCGGGTACTTACGACTTAGTACGATATGGATACGATACGACACGGGTACTTACGACTTAGTATGATATGATACGACTTAGTACATACAAGAAATTTTTAAAATTCAAGATATGACACCAAATATTATTGTGGTGTACAAGTAATCAAGTATCATTGTTAGTAAAAGTTTCGTAATAGGCAAGCCTCCAACTGTGTATTATTTTCTGTTAAGGGTGAATTCCAATGTTTACTTGATGTAATATCATTGTTGTCAGCCCCTTAGCTGATTAAGAATTTGTAGGCTGCTGGAATTTTTTCTGTAGACAGGAAATGATTTTTTTGGAAAGGACAAAAAGAAAAGTACAGTAATAGAAGATAATACATCATTACAAGAAAATACATAAGAAACACCTAGAAACTAAGTGATTAAGATCCCTGTAACAAGGTGTGCCGATCTCTCTGCATGACTGCACGTCTAACAAAGGAACACCTCTAAACAGTCCGTGTGAAATTGAAGGCTGTTTGATAGTGAGTTTTAGCATAATTACTTACAGTATATTAGCTTGTAGTTATCCAAAGCTTCACATTTTCCCTTTTTGTGTACTATACTTAAAATAAATTTGCTTGGAAAGACCCATTGATTGGTTCATTCATTACATTCAATTTTGAAGTGAATTTCTATGTTTGGGTGATGAAACCGATTCAAAACTGAATATGATAATTTATCATGTAGGCGCCCTGTTGAAGAAATTCTGAAACTGCTTCCTGGACCTCATTTGGAAACTAAGAGGGTTAGTACCTGTCATGTTGATATACTGAATATCCTGTACCTCGTTATAATTTCCCATTCTTATCAAATGCATTTTCTCATGTCATATTTCAAAGTTCTCAAACTGTTTGAATCAGGGTCTCATCATGACTAGCATTCCTTTTACCTCCTTCTTGTTATATTATATGTTTTGGTTGCTCTATGGCTTTTACAGGGTGGATTCTCAAATAGCCCATCATCTGACTCTTTATCAGGGGTTTCAACCAGCATATCTAAGTAATGTCTAATCAGTGCCCTTTTTTAGAATTTTGCATCTCTTCCTTAATCATCAGTGAAATGATAGTATGCCACTACATCTATCAGAAAAATGTTATTAATTCCAGGAAATTCAATGCTTACCAATTTGTGTAAATGTCTCTGACAAAGCTCAGATGAACATTTCAAAGTTGATAAGATTCATATAGATCCTGATATGTATACTATATATATATATCCTATCCACATCCTTCTACTTTTGATTGTGGAGAATATCAATTAGCACCAGAGGTGGTGTTTATTGCCTGGCAAAATCTCCAAACTGCTGCAAATATTTCTATCCTGTTTCATTTATTTTCCAATTTTTGGTGATGGTTTCTTGAAAAGAAATGTTATTAGAACTGGATGGTTTTATTTGACTTTGGTGTGTCAAAATTTATATTTTAAGGGAAGAAATCTTATAATTTTGTCACACACCCTTTTGGTTTTCTGACACCACACATTTCAGAGTACCTGATGGAAGGCGTGCCCTGGTGCTTGTTGTCTTTATTGGGGGTGTTACCTTTGCAGAGATTTCTGCACTTCGATTTCTCAGTGCTCAGGTGTGTTACTGTTGTCTATTTTTTTATGTCCATGTTTACCAATTTGTTCTTCCTATGATTTTTTTTTTTTTTTTGTAAATATGGTTAATGGTCCATAATATATCAGACAAACATACTTACCTATTTCGTAAATTTGTGTGGCCTAGCATGTCTTGTTTTTGACGATGTGTAGTACAAGTTATATGTTTCTGAACTGGATATTCCAAACTTCTCAGTAAATTGGTGTGTGGTGGGTGTACATCTTTTTGGGGGAGGGGGATTGTTCTATATTATGGAAGTTTGTGGCTCTCATCTATTCCGTAAGAAGCACAAGATAATTGTCTTCAGGACCTTACATGACCCCAATGTAGGGTAATAAATTAAGGACAACGTTAAATTGAAATAATGAAAACTAAAATAATATCAAAATCAACCCAAGTGGATTTCTGAATTCTGAATACACAACCTGTGAGGATTTCATAATCAAATCTATTCCTATTTTATAACATTTCAAACAAAAGAGTTTTATTTATAAATCAAAGAAATTCCTAAATTTTGTTTTCCAAATACATTCTTGATACATCTATGATATGCGGAACTCATGGAAGGGCCTCAAGCTAGGAAACTAAGATTAGGAACGTGGAACATCAAAAGTTCACAACTCTTGACAGCAGCTGGTTCCCACTTACTCTTAAATTGATTTTCTACTAAGACAGCCCTAATGATATTGCATATGTATTCTCTGGATATGCATCATTTAGCATTTGTCTGGTCCAGCATCCTATTCTATTCGGATGGTATGAATCTCTCTGACTGTGAAGGTTGGATCAGTTGCATGAAGGGCATGTTAGATATAAAACCAACTTAAAAAAACCCTAAAGGTTTTGAGTTGGATCTTTTGAATCATCCATGACTCTTGACTGAGATGCGTGTTAGATTTGCAACCATTTATTTGTATTCACCTAACAGGCTTTTGGGATAATCAGTTCATGACAATTACTTACAAAAGCAGAACCTCAAGGGCCGAATTATATCTTCATGTTCACAATTGTTGAAATCTTATTTCCAACAACACACGTGAAATACCAAAAGAGAAAGTTTGTTTTGATATATGTTTGCTGTACAAGTATTTATCTGGTTCACCATTTGCACTGGATAACTTAGTTACTCTCTCGTTCCTTATATCATGTTTTATCCAAAATTGAGTGGGTATATATTGTCTTATTTTATCTCCTAATTATTTTTTTGGCTTGTCCAGGAAAGCATGGCATATGATTTGGTCATAGCATCAACAAAAATAGTCAATGGCCAAACCGTGGTTGAAACATTCATGGAAAAGCTAGGTTGATTGATGAGTCAGTTTTTCATTCACTTTATCATTTTGAGGCCTTCATTGGTTCAGGTAGGCGAGTTAATCTTGTTGGTGCTAAACCAATGCTATGCCTAAGAGAGTTCTTCTAGGATGATACACCGAGCTCTGTGATGATAGCTTTATTGCTGCTATAAAATCTTTCTCTGTTGATTTTGTAAGAGGGACAATTGGAAATATAGGAATCCTGTGCTTCCAGGGTACCATCTGGGATTAGTAGCATGAGAACTACTTTGACTTTGATCTATTTGAATTTGTGGTAAATGATTGGGCATTGCATGCAAGTGTGTTAGTTGATTTTGGTTTAATATACTACGTGATATAAATCTTTTTCACTCCTGAAAGTGTATATGGTGCATTGTTCATTCCAGACCTTGAAATCCCCTTTAGAATTTCTCTACAGATTATACTATTTGTAAGGGAGCTTAAATATATGTACTAATACTTTTCGACAAGACTATAATGTGTTCCACATCCCTTTTGCGTAGCGCGGATTGAGGTGTCATCTTAACACTAGCCATAGGGTTTTATAAAGTGTGGGATTAATCCGCGCTCCATCTTGAATCTTAATCCGGGTTCCTTTTGGTTTAATCGGTGTTTCAATTCCTATGAAGTATTTTATGAAGGTGATATAGTTTTAGGAAGAATTTTAAATACTTCATATCAAAACGATGAAGATTCTTGGTGCTGCTCAATGGATGTGTTTTGGAGGTGATGAATTGCACAAGTAGCTTGTAGATTAGATCGGGAGTGTAGCGTCACTATTGATGCCTTGGAGTAGACGTGTTTGCTGAGCGTGGTGGGTTACAAGGCAATTAGGATTCAGGTTGCTGGCTGTATCAGTCACACAAGCAAAGGTCTCCAAACAATCCCAACTTAAATTTTCTAATTTTAAATTCTCCTAAACTTTGAAAGACGTCAAAGAAGTATACACAATGTGTTATCAATGTCAAGATGATCCATACACAATGTGTTATCAATGTCAAGATGATCCATGGTCGAAACTAGTCTTAGGCATCCAACAACGTTAAATTTTTTTAAATTTTTTAAGCATTGTGAGCTTTTTCGATTTGAATGATTTTGTTGTGTATATATATATATATATATATATATATATATATATATATATATATATATATATATATATATATATCAAGATGATCCATAGTAGAAGCTTATCTACTTAATCAATAATATTTCTTTCATGGCTATTTCTATGGTACACAACCATGATAGGTTGTTGTGTCCATACACCAGAATAGAAGAATATAACACAAATCTCAAGGCACTATATTTAACCTTCGGATTGAGAGTTCCACCTGATCCTACTGTAGACCATCCACACTACTCATACTTTGGGAAAAAGTCAATTTGGCGTTACTACGGTGGCTTTTATGATCCACAAAGGTACCTTTTTGTGTACCAAACACAAACAGGTCAGTTACCTGCAGTAGCCAAAGTTTCCAGTTTCCTATTATTTCCAATTTGGCCTTTGATTTCTGAAATTTGAAAAACAACCCCACCCCTATTTTCTATATTTATACTGGAGACCCCATTACAAGACAAAGATAATGTTACTCTTTATTTATACTAGACTACTACATTCATCCTATATTATATATCCCTTTAGGTTATTTCACACCAACTAAGAAAAATAGTTAATTTTGTATGGGAAAAGAAAATTGTGAGTTAGTTTACCAAATGGACATCATTAATGACATTCGAAAGATAAATTAATAGAATAATGAAGGATATGGCTGAGGAAAAAATATTAATGTTTCGTTGATATTCTAAAAAGACATGTATTACGGGACAAATTTTTTTGTCTAGAAAATCATATAATATGGGACGGAGGGGGTAGTACATGAACAGTTATCCATCATCCATGTGGCTTAAAATCCAGCTGAACCGGCCGAGTTGGTAATTGAGATTCACAGTTTAATTTCCACCATTTAACCGCATGTTAATGATGTCATCTTTGAGTTAGCAGCTGAAACGATCGATTAGGCTGACCAATCCAACTACAAGTCTGGTTTCCAGTTGAGTCGGTTAGACATGTCAGTCCGGTTCGAGTTTTAAACACTAATCTCGAACACCTATCGTTGACTCGGTTGTTTGATTTCAAGGTTCGAATCAAATGTCTATTAATTCGTCCTCTCGAAGTACGTTATATTTTTTTTCTAGATCCTTACATTGTACTTCCTTTCTATAGGTTTAATGACGAGGACCAAGACTACTCCAAGGGTCGGGCTACCACAATATCGTCTAAAACTGGCCCGACGAATGCATGAGGGCGAATTGCCGCCATCAACTGATGACCCAGTTTCCTCCGATGAGTCTACCGTGCTTGACAACTTTGATGGCTCTGTCGGGTCGGGTAGGACCCAATCTGCTGAGGAGGTGAGTAGTGAGTATTTTTCCAAAGACAACAAGGAATTGGCAGACACAGACTTTCGAGGCGGGGAGGGTAAGGATGATGTAGTCCCTTTTGAGAATGATAAGGAGGGGGACTTCGGCAATTGGTATTTGGATGTAGTCCTCATCTCTTATGTGGTCAGTGATGATGCCAGAGCACCCAACACCTACATCCAAATACCAATTGCCGAAGTCCAAACACCAGAGGTTGATGCTCAGGCTGAGGATGAGGACGAGTTTGAGGGCCCCACTTACAGAATCAGGCAACCAAGCCAGTCCAAAACAGTTGTGTCAAGTGTTGATACTAATGGTGGTAGGGTTAGCGTTGATGGATCCAAGCGTTGGTACTGATAATTGTGTTGGTTACAACATGAAACGAATAATTAATTTGAAAATCAATTTTTTTTAAATGCTCGTGATCATCTTATTAATGATAATATTAATAGTCATAAATGTTTATTATTTTTACTGATTTTCATTATTTTTTAAATTCAAGTTTTATTAAATGCTGATGATGATGTTAGCGATGATAATATTAAAAATAATGAGTGTCTATTATTTTAGTTGATTATCATTATTACTAGGGGATAAGCCCGTGCGATGCACGCGGGTTATACAAATATTTTTTTAAAAATAAGTTAAGGATATAATTTAAATATGTATAAGTAGAAAGAAAAATAATACTTTTTATACAATTTATTAAGATATTAATTTATAAACATACATAGAGAAAACAAAAATCCAATTTAATATAGTGTAGTTTAGTAGTATTAGATAAGGATTATAAATATTGTCATGGTATTAGTAGAAGGAAATAAAAATTTAAGGAAATATATATATATCCACTATATATATTGGTTGAAGATGTAGAGTATTAATTAACTCCTAATATATTTAATTCAATTTTTTAAAATTTTGAATATTTTGCTATTTAAATTATTTATTTATTTATATATTTGGCATTCAAAAACTTAAAATTAATACATAGTTTCCGAAAAATATAAAGAATGGTTGAAGGTCAATTTTCATGAACATTTATTTACATAATAGGATACAACTATACTAAATAGTAAATATAATTATAAAAAAATATTCATCCTTTCCACTTTGTTTGCAGTTTAAGGTTTTGACACACTATTTAAGAAAAATAATTGGGAGTCTAGATTTTGTAAAAAGTGTTGTCTAACTTATGATTTGATCATTTATCTCTCCACATAGATAAGTGTGAATCTTTTATAGTGGATATAAAAAGTTGTCATAATTATTACTCCCTCCGGTCCCTTTTATAAGAGAAAAATCAATTTTTAGGTTCATTCAATAAATGATGTATTCAGTCTATAATATAGGCCAAATAAATTATTTATTGAAAGAACTTAAAAAGTGGACCGGAGGTAGTAGGAGTATGTGGAAAAGAATATTAAAAGTTTCACTGGAAATCTAAAACGACAATTAAATTTGAGGACCCTGATTATATGGTTTTTTGGGAAGCTAGTTTTAAGCCGCTTGATGTAGAGTATATTGATTTTTACTATCAACACCGAGTAGCCACTTCAGTGGCAATTGAATGACACTGCAAACTTTGAATGATTTTCCTCTCCTCTTAGTTATGCGTACCATACTACCATTCTAACTCTTATAAACTCTAGATGATTAAGTGCTTTAAAAATGACCTCTGTATTGCAGATGGCGAATCTCAAACAACTGGTAAATGAAGGAAAAATATAAAGTTCATTGGGTTGTCAGAGGCTAATGCTGACACAATAAAATTATTAATACAATTCAGGAGATGGTTAATAAATAATAATCATCCGTTAATCATTTGTGTATCCATTAATCAAGTTCAACTCATCATTAACCATAATTTTGATTTGCATTAACCATTGTTGTCTCATTTCTGCTAAGTTTATTTTGATTAAACAAGCTTGAAATACTAATGTTCCACTCTAGTTGTTTACGGTCTTTATTGTCTCCTAAAATGTTAGCATTCACAGCAACAGATTTTGCCATCTTTGCCGAGAGACAATGGCAGAAACTTAATCCATGATATTCTTCATGTCATATTTTTAAAAGCTAAAATTTACAAAAACTTAATAATACATCTATAATCATCAAGAAACATACTTTACAATACAACATTCCCCTTTAATGACAAGCAAACACAATATGAAGTTCCTGCACAGTTTTATGATCATTTCTATATCTATGAATTATGTATAATAAAGTTACACCGTAGTTAGGGAATTTTGCAAACCATCCTCCCCTTCTACTCGCTGTAAGAGTTCTAATATACTTCCAGCTTTTCTCTTAGCTCTATCAGTTCCATTTTCTGATAATCCCTGAAGTGCTTCTTCCGCACCGTGTTCCTTTGCTACTTTCACTTGCAATAAATCTCCGGTGCACATCAACCACAAAACAACAGCAGCGTTCTCCCGGTTGCGTGGAGACCCGGTTCGTATAACCTCAACTAAGATAGGAATTGGCTCAGCCTGGCCAATCGCTATCCTACCTTCGTGATGGCTTGCAAGGATTGCCATTATAGCTAGTGCTTCGTCTACCATCCCACCTCCTGCATCCTTCAGAAATCGAATCAGCGGAACAACTATCCCGGCTTTTACAGCCCTTGCTTTGTTTCCTTGATAAATACATAGATTAAATATAGCAGTAGCAGCATCTTTCTTCCCTCTTGGAGTACCTTCACAAAGCAACTTTATGAGAGCTGGGATAGCTCCTGCTGCACCTATTGCAACCTTGTTCTCATCTAGAACAGATAAACTAAAGAGAGTTGCAGCTGCATTTTCTCTAGCTTCCATGCTTCCTTTTTTAAGTACATCTACAATATCTGGTATAGCTCCTGCATTTACTATAGTTCCTTTGTTACTCTCGTTGATGGAAAGATTGAGAAGCGCTGTAACAGCATGCTCTTGAGTTCGAGGATCTGTGGAAGACAATAACTCGACGAGAAGTGGTATTGCTCCTGCCTCAGCAATGCATACTCGGTTATCTGCATTCCTCTTGGCCAGCAATCGAAGCTCACCAGCAGTCGCCCTTTGCTGTTCTATATCATTACTCATTAGTTTATCTAATAAAGCCGTAATAGCAGTTCTGTCACAGTCTGAAAGACTGCTTCCAGATTTCTTTGTTCTACAGCTTCCTTGCTTCTTTGGGAGCTCAACACCGTTGCTTTCACACCATAAACCAATTAGACTCTTCAAAACGTAGTTAGGAGTAAGGGCGGTATGCAAAAGTGTCTGCTGTGACTTGGGGCAGGTTCTGTGACCAGCATCAAGCCATTTTTGAATGCATGACCTTTCATACGTCTGCAAAAGAAAGTAGAAAATTTATGAATGACCATAACAAGTACCGTTAGAACAGAACACTGTAGAGACAATCAATTTAGGATAATACCTGACCAGTAGAGACAATTACAGGATCTTTCATTAGTTCAAGAGATATAGGACATCGAAAATCATCTGGGATTACAGGAGACCGGTGTTTAATTGACACTTTCTCACTTTCGTATGCATCAACCTCGGGATTTTCTGTGAGCACACAATCCTTCAGTTTCCTAAGAAGGGATGAGACTGTTTCAAAACTTTCCCCTAGTTCTCCATTGCTTGTGATGACCAATTCATGTAATTCACTAGACTCTTTCTTTATATCATTTATAGTCCTCAAATGCAACTTCTCAGAAAGTCTTTTGAGCATAGCAGGATCAGGATCTTTTTCTTTCTGTGCTACTGCTATATCCAAGTCTAGTTGTAAATCAGCAAATTCTGTTTGAGCTTTGGCTCTTTTGAATTGAGCATGCACCAGTTCAATCTGAAACAGATTAAAGCAGTTTACAAAAATCATTGCATACAATTATCAGTCAATTGATGCCACCCCTTATCCTTGCCAAAAACAATGCTCATAGAAATTTCAAATCACAGCAAGGGAATATGAATATCATTGTAGAAATGACAGGAAAATTTCTGAAATGCAATGGAATTGCAAATGGTATATAGTCAGTCTTCTTCCAATGTGCAATAACATTACCTGTTCTTGAACTTCCTCCGATATCTCAAGTTTGTTGTATGGAATTTCACTCAATTCGGCTTCAATTTTTTCAGTTATTTGTCGGAACTTATCAGCTGTATCATTCCACTGCAAAGCCTGCAACATGAAAAACAATCATTAGATTAAAATTAACGTCCTTTTGATCAACTGAAGTACCAATGCAAAGAATGGAAGCAAATATTATACTCATGCACCAATAGTACCCACACTTCAAATTCAAGAAACAACTCCTAAAGTAATTGGATGCATTTATTGGCAGTATTACAATACAAGCAAACTATAAAATATAATTTTATTTTTCATCAATTTTCTCAAAAAACAATCATCCCAAAACAATACCTTGGCATCTCCTAATCCTATTACAAAATACATAGATTTTCATGAATTTGGTATTCTCCCACTTTAAGAAAATAAATCATCTACAAAACTGAATTAACTCGTTCAAGCAATTTAACAAACACCAAAAGGACCAAAAAGTCATACTCATATGATGATACCTGATAAAGCTTACTCCCTTGATTCACAGACTTTAGAAGCATCATAGCCAAATCCAAAGCAACTCCAAGAGATTCAAAAGCTTTAATCTGTTCATCACTAATAGACTCATCACTATCATTTAATTCCTCAAACAAAGGGCTCAATAGCTTCACCCTACGAATCAAATTCCCATACATCCTCTTACAAACATTCTGGCACTCTGGCAACCCAGAAATCTCTCTGATTGACTCAGTCAAACGACCCACAATCATAGCCTTCGGGTTCTGGCTACCACCCATTTTGAGACACAAGGAGAAAAAAGTCAAAGATGCAAACTTTAACAACAAGATCGAGCTTGCTTCAAATTTGGAAGGTGATGAAGGATACCCAGATGAGGGAATTTTGGGAGATTATCAAAGATGGGAAGGGGTCATGATGACGAGCTGGAAATTACTGTGGAAGTTTTTTGTTTTTGTGTTACTTGAAAGACATAAATATAGTTTTTTTTGTCTTTGACCTTTTGGGGAAAGTCTTTGCCTCTTGTCTTAGGAAGAGAGGCCTCTTGAGAACCAAAGGTTGCGTATGCTCTCTCACCTCTTTCAGCAATTTTTTTTCTTTTTCTTTTTCCATTTTAGTTATTGTTGTTTTTTGTTTTGTTTTAATTTGTGTGTAAATTCGTTTTTGAAAGGATGTGTGTAAAACATTTTAAAACTAGTTTAATAATATACGTGTTATGCAAATTCTATAGTTTCTAAAAAAGTAATTTTTTCCTGACAAAAAAAGAAACTGTCACAAGGTTGGTTTTTTACTGATATAAGTTTTCTAAGTCAAATATAGGCAAAAATTTATGTAGTAAACCTTTTAAATTGAACATCAAACACATTAACTAAAAATTATAGTGTTATTAAATTTGGATGTTCAACACATCAACGTGTCAATGAAATATTAGACAAGAGGTGTGAAGTCAATGATTACACACGCCGAACGATGTCGTCGAACAACATAAGTCGCACTACCTCACGCGAACAGTGAAAAATCCAATCACAATTAAAAATTTCATAATATACATTAACTTCATACTTAAAAACACGTGAAATGAAAAAAAACGCTTTGGTTGGTTCTTTGGTCATTTCACACCCTTATGGGGTGTGTTTTTGAGTAGGAGGCTTGAAAAGTACGCCAAAATTTATAAGAAACCTTTTAAATTGAACATCAAACACATTAACTAAAAATTATAGTGTTATTAAATTTGGATCGGTCATCAACGTGTCAATGTATTGGATTCGTGGATCATTGATTAGACCACCAAGGTCACTAGTCACTAATTGAACCGTATGATCCAATCACAATTAAAAATTCATAATATACATTAACTTCATACTTAAAAATACTATGTCGCTTTGAAGTAGAAAATAAGAAATACAAGACTAACTAAGTCAAATTATTGGTCAAAAAACATGGTCGAACTAGTTTGACCCCCTATTCCAATTGGCATTCGACAACAAAGATGGTTTCTTATTTATTTCAACATTTTTTTATATGTTTTCACGTGTTTAACAAATAAGAGTTTATTTTCATGCTTCTTTATTCAATTCATCATTAGATTCCTGATATATTTGTCAAAAATCTTGGAGGTGAGATTTTCTTTTATGTAATCGTAGATCCTTCCTGACTTCAAACTCCTTAGACTTTGGAGGAAGGTTGTCATACGACCTTAGATCTTTCCTATCTCCAACTCTTTAAAGTTCAGTGATGGGTCCTTAGCAACCTTGGGTCCTTCCACCTCGCCTATTTTTTAGTTTGGAGGAATGACTTTTTACAAACCTAGACCCTTATTTTCTCAAACCCTTCGGAGTTTGGAGGGGAGGAGCGTTTCACAAGTTTAGACCCCTCTTTTTCAAGTTCTTTCAAAGTTTGGGGCGTTTTACAACCCCAGACCATTCATTTATCAAACTCTTTAGAGTTTTGGAGAATATTGTTTTACGACCTTGGACCCTTTCTTTTTCAGACTCTTTGGAATTTTGGGGGAGGGTTTTTTTAGTGACCTTATTCCCTTATTCTCTCAAACAATTTGGAGATTGAAGAAGTGATGCTTTACGACCTTAGACCCATTCATTCTCAAACTCTCTGGAATTCTAAAGAAGGTTCGACTTGCAACTTTGTGCCTTTTTTCCCTAAAGCTCTACAAAGCTTTGGAGGAAGGTCGTTTACCTTTGTTTAGGGTTGAAATTTGGTGTCAACGTATTTTGATATTATTATTATTATTATTATTATTATTATTATTATTATTATTATTATTATTATTATTATTATTCCGGCCGACTTTGTGACTAGGTACAATTTTGTTAGTGCTTTCGATTTATTTGGAAACCTAGACTCCTAAATTCAACCAAGTCCCTTTTCGTCAAAAAAAGCACGTCCCCTTGAATTCTTCATTTTTTGAGAACTGAGTTATAAGGTGAAAAGTCAATTCAAAACATAGACTATAATTGTAGTATGAATTTAAAAAAATTAACAAAGAGAAACAGTTTTCGCAAGCATACAGCATATAATTGAAGTTAACAGCTCATATTTGATAATCAACCTTACCAACATGTAAAACGAGTGGCCAGGCCAGGCCAGCCACTCAAATTGACGAGATTAGTGACCCCAAACTTGCCTATTCTTTTATTTGCGTTCGTTTTTTGTTTTTGGCAAAATTGATTAGGAGAAAAATAAAGGATAGGAAAAGCAAAGACGGGATAATGTAATGTCATTTTCTACTTAATATTGATAATGATGCTGACTTATGAGGTAAAGAAGGAAATAGAGAGAAATTGTTTGTTAAAAAAAAGTAAGCTATAAAGATAGAGTAAAATAAGATTAGTGTAAAATCAGAAGAAAAAAATAAATATAAAGAGTTTTCTCAAATTAATTTATGTTTAGAGACATTTTATAATTTCCTCAAATTATAAATTGATAAATATGCCCTCCCCTTCTTACCCTTTGCAAAACCCCCTGCCAAACATACCCTAAGACAATGGTCACAAACCATTGCCTAATCCTAAGCTATATTAATATTTTTGTGACATGACATCCATAATATTACGATAAATGTTAGCAACATACTCTCTAACATCATTTTTCAACACCCTTTTTCTATTGGTTGAAATTCACATTAGCTCCAACTAATTTACATGGACTCACATAATTTAGTGGGATCCATTCGAATTTGAATCAATGGAAAATAGTGTGTGAGAAGAGAGTGTTAAAGAGAGTATTGGTAGCACTCTTCTAATATTATTAGAGGTTGATATAAGATAGACATGTTCTCTAATCACAATATACATAAACATAATTCATACACTACAATTTTTATAGCATCCAAAGCAAATACAGATCTTGTGTGAACTGCATTCTGTCTAGATCAAGTAACTGAAGGGCGAGGCAGTCTTTTCGCAATTTCCTGTAAAATAGCAACATGTCAATTTTTGAGCATAATGGGAACTTTCAAAGTTCAAACTAAGCACTGCCTTTGAAATCCTTAAGTAACACAACGGATGTATGATGGGTATCTATGAAAAGAGAAGGAAATTGTGACTAAACTCCATATGAACTTATTACAATGAAATAGAAAACTATAACAATGGCAACAGAGAATTGCCAAGTCCCACCCAATTCCAATCCCAATTCAAGCCTACTACAAACAGCTACTGACCCTCCCTTATATTCACTCTCTCACCTCTAACCAACTAGAATATTCCCTCCTCTCCTACGCGACTACTGCCAGCTGCCAGCGTGGCAGTAGTTCTATATATCAGGTGTGAGAGCTTAATTCTGTGGACCCAATGAGATGGGTTTCCACTTTCCCCTTTCATAAACTTTAAGGATTTTACCCTTTGGTCCCTCATTAACAATGTCCTCAATTCCTCATCAATGGATCAAATTGGGGTGTAAAGAAAAGATGAACAACTTATGAAGTCAAAGCAAGATATCATTAATTAGAATGGTATACCGTAAAAGCCTGAACTAAATACAGTACGAGCAATGTACCACCAAAAAAACTGAACAGGCTTTGATAGTTATCTCAGAGACTGACATGGCAGCAGAAAAGATAATAACTAAAGCAGCACCAATCAAAATCAACCCAACATGAGTTTAAAATTTTCCAAGATGTCTGTAAACTAGTTGACAAATCAAGCGAGATGACATGAATAACAATTAAATATGCACTTATTATAGCGCACCACAACATTGGCAAGGGCACGAAAAAGAAAGGGGGAAATTGAATTGCGCCAGGAATTGTAGCTTAAGTAGTTCAGAGCCTCTTACAAAACTACTAAAACCCAGGATTGAACCATATGCGACTTTGCCTTTATATTACCCTACAGCTCCTTAACACAAAGGATCATAGGGAATCCCTTTCAACAACAAAAGACATTGAAAAAAGAAAAACTAGACAAGGATCGTAATCAAAACTCCTGACTGAAATCAGACCAAAATTCAGGTTTCTTTGGTATCAAAATTCCACTTGTAGGCTACATCGATGAAGTTGCAAAAATATCAGCATTTCTTGAATTGTATCAATGATGTAATTAACTAATGAACAAAACTTAGATCAAAATCCTTATCAAGATTCAAATCAAACAATAACAATTTTCAGCTAGGCCCAACATGTTGGCTCAACCTGTATTAAACTCACGTGGGTACGGCCCTAAGAAGTCCGGATACGTAGTACAATACGAATACGATACAACAATAAGGGGATACGAGAATTTTTAAAAATTGAGATACGACACGGCCAGAATACGGAAACTTACTTTGCAATCATAACAAGTGGGCACTTACATATATATTCCCCACAGTTACTAGAATATATTATTTCGACTATGAATGTGTCAACCAATTTCATGTTTTTTGTAAAAGATGTCGAAGATATATCATATCACGGTGACAATCATATCTTTAGCTAGAAAGATATGTATTGAAGATATATTTGAAAAGTATCGGGAAGTATTGGGTGTGTATCGTATCGGACACGATTGACTATACGTCTCCATTTTTGAAGTATCGGGTTTCGTACGGCCGTACGGGTGTCTGAGGTATCTAGAGGCTAGGTCTGATTGGTGATATAGCATGACCACCCGTCGCCACATTTTGGAACTTTATATTTAAGATGTTGGGTTATCAGCTTCCAGCAGCATCTGAGATACACACCGCCCTACCAAAGTTCGCCATATACCTGGCCACCCATCCAACACCCCACTGTGTGTCGCACAGGTAGTGGAGTTGACCTATAGTGACCAAGTTGTCACTCACCCACATCTCACAGTTATATAAGTTATACCCTCCCTCAGGTACACACAATGTTCTATATCGTTACCCTGCTAGAGCAAGCACTGACTTGAATGTCAGGGTACCTTTGAAGTACCCAGACCTGTCTCTTTGACATTCTCTTTCGTGCTCGGTAACAGTTCAACCACCCGTAGCAAAGCTCTACAAACATCTCCGATCTCAACAACGACAACCGTGCAGATTTTTCTTTCCTTCTAATTCTGCATTAGTCTTAATGGAGACTATTTAATTTTGGGAAAAAAAATCTAATTTCACGGCATATAAATAATTTATTTTAGTCCTTAGCTAGCCTGTGGCTAATTCCATGTAGCCTGAATAAGGCAGCATTCCAATTCTTAGGTCACTCTCAACAGATTTTTAAAGATTGTAGGTCATAATCAAACGGGCACTGAAAAATTACGAGTCAATCATAATTTCTGAATAACAAAGTGGTGTTATTTTCATAGCAAAAAAAAAAGTTTTCTTTAGTATCCTCAATGTATATTCGCATTCAGCAGCCATCCATGGTAGCAATTCTTAAGAGGCTTGGTCTTTTCAGATGTAGGAGGCTAACTGGCACTTGGTGCTTGCCACCATGCTTGTCTAAGTGGCAATCTTGCACAGCCTTAAAATGTGATCAAGGACATTCTCATTCTCTTTTTTCTGGCCTAAATATTATTTATTGGTTACCTCTCTACATCCTTATGTATTCCAAGACCAAGATGTTACCTTTGGAAAATATTCAATCTCGGGTTTTGGTACGACGGGATTCCTATCCCAAGATCATCTTTGGCTCCTCCAATCAGTATGTTTTCTAACATTTCTTCAGGCAGCAAGAACATCATGGGGAAGCTTGCTAGTAGCACAGTCAACAATGTCCTAAGAGACCAAATACCAGAGTTAAGGCTGAAATTTTTGCTACTAGCATAGTCTCGGGAAATTCCCAAAGATTTGCAAAGTCAATATCAAACAGTATTCCAACAGTTCCTAAAACTTGAACGTGTTTTGACCTAAGCTTTTTGTAGCCTGTGCTAAGAGCTTTCTGTTAAACAGACCAAGCTACATACCACAAGATCGGCATCAAAACAGGACCATATCATTTTGGCACCTTATATTCAATCAAAAGTAACATTGATTCCTAAATCATTTTATGATACTTCTTTCATATATCATATATAAAATCTAAAGCTGTAATCATGGATAGTTAACTTAGCATGGTCCAAAACAACTGTAGAGTTACCTAGAGTTAGATGTGATCAATGCCCAATGCTAATTGCCATAACAATCAGAATCACTCAATATTGTCTATTGAACATCCATTCTCATTCTTCACAAACATAAAATCCCATGCTTAATATAAAATTAAATGACTGAAAGGATGTAAACATGGAAGGTACCTCAAACAGTTCATTTATATTATCTGCTGTTTTTGCAGATGTCTCAATAAAAAACATTCCATTCTTCTCTGCATAGTCAATGCCATCCTTCACGGGAACAAAAAAAATACTATATAAGGAAAACAATAGATTGTTTTGTTTATCAGATAGCTATATTATTTAGGATTGTGCAACTACCTGAACGGCCACTTCACGCTTCTCATGAAGATCAGCTTTATTACCGACCAATGCCATTACTATATCAGGGCTTCCATGTTTTTGTAGCTCCTAAAAATTAACACATATTTTAGCTGCTAAACAAAACTGACAAAATGTAGAAATATATGTGCCTGCATGCAGTTGTCTGTGTATGTTTGTGCATATAGTGTATGTGAGCAATGGCGGTACATCAAGAGATATATCCTGATTATGAGTTTGTCAATTGGAACTAATAGTTATTTTTTATTTATTCGTTTGATAGCTTTTTCAACAACTTATCCTGTAATGACAGTGATCAGATTTTGGTTCAACTCAAAACAGCAGCCAATAAATGCAATCTCATGCGCAAGTATATTTCAATCTTTGTAGGAGCAGAGAATTAATTTTTAAACATAAAGTTCATGGAACAAACAAAAATTGGTGCTACATCGCTGTGATTAATAAAAGGGATTTTGTGAACTATATTCAACAAATCGAACAACTAGCAATTGAGTACATATTTACTCCCACCTAACATGCATGTATAATGAACTTCATTTGTCTTTTGACATACAACAACAAAAGCCTTTTTCACTAGGTGGTGTTGGGCCTGTTGGCTACATAAATCAAACGATGTCATTGTGTTCTATCGAACACAAGGTCCTTGGAGAGGCCACTTTTTTCTTGGTTTTACTTTACAATTATTGAGCTATTCTCTGATCAGCTCATTTTACTGGGGCACCTATTGGTCCTCATCTCTAATGTTATATGAAAGCCATGATTCTACCATCTTTTATATGCATGTTATTCCTACTTCTTGAAATCTAATGCACACATTTTATATCTCATCTTATTTTGTATCCATAGTTTTATCTTCGTTCAAATTCTAAAATTATTCATCTGTCGATCAACTACTAAAAATTGCAAACACTATTTATAGGTACTGCAATTTTTTATTCCCTCTCTCTCTTACCTCTTAGCTACGCCAATATAAACCAACATTTCGCATCCTAGCTCACATAATCATCATCCTATTCCAGATACAAACAGAACAGCCAGGCCTTTAACTTCCTTATGCCCATTATGAGGTAGGGGTGTTGCCTTTAAGCAGCAAGGATACACATCCATCTGGTACTTTACTTACAATTACTGAATTACGATGATTATAAATTAACGGATTAAAATAGGATGTTTTATTCAGCACTGTAAAATTTCAGATAATCGTATGTAATTGTCTGTTACTGACATCATTCAAGTAACTATACGAAGCAAGCAATGACAGCATAGAATTATACAATAACTGCAAACCTTAACCCAGTACTGTGCTTTGCTGAAAGATTCTGGGCTTGTTATGTCATAGACAATAACTGCAACTGCTGCACCACGATAATACAGTGGTGCCAGTGCAGCATACCTGAAACAGATTAGTAGCAAACAAGTTCTACGTCAGAATGTACATCTTGATGAAAAATGAAAAGCAGGGCGTATTAGGAGAAACATAATATACAGTGGAGCTCTCCTAATGGTTTGTAAAGTAAATTTTGGGCAAATTGTAAGATAAATGAAGGTTACCTCTCTTGGCCAGCAGTATCCCATATTTCAAACTTCACTGTTGTAGAATCTTGCAGAGCAATTGTTTGTGATAAGAATGAAGCTCCAACAGTTACCTTACATTACAAAGTCTAAAAATTATAAGAACTCTGCGATGGAATAATTACCATATCTAGTAGACAACAAATTTACTTCATAGCCCATATCAGGAAAATTCACACTATAAAAGAATGTGATAAAAGCAACATATGTTTACCTTGGAAGTCGGATCAAACTGACCACGAACAAATCGCAGAACAATACAGCTCTTACCAACACCAGAATCACCTAAAAGGACAAGCTGTGTTCAGTGACGTTTAAGGGTTAGTTAGTGTGCCATATGAAGGTTAAACAATAAAATGAATAACTTTATCTAAATATCTTCATTCTTCAAGGACAAGGACATGCCAAAGTCAAAAACAGTACAGTAAGCAGAAATTCCTGTATGGTATATATCAATATAAAACCTTACTGGTTTTTCATAAAACACTTGCACTAATTGGTCTCAAACGCTTTGCCTCTCTGAACTTATATTCTAATAAGGGAGTGATTACGAATTTCTAACTAGACAGTATAGGAAGGATATATGACTGTTATCTGTTTGTCACTTGTGCTAGCTCATAATTCAGCTCATGCAGTTACCAGGTAAGTTTTTTTTTTCTTTCTTTTTTTGTTCTAGAAGTCTTAGACCCCGCTCCGGTATCCGGGGAAAGGGGCCTTACTAATCCCTAATCCGGAGTTTGGTCGGGAGGTAAGTAAAGTTTGACTCCAATTTGTTCCATCGTCGAGGATCAAACTCGGGTACTAGCCAAGTCTGTCCCTTAAGATGGAGTGCGTATTATTTATAATAAAACTCAATTACTTCCTTAACTTTTTCCTTTTTAGAAATAGACACTCAATCCATGTAAAAGCTGAACTAAGTACTCAACTAATACAAAGTTTGCTAGACAAATAAAAGGTTTGAAACATGATTGCACACAGCTATTCAACAAAACACCAGCCGTACACCAAAGAGTCACAATATTCAAAATCATTTGAGACAGGGTGAAACAAAAATCCACGAAATGACCTATTTGCATAAAATACCTTGACACGTAGATTCTTGGCGTCCTGCACTCCACCATTCTCCGGATTGGGTCGACCCAACTGCCTTGAATCACTACCTGAAAACACAAAATCAATTTCACCAAAAACGGTAAAACCCCATCAGAGCCTAACCTAAATAATCGCTTCTAATGACCAAACCCCATTAAAACTACAAACCCTAAATCACAAATCAAAACCACAATCAGTCCAATTTTTTTCCAACCCCTTTTCAGCTGCAGGTCTAACCTAACAAGAAAATACGATAATTACAACAAAAGTCCAAAACTATACCTAAAATGCAAGAAGAAGAAGAAGAAGAAAAAATAGAAAGCAAGAGAAGTAGAAATTGAGTACCTTGAAGGGAAGAGCCGCAACCCATGGCGATTGGAGAAGTTTTCTAAGTGGAAAGAAATAAGGATCGTTGATAAATGATGATGATGGGTGGTGCTGCAAGCCACTGATATCAAGAATTGTTTCCTTTTTTGTTTTTGTTTGTTTGTTATCACAGAAAATGGTGGGGGTGACAACGAATCACAAACTGGGAAAGTTGAGGGTTTGTTGAAGGAAGCTTGTAACTATCGTGCTTTCCGTGAGGACGAGGATTTCCACTTCCACGCCAAGTAAATTTAAATGCCCAAATGGAACAAATGTAACAAGAAAGTACTATTTTATGACAATTTTTTGTTATTATTTGATTTGATTTGATTTTATATTACTTTTTGTAAATGAGTTTAATTGGTATATTGGCAATTATGAGCTTGCAATAAAATTTTCTACACCATCGACCAATTAAAAATAATTGTAAGAAAAAAATCAATTAAGAACTTTTAAAGTAGTTAAGATAAAAAATTGTGTACATCGATAAAAAGTTATTATAAAAAAATTGTGGACACCAACAATCAAATTTAAACGATACATAAGTTAGACATAGTATAGGTGCAGTGTGTGTGGCTGATGTAAGTAAAGTGATGCAAAGAATAATGAAAGTTCGACGTGGTTGTTCGGGTGGACGGTGAGGAAGAATGGTTTTTTTTTTGGTGAGAAAAGAGGGGATTAAACCCCCCAAAAGCAGACAATTAAGGAAAGAGCGGAATTGTAAAGCATAAATTACAATTAAGAGAATGACTAGACTTAGCTAACATATCAGCAACCTTGTTAGTGTCCCTTGGAATCTTGGACCACCTAACCAAAGCATCTTTATTAACAATACCTCTAATACCATTAATAATGTGTGTGTGTGAGAGAGAGAGAGAGAGAGAGAGAGATGGAGGTAGGGGAGGTTGGTAGTTGGACCACTTTAATGATGTCTAAAGCAACTTGATAATCATCAGATTCCACCAATATATGTCTTTTGCCTTTACCCTAAGTGATAGCTAAGTCGTGGTAAATGGCCCATAATTCTCCTTCCAAAGCAGAACAAGGTACGAGTTTCATCGAGAAAGCCAAAATTAAATTGCCATGGTGATCGCGCAAGACACCACCACAACCAACAACCATACCCATATCACGAATAGAGGCATCCACACTAATGGCAACGAAACCAAGAGGAGGGGGTGTCGACTCTCAGACAGAGGATCACCCTAGTTCCTGTGAAGCATATCAAGCTCTTAGATGATCAACTTTCCATGAATCTCCAATCGTGACCGCCGCACAAACTTAAACTTTTTGTCTGGCAAGCCTAAGAAAAACAACTCTTGAACGACAAACAAATAGCTTAAAGAAATAATATGTCTACCGAAATTTCGCCAGAGTGTCCTTTGTATTGCAAACATTCCCAAAATATCGAACATTTGGTTTACAACAACACATCACCTGCCAAGCTTCCAAAATCAAGTACTACATCCCTAGTGAGTTTAAGGACAATATACATTACCAAAAAAGTAGCATTTGCTTATAAAAAATGGACATGAAGGAGGTCCAGAGTTCAAACCCCGGAAACTAACATTCCCCCACCCCTACTAACATTTGCTTATAAAAAAAACATAAATGATAAATCTAGAACTTGAAATAAATTAAGAAATATGAAACCATAAGGGTTTGATTTAGTGGAGCATGACGAGATTTGTATCTGGGAGCTTCCGGGTGATCAAATCACTACTAGTACTATTGGAGTGAGGTAAATGCAATATCTTTGTAAGCTCTCAAAGAGTCCAAAGGTATTTCCTACGTTAGAATGAGGCGCCATTACCTTATTCTAAAAATTTTTTAACAAAAAAAATTAAGAAACTTATGCATAATCTTTCAAATCATTTGTGCTCCTAGCGGCTCTATTAAGTTAAATATTCAAAATAAAAAGTTAGGCAAAACATTTTTTTCGTTAAGTATTGTCAATCGACAGGGGTTTACGATCTAGCCTTAGGTCAGACTTTTTTAAAAAACAAATACGGCTTAGACTTTTTAAAGGCCTATATTTAGCTAAAAAGACTAGACTACATGTCATAGAAAAGTCTTTTAGGCTTATCAGACCGACTATTTAAGTAAAAATAAATAATATTTGTATTACTATTATTATATTAAATTTTAAACTTAGTGTTAAATCATAAATTTGCTAATATTTTATGTTAACTAAAACATATTAAGTTACATGAATTTTTGACATATTTAAAGTTATTATTATAAAATAGGATTTAAATTGGATGTCATATAAAATAGAACTTGTTTTCAATGATTTATCATCTATTAGCTTCTTAGTCTATTTACAAAAGTATACATCACTTCAAGATTGTAGGCTTTTACAAAAAATAAATAAATATGTGAAATAAGCCATTTTTTTGGCAAAATGAAATAGACTTTTAAATAGGTTTTTAGGTCCTGCCAGATTTTCACAAATATCGTGTCGGACCTAAAAGTTTAGGCCTTACTAAATCCAACTCGGCCCAACCTTTTTGCATCATTAATGATTAGACTAACCAACCTCTTAGGAGACACTCCCACCTGAAGTTGGAAAAATAGTGTGTGCCTGTTTGGGTCATCATTCAACTTGCAAAAACAGGACTAGACATCTGGTAGGCAAAGAGTTGGAGTCACATACATCGTGTGCATCTTATCATAGTCTTTACAAAAGTTTGATAACATCTCATTCATGTCAGCTTCACGGTCACTTGTAGTAATTTGAATGAACCGACAATGAAGTTAAAGTTGGAATTAGTTGATGGTTCAATTTTGGTGGGGTTAAATCATTGTTCACTTCATAATTTATTGACTAAAATGTGACAAACTAACCTCACCTAAGGATTTGGGGGATGTTTGTGTTCAATTCAGTAATTGAGAAACTATCATTTTTGTCATAGCTTGTCAAGCAAGGATGGGATATCCAACCACCCCCGATTCTTTGCAATCCACACCATGTATTTTGAAGTTCATGCTATTTCTTGAATATTTTCTTTGACATAGACCATATCCATATTGGATTTATTTTCTAATTAGCAAAGGAGGAGAGTACGAGAGAGATACTCCAATTGGAGATAACGTCGCATCAATTATTTATTTATCACGAGTGCTCAGCGGAAAATCACTAATATTCGCCCACCTATAAGGTTGTGTTTTTTGTAGTCTAGTCCAACTCAACGTCCCAACCTAAACACTAGGTTAGCGACTCGGTCTAGTCCAACTTTTTAACAAGGGAACCCACACTGGGTTTACCGTTTTGCTCTGATTTAAAGATTATTGTTTTTTCTGCCTATATGTTTATAGCCAAAGCTTGGTTGGTTTTTCCATTATCAGGATTGTTTATCTAATTTTGTTAGTTTGGTTTTAGGCTTTTGTCCAGGCTTTAGGCTGCAGTGTTTTAGGGACTCTGTTAGGGCTCTCTATTATTGTTTTCATTTGAGCTTTTCTGATGGCAGGCGTTTTGGTCTAGTCCCCCCTGCTTTTCTCTGTTTTTTTTTTTTCCTTTTTTTGAATAAATTCGGCTCATCGGCCTGTTTCTAAAAAAAATGTTAGGTTTTACTTTCCCCACTTCCCCTCCTACTCAAACACACCCCTTAACAAATTTTATTCCAAAAATGACGGTTCATTCAAATTACTACAGTTGACGTGATTAATGACGGTTCAAACGGCCTTGTTCGAACGCATGCATCCGTGTTAAGGAATATTGGTGAATGTGGTGTGAGGGTCCATATTTAACACACTCAAATGAGACTGTTCGAACAGAATAAAATAGGGTGTTCGAACAAGGATATACGAACCTGTTCGATTGGTTTCATTCGAACAGGTTAAATTACGCACAAGAGGGTGCGTGAATATTTAACACACTCGAACGAGCCTGTTCGAAGGCCCGTGTTTGAACAGGTGAAAAATCTTGAGAAAAAAAAAAGACGCTTGGCCATTTCATTAATGGCCTTTTGGTCTTTTTACACCTTTATGTGGTGTGTTTTGAGTAGAAGAGGGAGTGGGAAAAGCAAAACTCATAATGTTTATAGAAACATAAAAAGCGGACTCAATATGGCCCATGGTCAACTAAACTAGGCCAAAGCAGCCCTACTCTTTTTTAGGCTTCTATTTAACAAGTCAGTCTAATCCAGAACACTGAGCCATTGGGTTGAACCAAAATTAACACATTTATTCCCACTACCACCAATTGTCATTTTTACAAGGCTATTTTGGTAATGCACATTATGCTATTTTAGTATTTTGTACCTGTTACTCCTTTTACATACAACTAAGTGTCACGGGGTTGCTCCAAGTGTCCTTAAAGTAACCACTCATTCATATCGATCTATGAGTTAGAATCACAAACCATTTCTGTATTTACCAATGTACTCACTTTAGTTGGTCAATCCCAAAATAAGTTTGAAAGTATTTACACCCAAAGATTGAAATGCAAACATTCCTCTTTCACCACCGATTGACCAAATAAACCCAAACAAAACAATCAAGCTTACAAATTAACAAGGCAATTTTAGCCTTACAAATTTACAATCCTTGTGATATTAATCCCGAGGGGAATATCCCGATTAGATAACTCAATTGGTGAGTTGGTGAGTTAAGGAGTGCAAGCAGAAAGTCTCGATTTCAAACTCGAAAAACTAACATTTCTCCTCCCCCACTAACATTCCCCTATAAAAAAACTCCAAAGGGGAATCTTGTATTTGTTATTGGGTTAATATATAAGTCTTTTTCTTCTACTTTTCTATATTCTTACATATTTTTAGAGCAGTGGAGAAACATTGGGCTTCTGCAGAACTAGTAGAAAATCAACCACAGACCCATTGAATTTTAGATGTGAAAGATTAACAATAATCAGCATAACTAATTCAATTCTTACCCATTAAAAAATATAGCAAGATTTTTTACTACAATTGATTTGAGCTACTATATAATTTCCTCTTCAAAAATACCAAGTTTCTAGCTATATCCTAGATTCCTAATCAATATATACACTCAAAAAAAAATCCTAATCAATATATATCTAATCTAATATCTATTATACAAACAAACCTCCTATGAAATTACCAATTTGGATTTTGATCGTACCTTGACCAATGAAGTGTTGAAGTGTTGATTGATTCGTCTACGGGCCGGTCGTTGAAGGAGTGAAAGTGGCCGGTCCCGCTTCACGCTGCGTTGAGCACCTCGGGTGGTACCGCAAAGACACTCCGACGATCTAGTGAGAGAGGTCGCCGCGAGATAGCACAAGGTTAGAGAACGCACACGATGCCATATGCGAATGGCGATATATATCGCGAGGTCCGACCGTTAGCGAGATTTTCGGCGGCGAGTGCGCTCCAGCAGCGTGTATGGGCTAATCGAGATGGGCCGGGGCGCGCAGTCCAATTGCCGCTGGCGCCCTCGTAATTGCCAATACACCCAGAACGATTGCCCCCAAGCCTGGCAGTCGCTAAGCAAGAGCGGCCGAGGCTTGAATCGATGCCCCCGAGAGTGAAGTTAATTTGATGAAACGGACGCGCCGTTTGCTTTTTCCATCGGGCGCGTGTCGACCGCTCATCAACCACCTACTGCCGTCTTTGCCGTGACGGTTGGTCTTTCCCGACATTTAAGGCGTGACGTTTGGTGTTTCCGAGGCCGCTCGAGACAACCATCATTGGCGAGAAGCGGCGTTGTGACTCTTCGTATCCGGTCCCCTTCGCGCCAGAATTTACACTATAAATAGCCCGCCTGCTGAGTTCATTTCTCACACTTCCAAGATTTGCTCGCTAACGACGGCGACTCGGCTCTCGTCCGCCGAGACTGCATTCAAGTCATTTTGTCTTCTTGCGACCGATCTTCAACATCCGCTAAGGTATGAATCGATCGCTCCCTTTACTCTTTTCAAGTTTAGTTTTTTCTTTAAAGTACTTCGTGTTTTTCCACGCCTCGTGATAGGGGTGTCGTCGTCGAGGATGGCGGCCGCCCCTCTCATGAGCGCTTTGCTCGATCGACCGACTCGATCCCCTATCACAGTGTTTGTGTATGCCACTGACAAAGCTAATCGCCAGTATTCCCGAAAACCGCCCGAGTCTTTTGCCACATACATGTCGAGGTCGGTGAAACCAAGTCGTCTTGGGCGACAAAAGCTCTAGCTCTCCAAGTATTTCCTCGAGCAAAGACGGCTCGAGTTCTCGTTCTTCCGGTGGGGATCAACTAGCTCCAAGAGGCCGGTTCCGCACCTTCCCATTCTCGCCGAAGCGGCCGAGCGCTCTCCACCGCCAGAGGACGTTGCATCCCGAGTGGAGGAGAAGAAGAAGACGCCGACGTGATTATCATTGATGATGACGAGCGCGAGTGTCGTCCTGTGCCGTGGGACGAGGAGATGGTGGAGGCCGGCGCGGCAGGCCGAAGAAGTCCAAGGAGAAGAGGTGGCTCACCGAAGTCAATATTTCGTTTGGAAGCCAACATCGGAGGTCGAACGAAGGGTCGGCCGAGGTTTGCCGAGGTCGAAGTCCGCCGACGAGTTTCGGGAGAGGTGTCGACATGTCTTGGGTGTCGGAGACTCTTCGCTCTAACAGAGCATTCTTACTACGGTCGGTCACGATGCTTTGCCCGATCTACTGAGCCTCTTGAAGACTCACCGGTTTGGAGGATAAGAGGCATGAAGGAGAGGCGAAGATATCGCGACTTATTACGCTAACTTCAAGTTCACGATGTATCGGCTCGTGTTCGAGAAGATGAAGATTACGCCTCCTTTTATCGAATTCCAACGGCGACGTCTTGCGCCATATTGGGGTCGCCTTCGCAGCTTCATCCAAACGCACGGGCGTTTTTAAAGACCTTTCGAGGTGTCTGCCGACCAAGCTGGGTCGGCGGTATCGATGATGCTTTTCTTTGCTATCTTCGAGTGGTGGCTCGCAGAGAAGGCCAACAAGGAGAAAAAGGAGCAAGTCTCCTTCAAGATGCGAAGACCCATCACCGATTTTTCAAAGCGTTCAGAGTCGTTGGGAGCGGCCGAAAAGCAAGATTTTGGATCGCTCCAATCAAGAGGCGGCAAGGCCGTTTGTGAGTTCCACGGACGGATCTTTGGGTCCCCTTACTTCCCTATTATGTGGAATGAGGCTCATTTCGCAGCGGCCGGGAGATTACATCTATACAAATGAAAGATCCGGGGAGAGCCGACCGAGACTTTGGAGATGATAAAGTCATTTGGCGGGCATGATGCGTCCAGATCCTAAGCGGCGACATACCTTGCCACGCCCTTTGTCTTGTCACGAAGGCTATGAACCGGAGGCCGAGATTGGTTCGCTTTTGAACTTTTTCGCCCTTATATTCTCGTTGTTGACTCTCTTTTTCTTCTAACTCATGACTCGTTATTTCGCAGAAAGGATGGCCGCAAAAGCTGGAACCGCCGCCCGCCCCGAAGCTCGGAAGGAGGGCTAAGGGACACTGGTGCTTCTCGGTCGGGGTAATCTCGAACCTTCCTCCAAAGTCCTCACACCCCTAAGAGCTGGGGAAGAAGCCACGGCAGCCCTCGCCGCCTCCTCCCGGTCGCCGATCGCTCACCCAAACGGGCAAGCGTGATTGTCGGTCCCCGCCCTGAAGCGGAGGAGGTTCCCATCATTCGGCTCGAAAGCTTGGGTGCGGCCGATCCGGAGCGAAGCATCGGCGAAACCCATGGCGCTCTGCGCTTCACTCTGTATGGGGTCGATAAAGTCATGGCCGAGTGGTGGCCGAATCGATGGTAATTTTATCTTCTTAGTCTTGTACTTTTCATTTACCTTTGTTCGAGCGACTAATAAATCCTTCGACCCGAATTTTGCAGAAAGGACAAGGCTTTAGCCGAGGCGCACTAAAGTATGACAAGCTCCTCGATCGAAGAAGAAGGCCTCAAACGGGGAGGAAGACCGCCAAGCCGGGCAAAGAGGAACAAGGAGCTTGCTTCTCGTGTCGCTACTTTGAAGGCCGACCTTGATGCTACGCCAGAGAGAGGTCGCTCGGGCGACCGATAGGCCGAGCCGAGGGAACGATCCGAAAGGTGGCCTGTGCCGGTCAGAGGCGCAATTGAGCGCTTTTACAATGCTCGGGCAGTCGCGGGTATTGAATACCGATCTGCAGTCAACTTTGATGACAAGATGATCAAGCCCACGCGACTATGTCGAAAATAATAAGATCATGTTGCTCGCAGAATATGACGAGCGTGGCAACGTCATTCGCCTACCACCATTCTCTCTTTTGAAGCCCACCATGCGAGCGGTGTAATTTTGTAATTTTAAATTGCCTTCGGCCCGACAATTTTTTACGCCTCGTGCGCTTCTTTCATTCGTGGCGCCGGCTTTGGCAAGGCCCCATATTTGTAATGACAATCTTTACTTGCTTACAATTATGCCCGTCAGATTTATATTGCTATGTCTCACAGATTTCTTGCATTTATTCGCCTTATTCGTTTTGAACTTGTGGCCGCGCTCGGCCGCGTTTCGCACTACTTCAATAGCGATCGTTTTTGGTCGCGCTTTTGCGCGCCTTGTATGTTTATTTTTCTCTAAGTCTTTGAGCTTTAAGGCCGTTTCGGTCGTCATTCGTGCTTATTTGAACGCATCCATTCTTTGATAAGTTAATGTCCCAACGGCCTCGATCGCTTCGGCGACCTTCAATCGTGCCCTTTCGATGGCATTTAAGGTAGATCGTTTTGACGCCCACCGCGATGGGTTATTACTTAACCTTTGGGCCATTTTCGACGGCGCCGATGTAGATCGCTTCGACGACCTAGCGTTGTTGGGCCATTTTCGATGGCGCCGGTTGGGACCGCTTTCTACGGTCGCCGATTCGCATCGCTTCGACGATCTAAGGTTTGCGGTTTTAACCCTCGGGCCATTTCGATGGCACTCGGTTGGGACCGTTTTCGACGGCCGCCGATTTAGATCGTTTCGACGATCTCAAAGAACTTTGATAAGTCTTCGACGCTCCTTTGCCACGTGCAATCTTGGGGCGACGGCCATACATTCTTGCGAGAAAGTAAAGAACACATCATGTTTTTAAAGGTCGCCTCGTAAAAAACCCGAGTGGGAAAAAGAGCGCTGCACCGCTTTTCATTAATAGGTCGGTCGACATTACATTCAAATCTTTGTTACATTCAAACGTAATATTTCCCGAGTTTTTCTCGCATTCCATGTTCGGGATAGTCGCCCGCTCATGGTTTCGCAGCTCGTATGCCCCGCGCGGTCTTCGTGATGACTCGTCACGGACCTTCCCAATTTGGCGCCAGCTTTTCCTCGCGTGCATTCTTGTTTCCCACGCCGGCCCGCCTTAGAACGAGCCGGCCGACCGAGAATTCCCTCTTTTGAACTCGAGCGTTGTACCGGCCGCGACTCGCTTGATCAATTGCTCTCTTAGCGAAGCTTGGGTGCGCAGCTTCTTCAATTAAGTCCAGCTTCTTCTGATAGCTCCTGGCCGTTGTCAACCACCGTAGGGGTTCAAGTCCTCCAATTCGGCTCGCCCATTTCTATGGGTATCACAAAGACGCCCGCACACCAATCGGGCGGCGACTCCCGGCCGATGAATGAGGGTCGCCCCTGTAGGCCCACGTAACGGATCGCGACTCTTCGACCCAGTTCCCTTTCGCTCATCCAGCCGCGCTTTAAACCACGTGAAGATAACTCGTTGCCGCCGCCTTGGCCGTTAGTCCGAGGTGCTCGACCGAGGTGAAACGCCTGTTTGACCCCTAAGTCGCCAACATCTCTCCGAATCTCTTGTCCGTGAACGGGTGCCGCTGTTATCGTTATCAATTCTTTGGGAATCCCAAAACGGGCTAGTACACACACCGTCCAAGAACTTGCCGACTTTGGCCGATGTGATTGTTGCCAGCGGCTCGGCCTCCTCGATCCACTTAGTAAAGTAATCCATCGCCACGATCAAGAACTTGAACCGCCTCGGAGCAGTGGAAACGGGCCTAGAAGATCCATGCCCCACCAAAGTAACGGCCAAGGTGAGACAAGACTTTGTAATTTCGAGGAAGGTGCGATGTGGACATCGCATGTACTGGCATTTCTTGCACTTCGAACGAAGCTTGGCATCCTCGCCCATGGTCGGCCAATAGAAGCCGGCCTACGAGAGCCTTCTTAGCTATGGAGCGAGCGCCCTGGTGACTCCCACAAACACCTTCATGTATGTCCCTCAACACATGGTCGTCTTCGACCGACGTAAGACATCTTAACAATGGAGAGGAGAATCCTCTTCTGTACAACTTTCCTTCAATAACCGAGTATTTGGTCGCTCCGAGTCGACCAACTTAGCTTGCTTTGGATCGTTCGCTCCTCTCCTTCAACAATGTACCTTAGGATAGGGCGATCCAATCGAACTCCGTCTTTGACACACGTAAACGCCAACGACCGACTTGGCTTCGATTTGAAATGCTTGGCCGATTTAATGTTTCTTGGATCACACTTCTATGATTTCCGGAGTTTTGGTACTTGCCACCGATAGAATATCCGCTTTCGAACATTTTCGGTTCGAGGCACATGTACCACTTCATTTCGGCCGAACTGTTTGAGCAATTCTCTCACTCTTGCTAGATAGCTTTTCAAAGACGTCGTCTTTAGCATCATATAATTCTTTGATCCGCGAGACTACGAGTAGGGAATCTGATCCGAGCTCAACTCGGTCAACATTGAAAGTCTCGCGAGCCGCAGGTCGGCTATACACGCCTCATATTCGGCCGGTTGTTTGAAGTGTGGAACGCAAAGGTTAAAGAGACTTCCATGCAAGTGAGCGCTTACGAATTCTCTAGTATTAGGCCGGCCCCACTCCCCTTGCTATTAGACTCACCCATCTCGTGCAAGATCCAGTCGCTCCCGGCTTGATCTTCCGGGTAGGAGTCATTTCTCGCTATAAAGTCGCCAACACCGCGCTTTGCGGCCGATCTAGATTCAAATTTGATGCCAAACTCATCGAGTTCTATCGCCCACTTTATCATTCGTCCCGCCGGTCCGCCGATGAAGGACTTGCTCGATAGGTCGGGTCGGTCCTTACCACGACACTGGTGGGCCACAAAGTAGGGTCTCAACCTTCTAGCAAACTATTAGGAGTGCAAGGTCAAACTTCTCTATCTTACGGTATCTCATTTCGGGCCTCGAGTACTTTGCTTATGAAATAGACTAGATTCTCGCTTTAGTTCGCTCTCTCTAACTAGTACAAAGATCGAGAACTTCTTTTCGTTATGGCAAGTCATGGATATAACGCTTTCGCCGTGAACGGCTTGGTCATGATTGGCGGGCTAACCAAAGCTTGCTTTAATTCATCCAATGCTCATTGGCATTGCTCGGTCCACTCAAAATCCACTTCTTTCTTCAAAGCCATCTAAAGCGATGGAAGCGACTTACAGCCGCTTTGGGATGAAACGGATAGAGCGCCACCATGCCATTGGTCGTTGTATTTTTTTTTCGATGTGGCGGCCTCATATCGGCGATCGCCTCTACACTTTTCGAGGTCCGCTTATCCTCTTTCGGTCGGTGAAAACCCAAGAATCTGCGCCTACCACCCCAAAGGTACACTTTTCAGATTCGATCTAAGCGAGTTCCTCCTAGCTTCTTCAAATATTTCCCGAGGTCGTTCACATGATCCGGGTCGGTTACGCTTTTAATGATCATGTCGCCCAGATACACCTCGAGATGCGACCGATCCGTCTTTTAAAGATCTTGTTCATCATCCATTGGTAGGTCGCTCCAAAGATTCTTGAGGCCGAAAGGCATCACCTTGTCTTGAAAATTTCCCGATCGGTCATGAAGGTCGTCTTTGTGCCGATCGGGCGGATACATCGTGATCTCGATTGTATCCGAGTAAGCGCCCGTAAAAGACATGAGAGTTTGTAGCTCGAGGCCCCATCGACCACTTGTCGATGTTGGGTGTACGGAAGGCATCCTCGGGCATGCCTTATTTAGATCAAGATAGTCCACACACATCCTCCATTTTCCATTCTTCTTCTTAACCAAAGACGACGTTGGACGGCCAGTGTCGTATTTGATCTCTTCTATAAAATTGGCCTTTATGAGGTCCTCAACGCCTTTGCGGCGGCCGAGATTTTTCCTCGCTCGAGCACGCCTTCTTTGAGCTACGGCTTGATTTCTTCATCGATCGGCGGTTGATGGCAAAGCTACTTCAATAGGGATGCCGCATGTTCGATGCCCGCCATGCGAACAGTCAAAGATAGTCTCTCAAGCATTGTGACTAGGTCTTGCTTCACTTGCTCGTAGGTCGCTACCGAGCTTCACCGTTTTGGATGGGTCGTCACCCAATTGAACATCTACCAACTCTCCATGAGGCTCGTCTTTTCACCTGCTTTTTCACTCTCGAGCCAAATCATCATCGTTGTCCTCCTGGGTCATTGTCGGATCGTATCGAGCGCCCAAATCGGCTACATTGACTTGATGGCCTTCACTAGTGCTCTGACGTTGGGGCCACGATCTACCTCGCCACATATTTCTTGGTATAGAGCGTGGCTTCTTCTTGCGATCGATTCAAGGTCGGCCGCGTGGTGACCACTTGGTCGTCTTTCTTTGTCAGAGAATTTCATTTTTAGATGCACCGCCGATGTAACGGCCTCCCGCCTTACCCCAAAGCCTACTACCAATAATACATTGATAGCGAGGATTTGAGGGGGAGTACAAGGAACGCCGTCCCGACCGGCCCCGCATGCAGTACTATCCCGAGCTGTCATCACCAAATGTGACCAAGCCGACTCGATCGCTCCCAACGGGCAGGTGGTCGCCCATTTGAAACTCGTCGGAGGGTAGGCTCGGCCGGGAATTATCTCGCTCCGATCAACCTTGATTTTGTCGATCAAGTCTTCAAACATGATATCGGCCGAGCTACCTTGATCGACTGCAATTCTCGCACCTCGTGTTTGCCATGACGACACGATCACCAATGGAACATAACTATTAGGTTTGCCGTCGATAAAGTCGTCGTCACCGAACGAGATGGGGGGTCCGCTCGAGACCGGTGGTGGGTGCCGAGGTGGAAGCGACCATTAACAACTCGCCCCACTTTCTCTTGGTGGCTTTGTTCGATTCCTCGCGATCCGTGGGGTTTCCACCATGAATAACCATCGCAACATTACGGCCTTTGGATCGCCGAAAGTGTCACGATCCTCGATCGGTCCTTGTTTTGGGTATTCTCTATGGCCGAGGCCCTTTCCCCTATGCGGATCAGCCTTCTTCTCGCTCTCTCGGGGGTCGGTCGCGCTTCTTCCGACTCACGCATTTTCCCAACTTGCCTTTCTCGGATAAGCTCTTCAATATCGCTTTGAGGCCATCTGATCGTTGGTGTATCGTGCCCTTACTCTTGTGGTAACGCTGGCAGGTATCTTTTGGTCGGCCGTGCCCTTCTTCGAGCACGCAGTGGTTCAGCCGCTTAACTCCCACAAACTCATTATTTCGACACTCGCCGTAGATCCGAGCAATGGAGGTGTTGAGTCGAGTGCGATGATCAAACTTTTTATCTCGAAAGTCGGGCCGATTATCGCGCGCGACCTTCATGCCCTTTGGCCGCCATCGTTTTTTCTTCTTTAGGTCGATGCGACGGCCTTTCTTCTTCGCCGAGTTTCTTCATACCGCATGTGGACGTTAGCCTCGTGAGGAAATGGCCGAGATCCTCGTAATGATTCAAAGTAAATTCTTCGATTTAACCGGTGGTCGGCCGAATACCACGCTCAGATATTTCAACTTGTCCTTGTCTCGACAAGTCACGAAATGCACTTCACCTCGATGTTAAACCGGTCGATATCTCGCTCTCAATGGTCTCATTATCTCCTTGAACAACAGAGTCCAAGTATTCTTCATACCGATATTGGCAAATGGTTTGCGGTGTAGTGAGACAGAATATTCGATCAAAGTCGTCCCATGAGGAGATGGAATTGGGTCGCAGAGACTCCCACCATTCCAATGCTCTACCGCCCCAGACTCGGGAAAGAGCTCGCATTTCATGGTCGGTCCCAATTCCCTATAGCAGCGAAAGAATTATTGAAGTAACGGAGATGCTTGTCGGATCCCCGGCCGTCAAACTTGTTGAGATTGGGGCGGCCATGAGGTCTCTCGGAATTTTGTAACGCCCGATCTCCCAGAGAACGGCCGTGCTCATTCGAATGCCGCTCGACCCAAAGTGGTTGCATTGCGAGGCACGCCGCGTTCCGGCATTCCATAGAATCCTCCGGACGGGCGGTTGGTGGAAGTGGTGGAGGCCTTCTCGGGTCGCTCGCTTTGGCCTCTCTTGGCCGATGCGTAAACGCCCCTAATTCTTCCATTTCGTAATCTTCCGGCTCTTCACGAGAATCCCAGATCTCGCGCTCGACCGACGTGACCGGACGACTCATTGGAGGAATACTGTAGGCGAGCGACCGCGGTGTCGGCGGTAGCTAGAATCTTCATAGTCATAGGACATGGAACGGCGCCTACGCCTGCTCCTACCGGGGCGACCGTGTGTGCCCTACTTCTTCTGCCGGGGAGCGATGAGTAGTGTTTCTCTGGCGAGAAATGCTCCTTCGAGGAGGGGAGCGGTGTTCGCGCACGGCCGGCGGCGAGCGTATGTTCTCCGTCTTCGCCCTGGCGGCCCGAATCGAACCTCTCGATCGAGAGATGGCGCCTCTCGGCCTCGCGATCACTTGATTTTTGTTTTTTGCAGAGCCGCAAAACGGCTTGAGTGACATGATCGGTAGAGGTTCTTGAATGCCCGCTTCAACCGGCTCGGCGGTAGGTCTCCGTGAACGGCGGGATGGATCTGGCTGAGGACCGGTCCACGCACCAGGTTGTGCACCGAAGGTTCTCGCCGTGGAAGGCCTTGAGATTCGTGGGATGTGGTGGACGCCACGCCCGGTCCATTGTCGATTCTCGCCGGAGGATTGAGTCGGCGGCGCGCGTGCGGGGCGGTCGCGTGGAGCCATGAAAGAGGTAGATAGCGCACGGGCTCCCACCGTGGTCGCCAATTGATCGTACCTTGACCAATGAAGTGTTGAAGTGTTGATTGATTCGCCTACGGGCTTGGCCGCCGTTGAAGGAGTGAAAGCGGCCGGCCCCGGCTTCACGCGTTGAGCACCTCGGGTGGTACCGCAAAGACACTCCGACGATCTAGTGAGAGGTCGCTCGGGCGAGATAGCACAAGGTTAGAGAACGTGCACGATGCCATATGCGAATGGCGATATATATCGCGCGAGGTCCGACCGTTAGCGAGATTTTCACGGCCGGCGAGAATTGCGCTCAAGCGGCGTGTATGGGCCGACGAGATGGGTCGGGCCGCAGTCCAATTGTCATGGCGATCCTCGTAATTGCCAATACACCAGAATGCATTTCTTATTAATAGGACACATATATAATTTAAGGGTAAAAGTGTCATTACTCACTCCTTCTCTTACACTCTCTTTCTTACTTTTTTCTCTTTCTTCTTACACTCTCTTTATTCCTTTTCACATTTTTCCTACACTCTCTTTCTTCCTTTTTTTCTCTTTCTTCTTACACTCTCTTTCCTCCTTTTCAATTTTCTCCTACACTTTTTCTTACTTTTTTCTCTTTCTTCTTACACTCTCTTTCTTCCTTTTCACTTTTCTCCTACACTCTATTCCTTCCTTTTTTTTTCTCTTTCTTCTTACACTCTCTTTCCTCCTTTTCACTTTTCTCCTACACTCTTTTTCTTCCTTTTTTCATTTTACTTTTCCCATAAACAATTATTTTCTTTCTCTTATCACTTCACACAAAAAAAATTATCACCTTAAAATTTTAATTTTTCTCTACAAAATCGGTTTACACTCTTATTGAAAATCTACTATCACCTCTTATTGATAATCTACTATTTATTATAATCTATTAAATAACTAAAATAATCAATTGAAACTACGAGATAGCTGCAATAATATATAAAAAACACGGGATAACTGCACTAATATATAAAAAAATACGAGATTAATATTTGTCATTGATAATTAAATTTTTTGAAGCTTACTACTACAAACCTACTATCTAAAAAATAAGAAGAGTTAATGACTATTTAAACTACTAATTAATATTTAAAATAAATATTTCTTATTAATAATCTACTATCTAACCTTACTATCTACTTTTTTTGAAGCAAACTTTTACTATCTACTAATCAACTAAAATAATCAAATAAAACTACGAGATAACTGCACTGATATATATAAAAAACACGGAAAAACTGCAGTGATATATAAAAAAAACACTGGATTAATATTTGCCATTAATAAGTATAATTTTTGAAGACTACTATAAACCCACTATCAAAAAAAAACAAGAAGACTTAATGACTATTTAAACTGATTAATATTTAAAACACACATCACAAATATTTTTCACTAATACCTAAAAATGACAATTGTCACTGATAAAAAACATGGGATAAGTATCTACTATAATCTACTATTCATCGTTTACTATCTACTATAATCTACTAATTCACTAAAATAATCAATTGAAGCTACGAGATAACTACAATGATATATAAAAAACACGAGATAACTGCACTAATATATAAAAACACAGGAATAACTGCATTGATATATAAAATATACGAGATTAATATTTGTCACTAATTCCTAAGGAATGCTTCAAAAAAAACTAATACCTAAGAAATGATTGCACTGATAATTTAAACACGAGATAACTGGACTGATAATTTAAAACACATGTGACATATATTTGTCACTAATACCTAAAAAATGACAAATAATTGTCACTGATATCTAAAAAAACGCGGGATATATATTTCTTATTGATAATCTAATATCTATCTTTTACTATCTACTATAGTCTACTAACAAACTCAAATAATCAATGGAGACTATGAGATAATTGCACTAATACATAAAAAACATGGGATAACTTTACATATATATAAAAAAATACGGGGATAATCTATAATTATATATATATATATATATATATATATATATATATATATATATATATATAAAATATGATAACAACATTTGATATATAAAAAAGACATCAGATCGATAGATAAAAACACGGGATAAATGCCTAGATTGTTTTTAATTTATACTTTTACATTTTAAGATTATAATATTTATCTATTTTTTTGAATGAAACTCCTTTTTTATCTACTTTAATTTTGTCTTTATTTTCACGGGGTAATGTTCAGACTATTTAAATACTGTCTAAGTTCATTCATAAAAAGAACACGACAGCACCCCGTGCGTATGCACGGGTATCCTACTAGTACATGAAAGAAACCAACACTTATGGTTTTGCCACTTTGTCTTCAAGGGTCAGAGTCACAAAGAAGCATTGTGATGCATGTACGGAGGATATAGAACCTTGTTCTTTGTTCCTTTGCAAGCATACTGAATCTCCTTCCAAAGGATCTAAAGGGTCCACACACGTGCTTATTGCACGAGCTGATGATGTTTTCTTGCTTCATTACTCTGTGTTGTTTGTTATTGGTTTTCTTGCTGCTTCGTTGTTGTTTTGTGTGCTGTGTAAAGATTGATATGAATGAGGTTTTTGAAGGAAGAGATGCTAAGACAGGAAAACAAAATTAAAAAGAGAGAGATGAATGGAAGTGATTGTGAGAGGTAGTGTTCTCTATCTGGCTTTATAGCTAGCAAGTGAGATGCAACTGATTGGGCCCTGTTCTAGTTTACCGATGACTAATTCTTATTATCTATCGGCATGACTTATTTATAAGCAAAAATAACAGTTTTTAGATTTTTATTGAAAATTTGATGTATCTGGCCTCTGGACTATAATATAATCCAAATACACTAGTTTTTCAGTAAATCTAGAAACTGTTTTTTTTGCTTATAAATAGGTTCGGGGTGAGTACACTACATATCACGCCATGGGGTGGCCTTGATTACATACAGCAGGGGTGACTAGGAATGGAAAAAAAACCTGCACTCGTTGGTACCCGTAGGTATAACCTGCGACGGGTACTGGGCGGGTAGCTTATCAAATACTCATGCGTTAAAAAAATTGATAATTAGACTACCTGTCAATAATCGGGGCGAGGTCAAATGTTGAGGTACCGGTACTCGTAATTTTTTTTTTAAAAAAATCTATTATCATTAGTAGAATCACAATAGGCGGCAAAACTCTTCATCGATAATTTTAACGTCATTGCATTCTCAAGACTCTGATTTTGAATCCAAAATCTTAGTTAAGTTTAGAGAGACTCAACCATCTCATCTAAAAGCTTTATAAATTAAAAGGTTATTAATGAACTGATTATCTTTAAGAGTGGAAGGAATACAATACAAAGCTCTCTTTTTCTTATGAGCGCTGAATCATAACTACAAAAACATGTTATATACGTATTCCTTATTAATATATCTTTTTCCTTATAAAAAGAAACATAGAGTGTTTGATTTTCTATCACATAAATTATTTTTATACACTAATACAAATACAAAGTATTAAGTACGACTATACGTATATTGAGCAAATTAATTAACTTTGTGTATTCTTCCAGTGTACATGCATGTTCATCAGGGCTGATCATGATCACATGGCCATATCCCAAGAGGCAGAGAATTAGTATATATCTGCTTGGAGTAGAATCGTGAATTGACCCTTTTGGCTTACATGCTTCAAAGTAATCTTTTTTTATTCCATTATCTCCTTTCTCAGGCTTCAAGTTTACGTAGTACTTATAATCTTTTTCTTCCAATAATCTTGCAGCAGCAGCAGCAGCAGCTACACAATACCCTCTTGAGATGAAGGCAGAAGGAGGACTCAAAACTAGGAGAAGAAAAACAAGAAACTTAGAGAATGAAATGATCGACATTTTTAATTACGTTTGTTTGTTTGGATGGAAAAGGAGAGGAAGGATTTGGAGTTGTTAAATAGGCAGGCTCATGAAGATGATGACCAGCTCATTGCTAGCAAAGCAATTGATCTTGCTGGCGATATATCGAACTTGTTGAAATTGAAATGTGATTTTGTGGTCACTTTTTTGTGAGACTGCTCTCGTGACATCCATAAATGAATAATTGCATGCATTTGAATCTTTGACTATATATATCCAATAATAATCCAGATAGTTCAATTGACGAGCTAAAATATATCGAAAGAGTAACATGGAGGTCCTGAGTTCAATCCCCGAAAACTAACATTTACTTCACCCCCTCTAACTAACAACTAACCTTGTCTATCCAATAATAATATAGTTATATATAATGTCACATGATTTTATCCTTTGTAAATTTTGAATTTTTTCGCATCGTTAATTTTTCACATTGTTAATTTGCATATATCAAAACAACTGATTTTGGTTATTGAAATTTCAAAACAGAAAGTAGAAAATCACCCTAAATTAATGGGTTTGAGACACATGAAAATCGTGGAAAGTAAAAGTTTCATTGTATTAACTAATGTTTTAAAAACCTCCACAAATTAATGGGTTTGAGACAACTTTTCTTATTTAGTTTCGGTTGATTACACTAAATTTGATTTTTTTTAAGAACTAAATAATAATTCTTATTCAAGTTTATATCGCAAATAATTATAAAAATGTACTACAGAAAAGAAAAGTAACTAAAGTGAAGTGAAAGAAATCTTGGATGAGTTGACTTTGAACAACCTTATCATGGCACATGAAACCCTCTTATTGGGCCAAGTGTTCTTGTAGTAGCTTACATGTGTTGTTGAATTTCTAGTTTGGCCGGTTCTCACGTACGTCTTGTGCGGTCTTACGTGTATTGAACGTATTTCTGCCACGTGCCCTCTGCCACGTGTATTAGCTCAACTACCGGTTGAGATGTTAATGAATTAATCCTGGCCGTTCTTTCCTTTTTTCTCTAGTCTACTCTTCTCTTCTTCATCTTCTTCTTTACATACATGAGAGGTGGTTTTTGGTCATATTTTTAACCTTGAATTACCCATCTCTATTGTTTTTCCCCTCTTTTTCCCTAAGTAAATGGTTTCCACACAAATCTAATTTTACTTGTGTATTTTCTTGATTTTGTCTTCTAAGCGCGACGTTGTTGTGATCATCGTCATGGTGCGGCATTGTTTGGTTTCTTTCTTGTTGTGGTTTGATTCAAATTGACATATCAAATTCGACCATTACAACTCAATCAATTACTTCGACGTCAATGTTTCAGATTCGGAGGCATGAGTATTCGGAAGGCATGAGTATTCTAGTGACTTTGATCTATTTTGTCAAAGTTGTACGCATTTTTCCATTTTATGCTTTTAAAATTGGGTGTTATAAGTTTTTTTGCAGATTCTTCCTTTAGCAATTTTGAATTTGTATTATTATTGATGTATTCTACCAATTTGAATGAATAGATATCTTTTTAATAGGAAAAAAAAACTCAACTACTAGTTTATACAGTCTAAGACACTGAGTAGTGCTACTCGATTTTTTTTGACTAAAATTATGAAGGTGTTTAGGATGGCAATTGGGAAGGGCGGGGGTAAACGAAGTATTCAAACTTATAAAGAAGCTGTCACAAAAACATGGCGTAATATAAAATCTCTTGTAATCCCAAGTAGGTAGCTCATTAGGAGTTAAGTGATATTGAAGGAGTGTACTAAAGAAATGCAAGCAAGAGGTACCTGGTTCAAACTTGGGAAACTAACACTCTCCCCTCCTCCATTAACATTTCTTATATATAAAAAGCTTCCTTTAATAGAAGTGGAGGGTTCTATTTTTTAAGAGATAGACACATAAGTGATAAGTGATAGTGAGCTATAAAATTATTTTTTTCATTTGAATTATGACTTTATATTATTTTTTATTTTTGTTTTTTCTATCTCATAAATGTGTAGTTCTCCTTTCCTTTTTTCTAATGCAAATGAAATAAAGACAGACAAAGAACAGAGAAACTACTCTCTAATATAAGCTATTCCCATTGTATCAGCTAGGAGAAATGAAGAAATGGCACTAGGGCAGCGTGGCCACCGGAAGAACCCATGATCCATGTTAATTTGATCCATACTTGGCTAGCCAATCCACGCAGTTGTTTCCTTCACGCGAATGAGAAAAGGAGAGCCACCAATCCCCAATTTTTAATGGATTGAATGTAATCTACCAGAGGGGCATGAGGGTGAGTGTGGGGCACACCATTAGCGATGAAAGAGAGAGCAATCATAGAGTCGGATTTGTTAGATGATTTCCTTGTAGTCTTCTGGTCTTGCTAAGAGTAATCCTTGAGCTAAAGCTTGGAGTTCTCCATTGGAGAGGATCTTAACCGTTTTTATTTCTTTATTTTAGATCGCTCTTGATTTCATTTCCTAATTTTTAAATTTGAAAATTTTAGTTCCTCAGTTTTTTATTTTGTAGCATTAAAGAATAATGATTTGATAAAAGAAAATTATACTTTTTTTATTAATAAATGTATAAAGCGTTAACAGGAAAAGAAATTACAAATATATGCCACGTTAGAAATTCATTTGACACATCATATAGTGAATCACCTAATTTTAAAAATCAATCAACATTTAAGAATATGTTGACATTGTGAGCACAAATATTGTTGATGGATCTAAGGAGGTAATAATTTTTAAATATTTGCTTGTGAAGTTTTATGCTAATTATTATCTATTTTGGCTTAATCATACTAGTTAGTATTTAACTTTTGATTTCTATATTTCTAGGAAACCCAAAACCATTCAAATTAGACGACTTGACTCGCGTCTGGCAAATTTGGCCTAAGTTGTATTTGAGGTTTTCTTGGGAATCAAAGACAACATGATTGAATGGTCTTGGGTTGCCTAGAAATATAAATTATAGTCTTGACTTATCTATATTTCTACATAAAACTATGACGTGGCTTTTATTTTTGACCAATTGGCGCTTTGCTATATGAGCAGGAAGAGTTTGTTGTTAAACTATCAGTGGTATGATTGGTAAATTGACAAGATTCTTGACAAAAAGCTTGTAAAAAAAAAAGATTCTTGACAAAAAAAATGACAAGATTGAGTAAACTGTTAATGAGAAATTTGAATAAAATAAAATAAAACTAATTAAAATTTAGATATTTCAAACCTCCCTTTTTTTATGTTCAAATGTACCTTTTGGATGTATATTTGGAATCAGTTGTTGGTAGTATAATCGGTTTCAGATCAATTTGTTTGGAATCAGTTGTTTAACTGAATCTAAGCCATTTTTTTTATAGAAAATGTTAGTAGGAGTGGGAGAATGTTATTTTCTGGGGTTTGAACTCCGTAATCTCTTTCTTGCACTCGTTTAGTGCACTCCTTCGATAACTCTTAGCTCGCCAACTGAATCTAAGCTATTTTTTTAATGTTGGCGAAAAATGAATTGGGCTTACAATCGATTCTGAAAAGTCAATCATGTTGTCTTTGATTCCCCATAGAAATTATTGGTCCATGCTTCATACAACCCTCAGCTATTCACTAGAACCCCTTTTTAGTGTGAAAAGACCAAAAGCCCTTACTAAAAATCTGGTTTTTATCTTTTTTAAAGATTATGCACGGTTCGGCGCATGTTTGATCGAACTTGATCGAATCTCGCTACGCCGAACCAGTCAAAATTTACTCAGACACCCCAAATTACGTTTTGACTAGATTCGACCAAGCGTGTGCCGATCCAAATCGATCGGCCGTGCCCTCTCCACCGTCCAGTCAACGGCTAAATTTTTGAATTCTCCCCAACGATTATAAGTTTAAGGGTTTCGATTGTTTTAAATCAACGGCTCACGTTAGATCACACCTATTATAGATAAGTGCAACAAGTCATACAAACCGAAAAAGTCTAAAAAAATAATTCGTGCAATGAATAATCAAATCGTTAAAAATCAGTTAAAATTAAACAACTAGTGTCAGTCATACTAGTGTTAGTAAAGAATAAATCGAATCGTTAAAAATCTGTTAAAATTAAACAACTAGTGTTAGTCATACTAGTGTTAGCAAAGAATAAATCGAATCGTTAAAAATCAGTTAAAATTAAACAACTAGCGTCAGCCATACTAGTGTTAGTAAAGAATAAATCGAATCGTTAAAAATCTGTTAAAATTAAACAACTAGTGTTAGTCATACTAGTGTTAGCAAAGAATAAATCGAATCGTTAAAAATCAGTTAAAATTAAACAACTAGTGTTAGCAAAGAATAAATCGAATCGTTAAAAATCAGTAAAAATTAACACAATTCAATATCCAGCAACAATCAGGGAGGTTCGACCCTGCCAATTGCGAACAGGTTCGACGCACGCATGGTCGAACCACACTTAATAGGTTCGACACACGATTGGCCGAACCGTACTTAATGTTTAAAAAAATGTTTTAAATTCAGGGGTATTTTGGGAATAAAGAGTGGTATGGGGTTCTAGTGAGTAGGAGGGGGATTGTACGAAGCATGGGCCAAATTATTTGGTCCAAATTTAAGACCAGATACATCAAATTTTATTAACCTACTTTTGTTTATATTTTGTAACAGAAAGAATTATATTATTTGATGTAGTGAGCTAAGAACGTGGAAAATAATATTTGTTTAATATTTTAGATATCTAGGTGAATCAATATCAATTGAGTTGATTGTTTCTGACACACCAATCAATCAAACACATTTGTTTACATTATTTTGCTTTCCTTTATTGTCCCCTTATCCTTTATTTTTTTATGCAACATTAATTTAGTAGTTTAATCTTCTACACTACACACTCTTTGCTGTGATCATTTTCTGCACAATCAGCTACAGTTACAGCATAAATACAAGAGAAAAATGAAGCATTTGGCATGGCTGGCTAGTGTTTGGGTCATTTGGAATACTAGAAACAATGTAATTTTTAGGGGTGGGTTACCAAACTTGAACAATATGTTGATCAGGGCCAAAATGATGGCTTGGGGATGATGGTTCTTTGGGTAAAATAAATTCTAAGACACATATCACTTGGGAAGAGTGGCAAATTGGACCGCTTAATAGCTTAATTATGGCGGAAATGTATGAGGAAAAACCAGTTGTAAGGGAGAGGTACCCTTTGTACCCCAATTAATATAAATTTTGACTTATAAAAAAAACACTCTTTGGTGTAGTCTAAGAATTAGTATCAAAAGGCGATTACTGTTAATAGGGACCTATAAACTAATCATAGAGCAATCGACTAATCAGATATGTAAACAACTAATCAACCAAACAAATGACTAATTGCTAAACATTAAACCTTTATTGGTTCGGATCATTGTTCCCCTCCCAAGGGCAGGTTCTTACGCGTTACTCACCTGTCCGCCACTGAAAATGGAAAAACCACTTCCTGTCCGACTTGCATGTGTAAAGCATGCCGCCAGCGTTCATCTTGAGCCAGGATCAAACTCTCAACCACTAGAAACTCACACTCACACAACTGTGAGATTTTGGATTCGAACCCGAGACATGATATTCAACCTAACAATTTCGATAATTGCCAATTGAGTTAGGCTTTACGGATTAACAATAATAATACGGTCAAATTAATCTTGTTTATGCTTAGGAGATTAAACACTAAATCTGCACTACGGTCAAATAATCTGTAATAATTAGAATTGTTAAATCTGTTGACTATATCACAAATGACAAATTGATAAAAAGACAAAAAGCAGGCGATTTAGCGCACTTATTAAAAGGTAAAATTAAACCGCCCACTGTTTCAAGCAGAAAGCGCAAAACCAGTACAAGCGTGGTGTTATCCTAATTTTGATCAAAACAAGGTTTGATGCGTGCTTAAATATGTATTAAGTAATTTTTCAAATCTTAATTAGTTTCAGATCATCATCAATAGAGATTCGCTAATTACTTAAATGTTCCCTTATAAAGTTGAATAAACTACAGATACATAACATTTTTTTTGTTGAACAAGACGCATGACATGTTCTCATAATTGAAGTGAATGAGTAATTTGTAAATAATATAGTATTAAATTGATTAATCAATATATTCATTGTTATGCATGCCATGTGAAATCGATGTTGAACCTAATCAACTTTGGATTTACCTGTTGCTTTTGTTTCAACTATATGAAAAGGTACAGGATCCAACTTTGACTAGATAATGGGTCCAGGCGTCTAATTACAAGCCGACCCAATTACGACACTATATAAACCACTATGCGCTCCAAATATGGTATATGCTTTCTCCACTTCTCTCATATATTCCATCTTAATTATAGACTGACTTAGGTGTCAGAGTGTTTGTAGGTGGCGACCCCCTCTTTTCCCACCGGAGCTCAGACTCATTTCTAATTCACCTTGGATTTGCCGTCGTGAGGTATTTTTCTCTCTTGAGTTCTGTTCAGAACAGGTACGAACAAGTGGTTTTGGTTATTATCTGTATTTCAATAATATTATTATCTAAACATAATGAGATATACAAAACCAGAATCAATCCAATGTCAATGAAAGAAATTAAGTTGCTTATTCACTTTATATTAGCAGTATACCTGTGTATATTGGATGTGTCGTGTTACTTGTTATGATTGATTATATAATTGAATTTGAATCCTTGTTAACTATTTGGCAAGTGTACCAAATCGTGCAAGTAATAAAACCGGTAAGAACCGGGATATCGTCCTCAAGGATCGAATTTAATTTGCCAACTACGATGCAACGACTAATTTGAACCAAGTTGAAAGGGGTTTTGTTTGGTAATGTTGAGCTATGAAGCTCAAGGGTAAAACGGTAAATTGTTTTTGACTTTTTAACTACGAGAAAACTGAACACGATGGAAGAAATACGTTGAGAAAACGCTAGGGATGGATGTCTTCCGATTTCATGCTATCGCATCGATTTATTTTCGTGAGTTATCTCTCTCTCTCATTTGCTATCAAATCCACAATTCTAACTAAGCCCTAATCCCTTAGGTGAATAGGTCTTTGTTAATTGATAAAAGCCCTAATTCCTTAGGTGCATCTACTAACAACAAGCATTAAACGCGAGGATTCGCCACATACATCAATTCGCAGGATATTCCTAAACTTACGAATGGAAGGAATTGAAATTCAAACAATCCAATAATAAGAACTTAGTTAAATTATTGAATAGAATATAGGTTCTATAATTTCCCAATTACGTAAAGGTTAAACACACAGAATATCAATTCACAAACGAGAGAACGATAAAAATCATCAAGATAAACCAAAGAACAATAAAGCTAAATCGAATTTATCCATCCCCAACATTGGGGTTTAGTTACACATGATCAAAGATAAGGAAAAGAGAGAATTACAAGATAATAACGATGATGATGATGACATTCAAGTCTCAATTCTTGTTCCCAAGGCTTGATTCTTCGATGGTCGCAATGCAACCAACTCTCTCGGTGTGCTAGGGTTTCAATTGGCCCAAAATGTCGAAGATCCCTAAAAACGCAGCTTTTGCGTGTTTTATCGTGTTTTTCAAAGAATCGGCGCCTCGTTGGCGCGCCTCAAATGGACACTTAAGCGCCACTAATGGAGGACGCCACGATGGCGGCGCCTCACTGGCGCCTCATGCGAGAGTGGGCGCGAATGGCAGGACTTTTATTTCCTCGCACTTTGTCGCTTCCTTTGGCGCCTCAAATGACAACTTCGCGCCACTTCGGCGCAAGCTCATTCCTTGGCACTTTTCCGTCCGGTTGCTTGCATTTCTTCGTTCTTCCTTTCACCTAGTCTCGGGGCACAAAAACACCACAAAAACCAAGCGTAAACACTGCAAAGCAATTCAATTTCAACTAGCACAATTTACTCTTTTAGTGTTGCCATTTCTCTACATTCATTAAAATCTTCACATAAAATCCTCTTTTTCATACTAAAAACCATCATGTGATGGGGATTCATCACAACCCCAACTTGAACATTTGCTTGTCCTCAAGCAAAGACAATGCAAGACAAAAACAAAACATCGTCAACATCGATAACATGCAATCACTTATGAATCCCTTTTTAAACAAGACAATCACAAACATCCAAAGGACAAGTTGAGCAACAACTTTTCGATCGGTCACTCAATTGCAATCCCACATATGGTAATTTCACTAGCACATACTTGCTCAATAGTGCGTGTGTGACATTTAATCGAATTGGAACAAAGCTAGTTTCAAAATGCATCTAACTAAGACTAGAGGGCTTTCTTCCGAGACCGCCAAGATGTTTCAAAACAAAGGGTAGACTAACGTTTCCACATAAGATTGAGGGGCTTCAAAGCAACGACAAAGGGTCTTAATTCAGATATGATTGGACCAAAGGCACAACTACTTCAATACACACACAACACAAACCACACAACGTAGAGTTTTTTGGCCGCAACCCCTCATTACATCAAAAATTTAGATTTACTCAAAGAAGCATTTTGAAATTGCAACAATTACACAAACGCCTATGTGGATTTTTCCACTTATTCACAAACACACTTAAACACACACACGCATACACTACAACGTTACGGGTAGACGCTGCAGTTGTTGCACTCACGCCAAGACACACACACACGGCGCATACACTACGTTACGGGTAGACGCCGCAGTTGTGTGCACTCACACACACCGACACCACGGCATACACCGCGGCGTTACGGGTAGACGATTTGCGCAGGTCGCACTCACTCACACCGACACCCACACGTGCACCGACCATCCTACATCTGCATACCCACCTTAGTACAACCGATGCACCCCCAACTTAGCTTCTACTACAACTACCCTTAATTTTTAGTAAAAATTTGGCACTCCCATGGTCCACCAAACAGCTAGCTTAGCTAAAATCATTTCTAGGATCACTAAGTTCCACTGAGTTAATGTTTTGAGTGTGGAAGCAAGATTGCATAAGTTCCTTCACCACGGGGATACTATTCGCTCAACTCTCACCACATCATCACTAAGTTTGCTCAACTAATTTCAAAAAAAAATTTAAACAGAAATTCACCATATGATTGCATTTTATTCATGAAATCGACGATAGGTCCTCCCCACTTAAACACAAAGCAGTTGTCCTCACCGATTGATTTAGGGAAGGCCTATTTACAAAAACCAAAGCAAAACAAAAATAAAATCACATAACGGAAACAAATTGAAAGAAAACATCAAAGTTCACAATCAAATAATACTAGACAAGGAAATAAAGGAGAAGAGATAGAACACTACCTCACATGGGTTGCCTCCCATGAAGCGCTTCTTTAACGCCACTAGCTCGACGTTACCTCGAATTTTAAGCGGTCGCTTAAAACCAAGGCCGCCTTCTCTCTTTTCACCACTTCGCCAAGGTATGGCTTCCACCTCCGCCCATTGACCATCCAACTTCTTTTTGAGGAAGGTTCCTCCAATTCGATTGCTCCCGGCTTGAATTCTCTTTTTGGCTCTTCTTGTCATTGTATGCTTTGACTTTCTCGCTTATACGACTTTGAAGATTCATAAACTTGCAACCTCATTAACTTCTCCTCTTCCAATCTAGTCAAGGAACTACTAATGATACTGGATGAAGATCATCATCCGCCAGAAAACATATTTCAAATGAGGGAAAGTTGTTTCAATTCAGAATCTTTTTCTCGGGAATCTCCCCTATCTAGCTCTTCTTTTTCTTGAAAACTCTTTCTACCGAGAAGCTTCAAATTGCATAATACGATCTTCTATCTCACTTCCCAAGTTCTCGCCCCGCTTCTTCAATAGAATTCACAATTACATCCTCCAATGGAGGAGATGGAACTTCCGCCTAAAGGTCTCTTTCACAGAGTTATCAATCATATCCACCCTAAAACACCGCCCTTATCATCGGGATGGCGCATAGCTTCAAAAACATTAAAAGTAATCTTCTCATCCCGGAACCTCAAGATCGAACTTCCCTTGTTGCACATCAATCAAAGCTCGCCCCGTGGCTAAAAATGGTCTACCCGGGATAAGTGGTACCTCTGCATCTTCCTCCATGTCAAGTATCACAAAGTCTACAGGAAATAGGAATTTATTAACTCTCGACTAACATCTTCCAACACTCCATAAGGATATTTTATCGATCGATCGTCGAGTGTCGAGAGACATTCTAGTGGGTTTCACTCACCACCACCCGATCTCTTCAAAGATAGACAATGGCATAAGATTAACATCGCCCCGGATCACAAAGAGCTTTGCCAATGGCTATGTCGCCAATTGCACATGGAATGGTGAAGTTTCCGGATCTTTCATTTTCTCGAGGAGCTTCTCTCGGATTATAGCATCGCACTCCTCATTCAAAGCCACTGCTTTTGCCTCTCTTTAAATTTCCTCTTCTTTGTCAAAAGCTCCTTCATGAATTTAGCATATATAGGCATCTGTTTCTAGAGCTTCATGAAGGGTATATTGATTTGTAGCCGCTTAAAAACCTCCATGAACTTAGAAAATCGCTCATCTTTTTTATGTTCCTTGCTAGCCCGAGGATATGGCAACTTCACTGAGGAGGAGGTGTCTTGAGTTTCTCTTGTACCGCACATCGAGAGAACAAATTGTTTTCATTAGGGTTAGACTTCACACCTTCTTCACTTTCCTTACTCAACTCATTTTCGACTTCTCCATTTTTTTCATTTTCATTCTTTTCACTCAACTCTTTTCTTTCATTTTCAATCGACACCTTCTTTTCACAATACACCACAGAGTCGGCAACTCCCACCACTTCTTAGAGAGATAGCCTTAGCGCTTTCATTCCTAGGGTTGTCAGCCAGATACCGAGAAACCATCTGTTAGATGATCCAAAGAAGTCGCTTTGCTAATCGCCCAATTTGAGTCTCTAGATTCTTTATGGAATCTTCATGATTCTTTTCCATATTCTTCATAGCTTGGTCTTGAGATTGAAAGGTTGTCTTTGTCATCCGCATAAAGCGTGTCAACGCTTCCTCCATAGGAGATGGCTTTCTTTGTTCTTGACTAGGTTCTTGGCTGATGTGACCTGCAGTATCATTATTCTTCCAAGAGAAGTTGGGATGATTCTCGCCACCGTGATTGTAGGTGTTAGAATAGGGGTTCCCACCTTGCTTCGAAAGTTGCCCATATAATTAACACTGTTTCATCGTTATCTCCATGAGTTGCATACCACCTTCATGAGCATTTTCGCCACAATAATTACATGCACCCGGTGTACCGCTTGAACGGTCGCATGTGTTTGAGATCCTGGCAGAGTAGCGACTAGGCTGCTTAGTAAGAGCTTCAATTTGGAGTGACATTACCTTTTGTTGAGCCAACACAAAGACTATTAGAATCCAGCTCTAACATCCCTTTCTTCACTTTGTAGCACCCTATCATTTTGAATTTTGTACTCATTAGAGGCCATATGCTCCACTAATCTGTCTTGCTTCCTCTCGCAGCTTTAGTACCCAAAGATCCTCCGGTGAGGCATCTAACATCATCCTTGTTTGAGGTCGCAAACCATGACAGAAAGTTTGCAATCAAGAAAATCATCAATACCATGCCTGTGACATCTTTTTAATATCGGTTTGAACCTTTCCCAAGCATCATATAGCGACTCACCATCTCCTTGCTCAAAATTTGATATTTCAGCCCGTTTCTTGATGAACTTAGAAATTGGAAAGAATCTTTCTAAGTACTTGCTCTCTAGATCACCCCAATTGTTAACAGCTTCCTCTTTGGGATAGTGTTTAGCCAATCTTTAGCTCTACCAGTCAAAGAATATGGAAAGAGACGCAACTTTTTCTGGTCGTCAATACTCCCCGCAGGATTTGTGGACCCACAAATTTCATAGAATTGCAATAAGTGTTGATTTGGATCTTCAAAGATCGGACTCAGGCAGAATTGTTCTCGATTTCAAGGCGCGTGAGGATCGAAGACTTGATCTCAAATACTACAAATTTCACAAAGTTGGAAGGTGTAAGCTTGGACGCCTTGGTTCCTGCTCCCAAAGTCGCCAAGAGTGCGAGCGGTGGTGGATTTTCTCCCATGATTACTGATCGCACGATTTGTTGCATGTAAGATTCTCCGGTTGTTGCTCTTTGCTTCCTTAACCTTGCTTCCTTTCTATTAGCTCTAGCGGTTTTCTCAATTTCCCGGATCGAAAAGTAGATCTTTAGGATCAACACTCACAAGATGCATCGAGAAAACAACAACTTGGACAAGTGTCAAAGCAATCATTTGATATAGATACAATAAATAAAAATAAATGAAATAAAACTAAAGTAAATGTAAATATGTGCGGGTTCGAACTAGCATTGCCTTCGAATTAATTAGTAAGTTAATTTCGATCCCGTGAACGGCGCCTAAAACTTGTTAACTATTTGGCAAGTGTACCAAATCGTGCAAGTAATAATAACGATAAAGCTAAATCGAATTTATCCATCCCCAACATTGGGGTTTAGTTACACATGATCAAAGATAAGGAAAAAGAGAATTACAAGATAATAACGATGATGATGATG